>JAJHZJ010000074.1:10021281-10489725 GCA_023548195.1 Bettongia penicillata ogilbyi
CTCCTACACAAATCCTGATATATAAAGTTTTGTCACATATTCAAGACCACAGTATACCTCTCTTGCCTCAACAATTCAATACCTTAAAGATCTGGGATTTTGGCGGAGCCAAGATGGCGGAGTAGAAGGACGCACCTTTATGAGCTCCGAAATGAAAGCCCATAGAATTAATGTAAAAAGGAGTCCCCCATAACTTCTGGGTCAATACAAGGTGTGCAGAAACGGAGTGGAAGAGATTTCCGTTCCAGGAGCCCTGGAGACCCGTCCCCAGGGTCCGTCGCAACCCGGAAAGTGGACCCCACCCCCAATGCTGCCCTGGCCGTGGCCCCAGAGAAGTTGATCTGAGCAGGCTTCAGAGACGGAAGCTCCGGAAGCCAGGAAAGTCCCTCCGCCCACAGAAGCTACAGGTCAGTGACAGAGAAGGCCAGGCTGGAGGAGAGGGGGAGCAGGGCGTCTCCGTGACTTGGGCCCCATTGGGAGGAAGCGGCGGAGGCAGAGGTGTGGGCAGAGGCTGAGGCGGCAGGCAGCGGACCGGGACTCAGGAATCCCCCAGCAGCAGGCAGGATCTTCATTACGGAAGATTCCCTGCATAAAACCTGAGGGAGCTGAGCCTGGGAGACGGCCCTGCCCCCACCCCGTTCTATTACTGAAGGCTTCTGCTTAAAGCCCCCGAGGGAACTGAGCTTGGGAGGCGGGCCCCCCACCCCGCCCCCACCCGCTCCATTCCTGAAAGTCTCTACATAAAGCCCCTGAGGGATCGGAGCCTGGGAGGCGGCCCTGCCTCCACCCCAGCACCTGAACTAAAGCTCACTGATTGACAGCCAGCAGGAGGAAAGCCCATTTAAATCTCAGAGGCCAAGCACTAGCTGGGCGGATCCAGGCGGGGGTGGAAAGGAATCTCAGAAGTCAAGTAACTGGCTGGGAAAATGCCTAGAAAAGGGAAGAAAAATAAGACTTTAGAGAGTTTTTTCCAACAAATGCAAATGATCCCGACCTTCGGATCTGATGACGAGAACGTATCCTTGCCATCAGGAAAAGACGTGGAGGGCGGGGCCTCAGTACCCCAGACACCCCAGGGGGGTGGCAGGTGGGCTCAGGCCCTAGAAGAGCTCAAAAAGGATTTTGAAAGGCAAGTTAGACAGGTGGAGGAAAAACTGGGAAGAGAAATGTCAGAGATGCAAGAAAAGTATGAAAAACGGGTCAATACCTTGGTAAAGGAGACCCAAAAAAATGCTGAGGAAATTAACACCTTGAAAAATAGGCTCACTCAATTGGCAAAGGAGGTTCAAAAAGCCAATGAGGAGAAGAATGCTTTCAAAAGCAGAATGAGCCAAATGGAAAAAGAGGCTCAAAAGCTCACTGAATTTAATAGTTATCAAATTTAGAATGGAACAGATGGAGTCTAATGACTTTATGAGAAACCAAGAAATCACCAAACAAAACCAAAAGAGTGAAAAAATGGAAGAGAATGTGAAATATCTCATGGGAAAAACAACTGACCTGGAAAATAGATCCAGGAGAGACAATTTAAAAATTATGGGACTACCTGAAAGTCATGATCAAAAAAAGAGCCTAGACATCATCTTCCATGAAATTATCAAGGAAAACTGCCCTGACATTCTAGAACCAGAGGCAAAATAAGTATTGAAAGAATCCATCGATCACCACCTGAAAGAGATCCAAAAAGAGAAACTCCTAGGAACATTGTGGCCAAATTCCGGAACTCCCAGCTCAAGGAAAAAAATCTTGCAAGCAGCTAGAAAGAAACAATTCCAGTACTGTGGAAATACAATCAGGATAACTCAAGATCTAGCAGCTTCTACATTAAGGGATCGAAGGGCATGGAATAGGATATTCCAGAAGGCAAAGGAACTAGGACTCAAACCAAGAATCACCTACCCAGCTAAACTGAGTATAATACTTCAAGGGAAAATATGGTCTTTCAATGAAACAGAGGACTTTCAATCATTCTTAATGAAAAGACCAGAGCTGAAAAGAAAATTTGACTTTCAAACACAAGAATGAGAAGAAGCATGAAAAAGGAAACAGCAAAGAGAAGTCTTAAGGGACTTACCAGAAGTGAACTGTTTACATTCATACAGGGAAAGACAATATTTCTAACTCTTAAAACTTTTCAGTATCTGGGTAGTTGGTGGGACCACACATACACATGTACATGCATGCACACACATACACACATGCACACACATACAGAGATAGAGAGCACAGATTGAACTGAATAGGATGGGACCATACCTTAAAAGAAACTAAGGTAAATGGTGAGAGAGAAATGTAGGGGGAGGAAAGAGAGGGAAAGGGAAGGGGGGAACTATATGTCATTTAAGAGGCAGGTAGGAGTTTTTCTTAGTGGAGGGATAAAGAGGAGAGCTGAGAAAAAAGAAAAAAACAAGAAGTTTACCCTCATCACATTTGTCTAAACGAAGGAGTGAAATGCACACTCATTTTGGTATGAAAACCTATCTTACAGTATAAGAAAGTGGGGGAGAAGGAGATATTGCAAGGGGGGGATGATGGAGGGGAGGGCAAAGGGAGGAGGGAGCAATTTGAAGTCAACACTTGGGGAGGGACAGGATCAAGAGACAGAAGAGAAACAATGAGGGGCAGGTTAGGAGGGATGGTAATCCAGTTAGTCTTACACAACATAACTATCAGGGAGGTCATTTGCAAAACTGCACAGATATGGCCTATATTGAATTGCTTGTCGTCCCAAAGGGAATGGGTGGGGAGGGAGGGATGGGGAGAATTTGGAACTCAAAGTTTTAGGAACAACTGTCTAGTATTGTTGTTGCAACTAGGAAAGAAGACATACAGTTAATGAGGAATAGAAAGTCATCTGGCCCTACAGGAGAAAAGAGAAGATCAAGACAAGAGAAGGGAGGGATGACAGAAGAGAGGGCAGATTGGAGATAGGGAAAATTAGATTGCTTGGGGTATTGGGGTGGGAGGAGGGGATAAAAGGGGAGAAAATTTTGGAACCCAAAAATTTGTGAAAATGAATGTAAAAAAATTAAATAAATAAATAAAATTAAAAAAAAAAATACCTGCAGAATCAAAAAAAAAAAAAAAAGATCTGGGATTTTGTTGTTGTAGAAAATTCCTCCATCAACATGAATCCATACTCTTTTATGTCTGTCAAAATTATGCAATATATATAACACTAACATACACAGAATAACCCAATTTAGGGATGTGCTTTACAATCTAATGGACATTTGCACACAAGCAATTTGGTTTCCATGTTTCTCTGAATGAATCATTAGGCTTACTAAGGACATATATGATTGAGAGGATTAAAAAACGTCCCAGAAATGGGAAAATCATAAATGACAAATATTTCATATTAACAGGCTGTGTGATTGGTTAGAAGAAGAGACTCTTTCTATGTAGAATAAGAATTTTAAAAAGGGGTGAGCTAATTTCCTTGCATTAAAGGAATGAATGTCTTAACTTCTTCACACATAATTTAAGAAAGTAAAATATGTCATATTCCCTGAGAAAAAATGAGTTTTATATTTGGTAGTTTGGGTAAAGAAATGACAAGGAAGAAACAAGATTGTATTTTTATCTTTTCCTCTGTGTACAATAATTCCTTTAAATTTCTATCTAAGGAGTATTTCACAGATGGAGGGCTTACCTATCAGTCTTTATGGCATGAATCACTAAAATATAATAGTCATTCTTGAGAAAAAAAAAACCACCTTCTGACTGATTTGTGGCTTGCAACTTTTGTTTCCATGTTGAGTAGATGACTAAATTTTAATTCAATATAATTCAACACAACTGATTTCAAAAACATTTATTAAACACCCGTAATATTAAAAGTGTTTTGCTGAGCAATAGGGAAAGTGAAAAGTTTAGATAAGACAGTCCTTCTTATAAAACTTACAGTTTAGTGATGGGGGGGATTAAAACATATACAACTATATATAACATATATAACTATAAAAACAGCATTATGGATGAGTGTGTCAAAGTACAAAGCTAATGTGATATGAGGTCTTGCTTCAGTGTTTGTATGTGTTGTAGGAAAGTTATTATGTTAATTAATGTTTAGGTAGGGATAGTACATTTAATGGAAAAATAATTTGATGACCATTAAAGTGCACTTTTGTGCTTCATATCTTTGTCTATCTTAGTTTTGTGGATCCCATATGAGATTGGGTAGAATGGTACTAGCCTGCACAATTGTAAAATTTCAGAATTGGAAGATATGTCTGCAGTTTTAGTCTAACCAACACTGGAAGGGAAAAATATGCTTTCTACAACATGCCCAATAAGTGGTCATCAAGACTTTGCTTGAAAACTTTCAGTGAAAGAAAACCCAGTACCTCCTGAAGTAGTCATTCCATTTTGGGATAGCTCTGATTGGTAGGAAGTTGCTCTTTACCGTGTCTAAATCTGCCCTTTAGGAATTGCAACTCATTGCTCCTGGTTCAGTCCTCAGAGATATTCTGTGTCTATGTCTTTGTACAAGTTGTTTTAAGCCCTAGAATTATTTCCCCTGCTCACTTCTGCTTCCAAAAATACATCCCTAGCTTCCTTTAAGTCTCAGTTTACTTAGCAATTGTTACATGAAATCTGTTCTGGTCCCTTCAGTTACTAGTGCCCTCTCTCCTCAAAATGGCTTGTGCTTACTTTGTATATATTTCTAGTTGTACATGTAGTTTTCCTCCAACACAATGTAAGTTTCCTGAGGTCAGGAATCATTTCATTTTTTTCCCTTTAATTCCTTAGCACCTATTTCTGGCAAATGGCAGATATTTAGTAGATGTTTGTTGAATGAATGAAGTCAATCAATAATCAGCAACCATTTATTAACCTCCTACTATGTGCCTATATTGTGCTAAATGCTAGGCTACAAATGCAAAAGTAAGAGAGACATTTCTTTTAAAAATTGTGCATTTTACAAGAGGGATACAGCAATTAAAAAAAAAAGTAAATAAAGGATAGCGGCCAAATAAATACACAGTAATGGTCATTAACATCTGGGGTAACCAGGAAACGCCTCTGAGGATTTTGCCCTTCAGCCCAGTCCTGCCAGGATCTCCAGTTTTATGAGGTGGAGCTCAGGCAGAAGAGCTGCACAGACTTGGGAGACAGCCAGGCAAAAGCACAGAAATGGAAAATGGAGGATTTTTCAGGGAAGAACCCATTGACCATTTGGGCTGGAGTGTAGAGGACCGGTTAATTGCTGACTCTGCTTGTTTAGTAATAATAACAAATGAATAAGCAAAGCCCATTGATTCAGAATTTTCAATTCAGCAAAGGTTTATTAATTAATTAACTATGTGCCAGTTGTTCTGTATACAGTGACATAAACAAAATAGTACCCACTCTGAAGGAGTTTGCATTGGGGAGGGGGCAGGTTTAAGGAAGGGGAAGCAGCAAGGAAACATTTACAGAGATAAGTAAATAAGAGTTAATTTGAGGGGAGGGGGCATACTAACAACTAGGAGAATCAGAAAAGCTTCTTTAAGAAGATGGCAGAAGGCCTGTGCTGTACCTAACAACGCAGATTCTGAAAGGTAGAGGGAAGGAGGGAGTGCTTTACTGGCATGTGTGGGGGAGAAGCTGTGTGAAAGAATGGTGAGGGAATTCTTGATTATGTCATATAGTCAATCCTTTTCTTACTTTAGATGGAAATTGTTTAGGTGAAATAGTGGAGTATAACAGAAAGTACACTGGGTCAGGAGTTGGAGGAACTAGGTCTAAAGCCTCTCTCTAATGACTACATAACAAAGTGATTTTGGGCAAGTCGCATAATCTTTTGAGACCTCTGTTTTTCTCTATAAAATGATGGGGTTGGACTGGATGGCTTCTGAAGTCCCTTCCAGCTCTAGATGTAGAATAAGCTAGAATATAGAACAAACCAGCTCTAGATCTAGAATAATCTCAGGAAATTTCTTCCTTAGTTGTACTATCTGTAGAATGTATTTCTCTTACAGGTTTATAGTGAAAATTAAAATTAAAAAATTTCTTTGCTAATAATAAGTTTTCTATATGACATCAACACAAGGTGGTGGATTTTGCCTAAAAATGTAAAACAGTAAGACAGATCATTTTCTTGAACTATGTACTCAGTTTTTAAAATATGATGAAAACTTGACTAATAAACTACACAGTACATTTAATCTCACAAGTCACAAAATTCCAAATGAGAAAATGCACACTACATTTAATCTCACAGGCTAGAAAACTCCAAATGAGTTCCTGTACATTGGCACTGATGGCGTACAGAAATGCTTTGCTCAGTGTTCAATTTCACTTTTATTTTTCTGATGAAAATACTTTCATTTCTTCTTTTTCTGTTGTTTTAAAAATATTGTTCCTCTCTGCGTGCAGTTCACAGCTTTTATTTCCATGTTGGATAGATGATTTGGTGGAGTAGGATAAAAGTTGAACAGTTGGTCTGGGGAAGAGAATACTAGATTTGAAGTCAGAAGGTCTGGGTATGACAGCTGCTTTCGCTATTTACTCCATACGAAGCCACAGAAAAGTCATTTCCCATTTTTAGATTTCAGGTTCCTTATCTGTAAAATGAAGAGGTAGGACTAGATGATAGCTAAGTTTTCTAACTCTGAATCCAAAAATTTGAGTGAGAAAGTAATTCTAATCAATTTTCTAATACCCGAATTTATAGAATAGTAATTCCACATATGTAATTTTATGTGGAAGTTCAGCATGATTCACTGGGATTAGTGACAAGCGGGCATTATACAGATAAGGGAAAAATAAGAAAGAAAAATAGAGTTCAGAGAAGAGGGCTCCAGACAGCTCCAGAATAAGATATTCACCCTATGAGAGGGACAGAGGAAGCATTCACCAGGCCAGTCAATCTGTTACCTCCATTCAACCATCACCTCTGAGACTCTGGTAGATAGAGCTTGCTAGCTACCCTGTATTCAGAAACTCCAGAAAGAGGAGTGTCCCTAGTGCTATCTGTTTTCTTTCAGATTCAACCTCTGCAATCATCACATAGGGTAGCAACTCTAAGAAGAAGAAATCTCCTCACCTAAATACAACCACTACCACCTTACAAAAAACTTCCACCTATGGCTAAGTAAGACCAAGAGCCTTCTGATCAAGAATATCTCTCTCTTCCTAATACACACATACCACAGGTCTTGCTTACAACTTAATTATCAAGATGATACCAGAAGACTTTATGTCATAAAACTGACATACCATTTCCTCTTATTTCCCAACAAACATTAATCAACCAAGGCTCACAAGGAGTGAAACATGAAAAACTGGTATTTGGATATTTATCTGTTAATTATTCTTTTCACACTAGTTCTCAAAGATCCTTTAATCTAAGAAATGTAGAATCTATTTTCTGGCCACAACTACTCTAGGAACTGTTTGTAGGTACAAAGACAAACTTTACTGAACTTGCAGTGCATTATAATTTTATAATAAATCAAGTAGTCTGTTTAAATGCAGAAACAAAGAAAAGAAATGAGCATTTCTCAACCTACTGACATATTAATGATGTAGACGCTATGCTTCTCACATTAGTCTCAATAGCAACGATTTTACAGAATTTAGTGGAACAGCAAATATCAGTTGTTAAACATTAACGAATCAACAAATGTAATCGTCTGTAAAAATAATCTCAGATGGAATGGATTTGTAAGAGAAATACAACCCTGAAAACTACTTGTATAATTATAGCCTAAAACAAAGAAAAAAATAACAAAGATTCCCCAGACTAGGGCCTCCAAAAAGTTAAAGTCTCAGCTGAAGAATCAGGGGTCCCTAAAAATCTGAAGGTCACATTATTATCCCAGATGAGTTTTACGTGTTGAATATAGTCTGGCCTACTATCCTAGAGTCAGGTAACTATATCTTTTCCTGAGCTCTAAGGGTATCTTAGGGAGTTGTAGTTTCTTTTTTTAATGCTATTGACGAGTTATGATCAGTTGTATTTATGTCATTGTTAGTCTACAGTGGTTTACTAGCACAATCATTCCATTTAAACACTTATCAATTAGCTTTTACAAAGACATATTACCTCAATGCTATAGCAACTATAGCTAAAGCTATAGCTATAGCAACACTTTTCCAACAATTCAGAAGTATACTCTTCCCTATGCCATCATAATTCCTAAGGAGAAAGGGCTTAGACTTAGTACACATGGGTATATCCTCATGCTTCTGTTCTGGGACCTTCTCTCTCTGTCTCTCAGAATATCTATCTGATACCTATCTATTGATTCCTTTCCCACTAAACAATCCTCTAATGTCTCTAAACAAGACCAGGTCTCAACTTCCCTTTCAGAAACCCTCTCAAGTTCGCCCATCATGGCTATGACCTCTCAGGTTATATTTTCCCTCCTAGAGTCAGCTAAAGTCTTTGAAAAAGCCATTCATGTGCTTATTCAAAGTGCATGGCTTTTTTTCATGGAATTTTGATAAAATGTCAAAGCATGCTATCACCACCTTAGAGAGGGATAAGGAACTCAGGGTACAGAATGAGACATATTTTTGAACATGGCAAATGCAGAAAAATTACTTTGCTTGACTATTACTATTTGTTACAAAACAATTATTTTTCTTCTTTTTCAATTTTTTTAAAGGTTAGGAAGGAGAGAAAATTAATGCTTGTTTTTTTTTAACCTATCTATTTATTTATTTATCTTTTAACATTCATTTTCACAAAATTTTGGGTTCCAAATTTTCTCCCCATTTCTCCCCTCTCCCACCCCAAAACGCCAAGCATTCTAATTGCCCCTATCACTGATCTGTCCTTTCTTCTAACATCACTCCCTTCCTTGTTCCCATCTTCTCTTTTGTCCTGTAAGGCCAGATAATTTTCTATACCCCATTAACTGTATTTCTTATTTCCCAGTAGCAAGAACAATACTCCACAGTTGTTCCTACAACTTTGACTTCCAACTTCTCTTCATCCCTCCCTCCCCACCCATTCTCTTTGGGAAACAAGCAATTCAATGTAGGCCATATCTGTGTAGTTTTGCAAATGACTTTGATAATAGTCATGCTGTGTAAGACTAACTATATTTCCCTCCATCCTGTCCTGACCCCCCCATTGCTTCTGCTCTCTCTTTGGATCCTGTCCCTCCCCAAGAGTGTTGATTTCAAATTGCTCCCTCCTCCCACTGCCCTCCCTTCCATCATCCCCCCCACCTTGCTTATGTCATTCTCCCCCACTTTCCTATATTGTAGTTTCATACCAAAATGAGTGTGCATTTTATTCCTTCCTTTAGTCGAATGTGATGAGAGTAAGCTTCATGTTTTTCTCTCACCTCTCCTCTTTTTTCCTCCACTGAAAAGTCTTTTGCTTGTAAGAGCTAATTTGCCCAATTCCATTTCTCCCTTTCTCCTCCTGATATATTTCTCTCTCAGTACTTAATTTCATTTTTTAAGATATGATCCCATCCTATTCAATTCTGTGCTGTGTATGTGTGTTTATGTGTGTGTGTGTGTGTGTGTGTGTGTGTGTGTGTGTGTGTATGTGTGTAATCCCACCAACTACCCAGATACTGAAAAACTTCAAGAGTTACAAATACTGTCTTTCCATATAGGAATGTAAACAGTTCAACTTCAGTAAGTCCCTCATGACTTCTCATTGCTGTTTACCTTTTCATGCTTCTCTTCATTCTTGTATTTGAAGGTCAAATTTTCTTTTCAGCTCTAGTGTTTTCCTCAAGAATGCTTGAAAGTCCTCTATTTCATTGAAAGACCAGTTTTCCCCCTGAAGTATTATACTCAAGTTTTGCTGGGTAGGTGATTCTTGGTTTTAGTCCTAGTTCCTCTGACTTCTGGAATATCCTATTCCTTCGATCCCTTAATGTAGAAGCTGCTAGATCTTGTGTTATCCTGATTGTATTTCCACAATACTGGAATTGTATCTTTCTAGCTGCTTGCAATATTTTCTCCTTGACCTGGGAACTCTGGACTTTGGTCACAATGTTCCTAGGAGTTTCTCTTTTTGGATCTCTTTCCGGTGATGATCAGTGGATTCTTTCAATATTTACTTTGCCCTCTGGTTCTAGAATCTCAGGGCAGTTTTCCTTGATAATTTCATGAAAGATGATGTCTAGGCTCTTTTTTTGATCGTGGCTTTCAGGTAGTCCCATAATTTTTAAATTGTCTCTCCTGGATCCGTTTTCCAGGTCAGTTGTTTTTCCAATGAGATATTTCACATTCTCTTCCATTTTTTTCATTCTTTTGGTTTTGTTTTGTGATGTCTTGGTTTCTCATAAAATCATTAACCTCCATCTGTTCCATTCTAATTTTTAAAGAACTATTTTCTTCAGTGAACTTTTGGATCTCCTTTTCCATTTGACTAATTCTGCTTTTGAAAGCATTCTTCTCCTCATTGGCTTTTTGAACTTCTTTTGCCAGTTGAGTGAGCCTATTTTTCAAGGTGTTACTTTCTTCCGCATTTTTTGGGGTCTCCTTTAGCAAGGTGTTGACCCACTTTTCCTGCTTTTCTTGCATCTCTCTCATTTCTCTTCCCAGTTTTTCCTCTACCTCTCTAACTTGATTTTCAAAATCTTTTTTTGAGCTCTTCCATAGCCTGAGCCCATTGAATACTTAATTCAGATATTTGGGACACAGAAGCCTTGATTTCTATTGATGGTAAGCATTGTTCTTCCTCATCTGAAAGGATGGGAGGAGATATCTGTTCATCAAGAAAGTAACCTTCTATGGTCTTATTTTTTTTCCCTTTTTTGAGCATTTTCCCATCCAGTTACTTGACTTTTGGGTCTTTCATCAAGAGTAGGTTATACTCTGGGAATCTGTGAGATCTCAGTTCCTCCAAGGTAGCACAATGAAGCGTGTACTAATCTGGACGTAGAGAGGGATTTTTGTGCCCAGAATCTTAACAGATACCTCTCCACAGCCACTTGGCCTCCAGTTCAGCCAAGTCAGCACTGGGGGCTGATTTTCACATAAGCTGGTTGGGCAGGGCCACCATTCAGTTTGAGACAAAGACCAGCTCAGCCAGGACCTCTATCCAGGGCTGAGGTGAAACTCAGCTCTTCAATGCCCCTAGGGGTTTTTACAGTCCAACAATGGAGCTTCCATCTGGGCTGCTATGCTGGCTCTGTGGCCACTGCCTGCTGCTGGAGCTATGGGAAAGCCCTTCTCCCTTCTTGGACCCCTGATAAAACCCCATAACTGACCTTTGGCACCTGTGGACTGAGGGATCTGAGGACCTGCTACTGTGACTGGAGACTCTGCTCCCAGGTGTCCTTCACCCAGAGTCTCGTCTGGTGCAACTGATGTTTCCGTGGGCCTTTCAGGTCACCATGGGTTGAAAATCTCCTCCACTCTGTTGTTCTCCACTTCTGCTGCTTCAAAATTTGTTGAGAGTCTCTCTCTATAGGTACTTTATGGGTTGTGGGAGGAACCCTGTGTAAGTGTGTCTTTCTAGTCTGCCATCTTGGCTCCACCCCCAAAAATTAATGCTTGTTAACTGAAAAAATTTCAAAGACACACAAAAAGGGTGAGGAAAAAGCATTTATTTAGTGCCTACTATATGCCAAGCACTGCACTAAGCACTTTATAAATATTATTTTTTTTTTATTCTAGTTATCCTGGCTACTAATGTATTATCATCTAAAGCTACCTTCACATACAGTATTTACCAGTTCATGTAAATAATTATCCTACCATTACAATTTAGGCTCCTTGAAGATAGAGACTATGATTTTTTCTTTACATTTTTAGCACCTAGCACAGAGCCTGACACATACTACAATGTACTTAATAAATAATTATTGATAGGTTTTTTTCTCTTTGATAGTAATCTTATTTTGTCTAATGATCCTCTGGCTAGTAGGATCTCCCATTACAATGTCCTATTTAGATTTGTTTGTCTCCTTCAATATTGCCTTATTCATAGAATTCTCAGAATTTCACAATTACAAATGACTACAGAAGCCATCTATTTGTATCCAAACAAGAATTTATAACATTTTAGTGAGTTAAATTGATTATTCTTAAAATAGTTAAAATAAATTTAAAGGGCAAAAACAAATTAAGATTGAAATAATGATGTGAATGAAGTACCTTCATATTGAAAGTTCTTATATTCCGAGGATGCTGCTATGATGGCAATGCGAAGTCCAAAGCCTCTGACCCTTCAAAACTTTCAGGGTCATCATATGACCAAGGGGATAGAGGTAAGGTAGAGACCAAAACTAGGGCTAAGGTTGAGGCAGGAGTTGAGGCTAAGTGAAACCCAACTTGAAGAACTGGATAACTCAAATTAAAAACTTGAGGCTAGCTTAGAAAATTTTTTTGATATCAGAGCTTTAATTGCCTGTATGTCTGCCAAAGGTTTCTATTTGTGAACAGTGGAAAATCTGATAAATTCTTGGCTTCCTTACTGATAATTTTATCTTTCAATGAATATATGAAGTGATCACCTACTATTCTGATCCTTACCAATGAAGAGTAAGTAAATGATTGATGAAAACCTTAAGAGATGGTCAATAATGATTCCTTAGTTTCAGATAGATGAAAAAGCATAATTTTGGGCAAGTATTTGAAATGATTTCTGCATTTTAGAAGAACAAATTCCTGAACTGAGAGACAAGATTGAGGTTCCCTTAGATTGAGGTTCTTAAAATGGAAGCTATCTGCAGAAGACTGTAAATGTCTAAAGAAATAAAACTGGTCATACAGTCACAAGGGATTCCAATGAGAAAGAAAATGAAATTGAAATGTTTTTAAAGGGAAAATATTTGAATTCAGATTTCAAAAAGATATGCACACAATATGGAAAAAATTTCAGGTAACCTAGGACAAATAGCAAAGATCTGTAAGAGTAATATAAGGAAGGATAAATCATATGATTTCAAGCTTTCAATGAAGGGTGAAGCAAACAAAAGAAGGCTCTCTTTCCCATTCCCTGTAGGGTCCTGTGTTAAGGATAAGAGTTGTGTCTGTCCTTTCTTGAAGAGAACCATGACATCAGGAAAATGATTACATGACTTGCAGTTGACTTTGATTTGAGTAAGGGAGGGCTGTGCAAGGTCACCAGCCTCACTGTCTGCTCCAGAGCCTTCTGGATCCAGTGGCCTGATATTCATCAGGATGACTGGAGATGACTCAGGATGTGATGAGACACCCTGGCCTCTTTAAGAAGTAGTCAAGGGATGGCCCCTTTAATTAGAAAAAGAAAAAAAATAAAGTTGAGAGGGCAAGGCCCTTAAGGTTGCTGTTCCATAGAGAAACAGCTGCCATTGAGATTCAATCTGAGCCAGGAGGATCCAACAGCCATTAAGTGGAGCTTGGGCAGGGATATATTGTGGTCCAATCTATGGACTTCAGAGTGAACTGAGTTTAAGATTTTAGGAAAGAAAAAGAAAGGAAGAAAGAAAAGAAGGAAGGAAGAAAGAAAGAAAAAACAAAAGTAAAATGAAGAAAAAAAGAGCCTTCTCGCTTACTATGCAGGAAGAAAACAGCATGACAGATAAAGTCACTAAATTCAAATTTTGCATCAGTTTTCTCAGCTAAGGAGACAAATTATCTGTCTGGAATGTATGGAATAAAAATGACAAAGAGCTGATTGAAACACTAGTTAGGTAAAGAGGTGGTTGGAGAAAACATCCCTGCTCACAATGAATTTAAGTTCCCTGGATCTGGCTAACTGCATTCCAGTGTGCTTAATGGCTTTGTTAATGTGGCTACTGGGAAGCCATTGGTGACTCTAAGGAATCATAAAGAAAAGGGCTAGAGTTGTCAATTGTGCCAATTTCCAAAAATGTGAAGGAGTGCTTTAGACATTGGGAAAATGAGCCTTCGTTATAGTCATGGAGATGAGGAAATCATAGTCTTATAGATTTTGAACTAGAAGGAATCTTAAAGGTCATGGAGTCCAACTCTCTAATTTTACCAATAAATAAACTAACCCCCAATGAGGTAAAGTTACTTGTTCATGGTCACATAGCTAATAAGTGTCTAAAATAATATTCAAACCTGACTTTCTGACTCTAAGTCCAATACTGTATTCACTACACCACAGGACCACACCGTGTGAAACAGAAAGCGGGAACAAAGTCAGGGATACAAGAAATCAAAAACAAATTGATAAGCCAAGGTCAAGAACACCAGATAGGAGAATCAGCAGTAAGGTTAAGAGAATAGGAAGCATCACAATTCATACTCAGATTAGAACAGGTTGAGAAAAATAAAATAAAAGCAGAAAACCAACAGGAAGGTGTCTGTAAATTTTTAATACATCACTATCCCTCTTTTTCTAGAAGACCTTGTTTAATAAGTTAAATCTTCTTTTCTTGTTTTTCTGCAGAATTTTGGAGCTTTGATTATGCTGAATTGTCTACTTTATCCAACCTGTTCTCTTTCATTTGCATTAAATGTGTTGATGGACCATGAAGGAGGAGCATTCCTCATCATGTCCCGATTTTCAAAAAGAGGGAGAAGATGGATTGTCCAAACTAACGGCCAATGAGCCTGGCAAATGACTGGTACAATTCTTGAATTATTTATTAGGGATGTTTTGTGAGCATTTAGATATGGAAGTAATGAGCACCATGAGCCAGTATTAATTCCATTAAGAATAAGATATGCCTGGCTAAATTAATTTTCTATTTTGATGGATTCACCAGAAAAGTAGGGTAAAAGAATACAAAAGACATAGAATATTTGGATTTGGCAAATATTTGAAAAGTCCAACATGCAATCCTAGTGGTTATAAAAACAAAAAGAGGAAATTAGGGGGAAGTCTATCAATTAATGAATGACTGATAAGTTGTAATATTAATTTAATGAAGTATTACTGCACTGTAAGAAGTGACAAAATAGATGACTTCAAGATATGGAAAATATATGAACTGATACTCTACTACCAATATTATAAAAATGAACAATTTTGAGGACTTTTATAAAGTGGTAAAGAATGAAATAACAGGAACCAGAAAAATTTATACAACGTATAAATGTAAAAGTAAACAGCTCTGAAAGCTGTAAGAATTGCAAGCAACTCAATGATCCTTCATGCTTCCAGAGGACCAATGATGAAACATCCTATTCATGAAAGAGAAGAGATGATTTTAAGGCAGACCTGCACAACTTGGCAGTAGGTAAGGGCCAAAATTAAAATAAACTAAACTTTTTTGGGCTGCAGATAGGTTTTTTAGCAGCTCACTTTCCAAGTAAAGGTATAATTAATGATTAAGCTATTTTGCAGATTAGCCATTTTAAAAAGGGAAATTTTGATTAGCATTACTTAATTATACGTATTAGAATGCTTATCCTGAAATATCATTAATGTTAAAAAAATTACTTTTCTAAGTGGTACAAATTTCCTACTTTCTTTTACATCCTCTAAATTTTTTACAGGTCACGTGAAATCCCTTGGTAGACTGCAAGTGGCCTGTGGTTCGTATGTTTTGCATGCCTGATTTAAGGTGGAAAATGAGATACATAGACTCACATACAATATGTATATGTATATATCCATTAAGGGCATTTGCTTTGCTTGATCACACATATTTGTTATAAGAGGTTTTGAGGAATACAAAATTATCATGGGTTAAAAATGATGTATGGTAGCCCAAAAAATTAATGTCAACTAAGGCTGGCTAAATGTAAGCTTAGTATCCAGAATGAATACAACACTACAATACTTTGTCTAGTCAGTTCATATGTTTTAGATTGGATATTGATGATTTGGAGCTTTCCAGAGGAGGTGTACCCAGGAGATTGAGGGCACTAAAATAATTTGAAACAACCGGAGTTGTTTAGTCTGGAAAAGAGAAGTCTGAACTGGCTTCAAATATCTGAGTGATTATCATATTGAAATGAATTAGAGTTTTTCTCCTTGACTACTAACATGAGAACTAGTACAAATACATGAAATCTATGAGGGAGTATACTTTTGATTCCATGTAAAGAAAAAGAAACACCTTAATAACAGCAAAGGCCACCCTTGCATAGAAAGTATTGTTTCTCTGGTTTCTTTCTTCAAGTCCCAGCTAAAATCCTGCCTTCTATCGGGAATCTTTCCCAATCCCACTTAATATCAGTGCCCTCCCTCTATTGATTATTTCCTATTTAGTCTGTATACAGCTTGCTTATAAATAATTCTTTGCATGCTGTCTCTCTAATTAGATTGTGAGCTCCTCAAGTGATAAGACTATCTTTAATCTTTTGTAGTATCTCCAGTATTTAGCACAGTGTTGATTGGTTGTTGTCCTTCATCATCAAAGAGGACCAAAATGATATCACTATGTCAGGGTCAAGATACAGTGTGCCCAACTGTGCCTGATCAGATCAATACAGTCTTGGAAGGCTGTACCACAAGTTGGGCACAAATAGTCCATATGAGTGTTTGGAGTGAAGTTGTCCCTACATTTATCCATCATTTTTTTTCTAAGTACTGGAATTCTTTTTCTTTGGGAGTTAGCTCTGGCAATGTATGAATCAACCTCATTATCTATGTTTACATCCCTGGGAAGTGTATTGCCAAGTAAGTTAACATATCCACAGCATTCAGAATTTTTCCATTTTGTGTAAACAATGGTCTACATATGGGATGGTGTGGTGCAAGCTGATGGAGAATCTCTATTTTTTGGAGGTGCTAATTGTTAGACAAAATTAGCCCAAGCAGCAGAAAATCATACTTTGTTGCATCTCAGCTTCAGGATGTCTTGAGTGAATAATTACCTGTAAACAAAAAAGTCATGCACCACATCTCCATCTACTTTAATCTTAACTAGTACCCTTTTCAAGTGAAATAATTTGCCATCAGTGAGATAACTGACAGTGCCATTTTCATCCTCCTTGAAAGTGCCTGGCAACATCACTGAATACATCATGCTAAAAACATGAGAACCAATACATAGTCCTGCTTCAATCCATTGGTGCCTGGGAAAGCTCAAGAGCATTGTTCACTCTCCAGAACCTCTGCAAGTATTCCATCATGAAACTGAGTTACAATACTGATGTACTTCTCTGGGCAACCAAATTTTGCCATGATCTTCCACAAGTCCAGATGACTGATAACACCAAAGATCTTGGTTAGATTGATGAATATTATGTACAGACCTCTGTGTTCTGCTCTTAGCATTTCTCCTAGAGTTGTCAGGTAGCAAACACCCCATTGACCATTCCTCAACCCTTTCTGAAGTCATGTTTTAGGTGAAGGATCAGCCTGTTATGAAGAATTCTGGCAAGTCTCTTGCTGGCAATAAGAGAGGGGATAGGGGAGAGGGAGAGAGAGAAAGAGAGAGAGAGAGAGAAAAAAAAAGAAAGTAAGAGAGAGAGAGAAAGAGAGAAACCATCCCCTCACTGTGATTGTCACAGGACAACTTATTTCCTTTTCAGTTATAGAAATATTATAGAGATTGACATTGGAACACCCTTGAACTCCTGGGAATAACCTCTTGCCATATAACCCACAAGATTTCACTAAGCTTTTGCTTAAGTAGTGAACCCCTTGCCTTGTAAATCTTAGCTGAAACGGAAACAGTACCAGGTGCTTTGTCCTAGGAAAGCAGCTTTATACCATTAAAAAAAAAATTCTTTTCCAGTTGTTTGTTTGACTAGAGAGTGGTTGACTTCAACCTGAGGTAAATGATCAATGACTTCTGCACTAGTTGATGACAGTCTGTTGAGGATGTTATGGAAGGGTTCAGTCTCTCCAGGATCATGTCCTTATCACTAGTCAATGTGACTACACCAGTACTGAAGAGTTTATATGGGTCTTTGACCCATAAAGAGCCTTCAAGTCATCATAAATGGAATGTTTGGAATATGACCATCAGTATAAAACTGAATTTCACTTGCCATCTTGCTAAGCCAAGAATTTTGCATTTCTCTAAGCTTTGCTTGCACTTTATTTTTGATGGAGTTAAATGCTGTCTTCTTAGAGATGGATGAACCATCCTGCTGGTAAACCCTTTGGAGTTCTTGTTTTTCATTTAGCAGCCTCCGAATTTCCCTATCATTTTTTGTCAAACCAGTCTTGATTTTTGTGATTATTCTGACCCAGATGAACAAATGCAGTGCTATACATCAAATCTCTGAAAGCTACGCCCTCCTTTCCTACTCCACTGTTGCCAACTGTGGGTTGGCTCAGCTTTCCATCCAAGTTAACGACAAACTGCTCATGCTCAGAGGAACACTCTCATCTTTTGACAACACTTTAATCTTCTGTTAGTCAATTAGTAGTCTTTGGGCCATACCTTTTGTTGAATGAGAACTTTTGGCTTGGATAAGATAAATATAAGGTCAGTCTAAAACTCTGCGCCACATGTTGCCTTCATCACTCTCAAATCCTTTTTGTCTCTTCTCCTTATAATGGCTTACCCTATTAAGTGGCAATGCTTGCTCTGAGGGTACATCCATGAAATTTTATTGCATTTATCTAAACAGAAGACAGTGTTGGTATTGAGAAGGTTATGAGATACATGACTATTCTGTAAAAAGTGACTATATGTTTCTTATTCCACTCTTCCCAAGGACTCCCTGCCAAGCCTGATAATCTGTGTTGACTCTGGCGTAAAATCACCCAGAATTACAATCTCATCTTCTTTTGACACATTAATGATGAGGGTCTTCTTGTTTTGATAAAATTGTTGTTTTAGCTCATCAATGTTCATGGTGGGAACATACACACTGATGGCTGTGGTATGGCTTTTCATGACAATTGCATTTGTCATGAGCCTGTCATTCACTCCTTTTGGGAGGCATTAAATCTTGACTAAATTAATTTTGATCATGAAACCAGTTCCAGCTTCATAGCACTCCTGATCACTGAGGCCATTCCAGAAAAATTTGTGTCCACTTTGACTTTGGTAACCTGGCCATAACGTGTGACCCTTTCTCCTTGTGACTCAGGGCTGCTATTTGAATGTGATGCCTGTTAAGTTCTGTTCCAACAGGGCCTTTTCATCTTTTAGGTTTCCTGGATTTCTTGTTGTCCATAAGTATTTATACATTCCATGTACCAAGGCCAAGTGGAATCATCTGTGCAAGTGTTTTTGTACATGTTTTTACATTAGTACCACAGGGTGAGAATACTTGCTGTGACAAGAAGTCCAGCATTAGATTAGGTGAAGCAGACAATTTTTAGAACACCTTTTCTAGCTTTTTCCTCACACCAGGAGGTGAGCAGTTTGGTCCTTTAAAAAAAGGCTGCTCAGAGGGGAGGAGCCAAGATGGCAGAGTAGAAAGACTCACGTATGCTAGCTCCGAATCCACAGCCCATAAATCTCCTGTAAAGAGAACTCCCCACAAATTCTGGAGCAGAGCAAGCACACACCAACACAGTGGAAGAGATTTCCATTCCAGAGAGGCCTGGAAAACCGTCCCCAGGGCTCCGTCATGCCGCAGACAGTGGAGCCCACCCCTGTGCTGCCCTGGCCACGGCCCCAGAGGAGCAGAACCAAGCAGGCTTAAGGGATGGAATCTCTGGTGGCCACGAAGGTCCCTCCTCCCACAGGAACTACAGGTCAGTGAGAGAGACTTCTGGGCTGGCTGAGAGGGGAGCGGGGTGTCTCTGTGACTTGGGCCCCCTCGGGAGGCAGTGGCAGAGGCAGCGGCAGAGGCACCACAGAGGCAGTGGCGGCCCGGAACTCCCTGAGCAGACAGGAGCTCCATTACCGAAGGTCTCTGCATAAAACCGGGGAGGGAACTGAGCCTGGGAGGCGGCTCTGCCCCTACCCGCCCCATTACTGAAGGTCTCTGCATAAAGCTCCTGAGGGAACTGAGCCTGGGAGGAGGCCCTTCCCCCACCTGAGCACCAGAACTTAAGCTCACATTGAATAGCAGCCGCTCCCACCACGGAAAGTCCTGAGGCTGGGGGGCAGCATTTGAATCTCAGAACCCAAGCACTGGCTGGGCAGATCTAGGTGGGGATGCAGAGGAATCTCAGAAGTCAAGTAACTGGCTGGGAAAATGCCCAGAAAAAGGAAGCAAAATGAGACCATAGAGAGCTTCATTATTGGGGAAGAGATGTTTCTTCCTCCCTTCATTTCTGATGAAGAAGTACAATGCTTGCTATCAGGGAAGGACAGGGAGGTCAGGGCCTCTCTATCCCAGACATCCGAGGTGGATGTCCGGTGGGCTCAGGCCATGGAAGAGCTCAAAAAGGATTTTGAAAATCAAGTTAGACAGGTGGAGGAAAAACTGGGAAGAGAAATGAGAGAGATGCAAGAAAAGCATGAAAAATGGGTCAATACCTTGGTAAAGGAGACCCAAAAAAATGCTGAAGAAAATAACACCTTGAAAAATAGGCTCACTCAATTGGCAAAAGAGGTTCAAAAAGCCAATGAGGAGAAGAATGCTTTCAAAAGCAAAATTAGCCAAATGGAAAAAGAGGTTCAAAAGCTCACTGAAGAAAATAGTTCTCTCAAAATTAGAATGGAACAGATGGAGGCTAATGACTTTCTGAGAAACCAAGAAATCATAAAACAAAACCAAAAGAATGAAAAAATGGAAAAGAATGTGAAATATCTCATGGGAAAAACAACTGACCTGGAAAATAGATCCAGGAGAGACAATTAAAAAATTATGGGACTACCTGAAAGCCATGATCAAAAAAAGAGCTTAGACATCATCTTTCATGAAATGATCAAGGAAAACTGCCCTGAGATTCTAGAACCAGAGGGCAAAATATGTATTGAAGGAATCCATTGATCACTACTTGAAAGAGATCCAAAAAGAGAAACTCCTAGGAACATTGTGGCCAAATTCCAGAGTTCCCAGCTCAAGGAGAAAATCTTGCAAGCAGCTAGAAAGAAACAATTCCAGTATTGTGGAAATACAATCAGGATAACACAAGATCTAGCAGCTTCTACATTAAGGGATCGAAAGGCTTGGAATAGGATATTCCAGAAGTCAAAGGAACTAGGACTCAAACCAAGAATCACCTACCCAGCAAAACTGAGTATAATACTTCAGGGGAAAATATGGTCTTTCAATGAAACAGAGGACTTTCAAGCATTCTTGATGAAAAGACCAGAGCTGAGAAGAAAATTTGACTTTCAAACACAAGAATGAGAAGAAACATGAAAAAGTAAACAGCAAAGAGAAGTCATAAGGGACTTACCAAAGGTGAACTGTTTACATTCCTGTATGAAAAGACAATATTTGTAACTCTTAAAACGTTTCAGTATCTGGGTAGTTGGTGGGACCACACACAGACGTACACATACATGCATGCACACACACGTGCATGCGTGCACACACACACACATACACACATGCACGCACACACACATACACACATGCACGCACACACAGAGACAGAGAGCACAGAGTGAATTGAATAGGATGTGACCATATCTTAAAAGAAATTAAGGTAAATGGTGAGAGAGAAATGTAGTGGGAGAAGAGAGGGTGAAATGGAATGGGGTAAATTATATCTCATTCAAGAGGCAAGCAGGAAACTTTTTAGTAGAGGGAAAAAGGGGAGAGCTGAGAAAAAAAACAGGAAGTTTACCCTCATCACATTCGACTAAAGGAAGGAGTAAAATGCACACTCATTTTGGTATGAAAACCTATCTTACAGTACAGGAAAGTGGTGGAGAAGGAGATAAACAGGGAGGGAGGGATGATGGAAGGGAGGGCAATGGGAGAAGGGAGCAATTTGAAGTCAACACTTGCGGAGGGACAGGATCAAAAGACAGAATAGAAACAATGGGGGGGCAGAATGGGAGGGAGGGAAATACAGTTAGTCTTATACAACACGACTTTTATCAGTCATTTGCAAAACCACACACTTATGGCCTATCTTGAATTGCCTGCCTTCCCAAAGGGAATGGGTGGGGAGGGAGGGATGGGGAGAATTTGGAACTCAAAGTTTTAGGAACAACTGTTGAGCATTGTTCTTGCTACTAGGAAATAAGAAATACAGTTAATGGGGAATAGAACGTTCATCTGGCCCTACAGGACAAAAGAGAATATGGGTACAAGAGAAGGGAGGGATGATAAAAGAGAGGGCATATTGGTGATAGGGAAAATTAGAACACTCTGTGTATTGGGGTGGGAGAGGGGATAAATGGGGAGACAATTTGGACCCCAAAATTTTGTGAAAATCAGTGTAAAAAGTTAAATAAATAAATTTATATTTAAAAAAAATAAAATAAAATAACTAGACAATAAAATAAAAAAAGACTGCTCAGACATCCATGAGGCTGGCAAATCCCCCTGTTGCTTCAGTCCTATAATAAGAAGATTCTATGGCCTGACCCACCTTTGTACAGGCTTGTGAATACATCACTTGCCCATTGCTACAGGGCTTTGACAAGCTAGGTAAAAATGACAAAATTATATGGGTGATGCCTTTTGACATGAATTAATTTGATTTAAGTAAGTCAGAGTTATGTGAACATATTGACCTCACTCTCTCTTTCACAATCATTGAAGTCCAATGGCAAGACAAAAGTCAGATGAATGATGATGACTCAGGATGCAATGGATATATTGGTGTCTTAAATGTCTAACCAAGCTCTAAGGGATCCACATTGCCTGCTTCAGCCACCTTCATGGCCATTGGAACAAATTGTTCTTATCTGCCTATTCTGCAAGGGGAAGTCTTCATCTGTTTAATGTAGATACTCCCCCCCACCCCAACTCACCAATAGGTTTGAGACCTCTTGGTTACCCTCAAGTTAGATCTGTCCACTGAAATTACCACGATGTGACTGCTGTGTGTGCTACAATTTCTTGAAGCTGCAGGTGAGAATTGGTTGAATTAGGTGGACATCAAAAGTGGAAATAGCGCTGCAAAGTTTTCAGCAGCCCTCATCCCAGAGATACTAGTCTTCCCTGAATACTCATATATCCCTAGCACAGTGTAAGAACATAGTAGGTACTTAATAAATGTGTAGTGACTGACTGGGGATGGTAAATTTCACATTATTGGAGGTTTTCACGCATACTATTTGTAGATGTTAAGATTATAGACACAATTTACATTTTGGTTTGATATTACACCATGTCTTTTTCTGAATATGTTCCATATCATCAGTTTCTATCCTAAAGCACCCTCCCAGAACAGAGAAGAATGTTCTAGATGTGACTGATTGAAACAGAATAAAGCAGGACTATACCATCTCTCATTTTGGACCATAAGCATTCATTTTAGAACCCAATTTATCATTAGCTTTGTTTTGGATGTCACATGGCATTGAAACCCTTTCAATTCCTTCTCTGGTCCAGTCTAGTATCATCTCGCGATTCCATCTATGTGTTCATGGAAAATTACCCTACTGTCTTTCTAACCATGGTAGTTTATATTCTGGAAGGGGGCAGGGTGTCTTTCTTCTCAATTGAACTTGTCTTAAAATTATTCAAAGGTACATTTTATGATACTTGTTACAGGTAGCTATATTGGTAGTATTTGGCTCTGATTTTGTAGTAATATTCTGGAGAAACTGTGTTGTATACTATTATAGTTCATGTTGATTTTTAGGCCACACAAAGCATGTACCTGAATTGGTAAAATAAGGGAAGGTGTAAACTATGGGCAGATCCAGACTAGTACTGCTTCTGAATTGCATAGTTATACTTATTCTGTTTTTCCTTACCTAAAGATGCCTAACATTAGGCATCAGGTTTCTACAAAGGTATGGTGACCTCTATTAAATAAAGGCAGTTGATATGGCCAGGGTACATGCTACCATAGAGATTAGATCTCATATATACAGATGTGACATGGGATCTTATGTCATTGCTTAATAGTCATCTAGTAATCTATTTAAAAGCAACACTTAAGTAAATTTTCAGCTCAACTAATTTCTACACCATAGTCTAAATCCTGTTATTTATTCTACATATTTTTGTTGTAATGAAGTGTAAAAAACAGAATACATTGTAGCCTTCTTCCATTTCCCCAGTCCTTGTTGTTCAGGTCATGGGAAATATGAGGCTACATTTTAATATTATTATCAACAACATTCTTCCAGGTGATTTCCCTCTTCTACAGGATTGTCACATTTTTTTAGTGGATTCCCCTTATTAAGGAAGCATCATATGAATGATTTAGGGTAAAATCTCTAAACCTGACAGCTGATACATATTTTTTCTTAGACCACAGGACATGATAGACATGAGTCAAAAATATCCACTTCAGTCTTTCTGATAAAGAGCCTTAAATGTTTATAAAATTTAGTGTACAGTCAATTCTTCTTTTTGAATAAGCTGGCAGCTCTAGATGTAATGGCAACACATCACCCAAAAGTGAAGAAAATAAGAAGACAGAGTTACAGCAGAATCAATAATTTTTGATTACCAGGGTTAAGACTTGTTATGAAAAAAAAGACAAAATTTAGGTTAAAAAGTCAAATTGGGCATTAATTAATAAAATTCTGTGCAAATAAAAATGAAGTTAAATTATTTTTTAAAAGAAATAATTTGAAAATTCTATTGTGAGTCTTAATTTTTGGAAATAGACATTTTTCACAGCCTAATAGATTATGATACTCACTTGCTGTGCAGAAAAAAACTGTATTTGCTACTTTATGCTGATACTGACTTCCAATCTCATAGAATATTTTTCCCAAGTTATACTTCTACCTATAGATGTATATCCATGCCAAAATTGGCACAACAGATCATATAATCATAACTTAAAAATTAAAAAAGGATTTTAGAAGTCATCTAAATCATACATTTTTCAGATGAGAAAAAAATGCTATTTTGCTAGGAACTCTCCCTCCCTCTCTCCTTCATAGTCCAACAAATAAGCAACCATGATGTAAAGATCTTTGGTCTCTTCTCTCATCAATCACAGGTAAGATGTTTTCAAAACTCAATTGAGAAACTCCAGAATAAAATGAACCTGTGCGATTATCTCTTTTTTGAGAATGGTACAAGGCAAAACTAAGATTCTGGAGAAAAGGCAGATACTCACTGGAGCTCTTCTCCAAACCCCTCCAAACCCCTTTAAATAAAACCTCAAAACAAATTCTACAGTGGCAGAACTTACAAAAGGATGGAGTTTGGTAAAAGAGGCACAAAAATACTGAATAAACAACATTTAAAAATACAATTGTCTAAATGGTAAAAGAGTCACAACATTCCACTGAATAGAACTATTTAAAATCAAAATAGGGAAAAAGGGTATAAAACTCATTGAAGAAAATATTCTTTAAAAATTGGAATTGAACAAGTGGAAGTTAATGACTCCATGAAACATTAAGAAATGGTAAAAGTCAAAAGAATAAAAAAGAAGGAAACAAAATATCTCATCAGAAAAACAACTGAACTGGAAAATAGATTGAGGAAAGATAATTTAGAAATTATTGGACCACCTAAAAGTATGATAAAATAAAGGCTAGACATCATATTTCAAGAAATTATCAAGGAAAACTGCCCTGATATCCTAGAATCAGAGGATAAAATAGAAATTGAAAGAATCTACTGATCACTTCCTGAAAAAAATTCCAAAATGAAAACATCTAGGAATATTGTAGTCAAAATCCAGGGCTCCAAAGTCAAGGAGAATGCAAGCAGCCAGAAAGAAGCAATAAAAATATCACAAAGCTATAGTCAGGATCACACAAGAGTTAGCATATTTCACATAAAAAAGGAAGAGATCTTGGAATATGATACTCTGGAAAACAAAGGAGCTAGGATCACAATCAGGAATAATATACCTCAAAAATCTGAGTACAGTCCTTCAGGGAGAAAATGGATATTTAATGAAATAGAGGATTTTCAAATATTGATGAAGAGACCAGAGCTGAACACAAAATTTTATATTCAAATGCAAGATAAGAGAAGCATAGAAAGATAAACAGGGAAGAGAAATCATAAAGTTCTCAATAAGATTAAACTGTTTACATTCTTTTCTGGGAAGATGATACCTATAACTCCTAAGAACTTTATTAAGTCAGCTAGGAGTATGAACAGACAAAGGGTTTTGGTGTGAATTGACTATGATGGGATGATTTGTTTAAAAAAAATGAAGGGATGGGAAAGAATACACTTGGAGAAGAGGGAAGAGAAAGATGGAAAATTATTTTACACAGAAGAGGCATGCAAGGAGGTGCTTTTATAGGGGAGAGGAGGATGGCTTGTAACACTTGAACCTCACTTTCATCAGAATTGGTTTAAAGAGCAAATAGCATGCAGTGATGTATATTTGTTAAATATCTGAGGAATCAAATTCCAGTTATGCAATTTATTTGCAAGTCATATAGTTGTGTTTCTACTAGAATTTGTTGGATTTTTTAAAGGTTAGCTTCGATTTTTCCTGATTAATTAATGTAGGAATAAGACTGATTGATCACAGCACAGGCCCCTGCTTGTGAACCTGTAATAAGGTTTAAGACTATAGGATTTTGTAAGCCATTTGTGTTAATGAATCTGCCCTAGTTCAGAAAGAGGAGATGAGATTTATGGTTTGGGTGAGTTTTTCAATTTCATGTGAGAGGTTCCTAGGAGCCTTTTGTTTTAAAGGGTTTTGGATTGTAAACACATCTTTTTTTCTAGCAGATTTCTTTCCCACTAGACCTTATGGTATGATAATAGAGTGATGCTGATGTGGTCAAATAAGTGACCCCACAGGTCTCAGATCAATTAGGGAGAATGGAGAAGTAAACCTCATCACCACAGACAAAGAACTGTCCAGGCATCACTGATTGCCAAGGAGTTTAAATGAAGAGGATAGTCATTTTCCAGATAGTTTAAGTGGTCCTGACTATCCCAGCAGGATGATAGCCAACAAATATCCCAAGTATCTTCACTAAAGGTGCCTGCTATAAAGCCCTTAAAGGTCATGTTGCAAAGAAAAACATAATTTGATGTGGTCTTGATTGGATGAGTGGAATACCCAAAAAGCACTTCAAAAGGAGATATGCATAATTCCCACCTGATGCTCAGATAAAACAAAGCAGAGGAAGTATATCAGGACACAACTATGACTGTAAGATAGGGGACTAAACCTTACAACAAAAGATAAGGGTACTGTGGTTATGAGTATTACAAGTCAAAATTTTACATTGCCTTCAGTACACTAAACATTGAACAACTTTATATAAACAAAGTTAAAGTCTCATATATCTTTTAAGGAGACAGACCATGTTAAATATGATGTATAGCTAAAGGTAGTCAGATTACAAATTAAGCCACTTATAGGGTTTACCATGTACTAATTAGAAAGGGGAGATTTGCATATCTGCAAGGTCAACTAGAAAAACCAGTACACATAAACACCATGAAACATAACACCAGAATGATACAATAATGATCAACAAGGCTCCTTGTAAACTGGTAGATAACCCACTCCCAGTGTCCATTTAATTAGCAAGTTTCATCTTGAGACCCAAATGTTCTATATAATCATCTGGTTTCTGGAAACATCTTCCTTGGAAATTCCGAAATAGGACTCATTCTCCGGGCAGCTCAGAAGGGGGTTCTCTTAGATCTAATTCTATGGTTGCAAGTCAACTGCAGAAACCTCTAGGTAATCTTTTCAAATCTTCCACTAATGAAACTTAATATTTGGTACAACCTCCAAAATTGGCTTTTAACTAATTAATAATCATAGAGATCTAACCCAATTAACAACAGAGTTATAAGAAGAACAAATCAGGAATCCATAATTCACCTGAAATTCAAGAGAATTTCAATTTTTAATATACACTGTGTTCCTCCTTTCTTTACCTGGTATGGACCATGCCATCCACAAGCTGAAGGAAGAGAGCCTGACTTGCATATGAGCCATACTGTAACTGAATATTATCATACAGATATTTCAATATAAGGAGAAATTGATCTAAAATTCTTTAAAATTATTAATGCAAGAATGAACTTGCAACACACATATATATTTTCTAATTTTGAGATTTGTAACCAAAACATATATCCCATTCAAAATATCTAGAAGGTACTTATATATGTATATTCATGTATGAACACATGTATATAGAATATAAGCATGTATACACATATACACATGTACATACATATGTATGCAAATGAATATACATACATACATGCACATATTAGAGAAAACATTTCAATATTATTGATTTCTCAAAGTTAATTATTTCATTAAATTTTTTTAAGACTTTTACATCTTTGTCCTATCATCACTTTTTAGAGAGTGCATATTATCCTCATATCATCTTGAAAGAAAGTGCACTTACTTCTATACATGGACATATACTATGAATGAGGGGATGGCAATTTTAAGAATTCAGTTACACAATTACATAGGACATGGAGTTGAACACAAACAGGTTAACATCAGTAAAATCTTTCATACTTGCATCCTATTATAGTGACTCAGATGTTTTAATATTTATCGATTCAGTTTTAATATTTATCTATTCAGTGATAAACTTCTAGTATTTACCTCATCGGATCACAGAAATTTGCTGTGAAAGGTAGGGAATGGATATGGTTATGACAGTTATCAAGATAGTTTCTTCATGGGCACAGATTTGATTTGATATGTCATAATGAGTGAGGAATTCTTTTAGCTCTATTTTATTCCAGGCAACAGTTATAGTTAACAGACAATCACACAGCAAAGTTCCAGTAATTCCCAGGGTATCAATAGTCAGGTTTAAAATTAACCGACTGGGAAATTTTCCTGTTCAGAAAGAAAATATCCCAAAGGGGAAATTGAGTCAAGTATTTATATTTTCCTTTTGCCAAGATTATCCCTTCAACTTTTCCTAGAGACAGACAACTACTTGTAGTAGTCTCTGGACTGCACTCCCCTTTTGGCAGCACCTGGTATCCTCCTTGAATGGTGGGCTATTGGCCTCACGGCAATTCAGGCAACCATACTTGAAATCAAAACTACAACAAAATCAAATTATAGTCCCATGAGATTTCCCCTCAAATAACAAAATTTCACATATCGCAGCTTTGGGTTATGAATGTGATTATTCCTTTTATGTTTCAATAAGTTAACAATGAGGCCAAGTATAGGGACCTTTCATATCCCTTCATTTATAAATTAAGAATAACCATAGCCTAGAGTTTCACATATTCAGTGAACAGTTGGTTCAAAACTCCCAGAAGACTTGCTGGTTGTTACAACTTTACAGTGTAATATATCTATACTGTCTATTAACTATAAGGCAAAATAAAATTTTGGATTCTAATATCTTTTTTGCTACATTTGTTCAAAGATATAACTTCACCATGTACTCATAATTAATAAATACAATTTCATAATTTTCATAAGTGGTAAACAAAGGTTCTAAGATAAAACTCATTATTTACTATAAGCAAGTCTTTAAGTTTTCCTAGATTGACTGGGAATAGTCCTAATGTTTCCAACTTCTCATCTGGTCAGCAGGGCTGATAAAATTTTATGTCCCAAACCAAGTAAAAGTACCCAATGAACCATACAGATAAGAATAACTCAAGGGGTATGTGGTACTTTCCTCCCCAAAGTAAGATATTATTATTACCCACTTTGAAGAAAATATACCACATTCAATATTTAACAGTGTTCAAACATTTTTACCATATTCTTTTAACAGCTAATTTCATGATCTAAGAACATCCAGATTAAAAGAGAAGCTGATTTTCTAACAACATTTCTGATATAAGAGTTTACCAAATTTCACAATATGAGCAAATTTAGAAAAAACAGTAATAATAGCCTATGCAATATTATGAATTTGAAACATTAAACAAAAACTTATAAATAAAGAGATGACATCAATTCAAATTATTTTACAGAGGAAACCATTCCTCTTACCATCTTTGGCATTTTATATTAATCATATCTAAAACCTAGAATAGAGTTATCAGTATGAAATGATTATATTCCATTAAAGACATAATAATAAAAAGAACAATTGTTGGCATTTATATATTTCGTACTGTATGTCAGGCACTGTTAAACATTTTACAATTATGTGATCTTCACAACAACCCTGGGAGGTGAGTGTTATTATCGTGCCTCTAAAGATTAGGAAACTGAGGTAAACAGAAGTGAGTCAACTTGAATAAAGTCACACATTTCTGAAATCAGATTTGAACTCAGATTTTATGATCCATGTGGTTAAGACCAAATAGCAAATGTATTTGGGATTTAGTTCTCACTTACCACAACAATCATCCTAATAGGAGAACATATCTCACTGTAAATGAGTCCACATAATTTAGTTTCAAGACAATATTAAATCAAATCATATTTGAGTTTACAATCTCAAATAGTAAGGTGTTGAATCTCAGTTTTTTCCAAGGACCATTTACTACTAACACTTCAAAATATAGAGCCCACTACTTTCAGTTAATCTACTGCCAAAAATTTAAAGTAGCAGTCTATATTCTCCACCCCCTCTTTTAGGGTCCATAAGGATTTTGTATTCCTCATCTAAGGACTAAAAAGTCCTTAGGGACAGAATCGTACTGTGCTATCCTTCAATAATTCAATGCTGCAATTTTATTTCTTCATTTTCCATATCATAAGGAATAACCAAATAACATTTCTCATATCCATATCTGAATGAGATTAAAACCCTTCCTCAGTTCTTGCTTTTAACCCTCTATTCACACTGTCAATGCAAATTAAAACTTCCTGAACTTTCTACCCATTTCTTCTTATCCCTACTTTCCTTCTACCTTTATTTTTATCTTTTCCATGAACTTTGATTAAAGCCCTTTAAAACTTGACCTTTCCTGTTCTCTTTTCATATTCTGATGTAACACTTTCTTCTATTTGCTTAAATCCTCTAGTCTTTATTTCCCAATCACATCCCAGATTGGCTATAAAACTAAATTTCACTGTCTGTTGAATTTCTCCTTTTTAGCATGTTTTGTTATACAATACCAAGTAATTACAATATTTTACTTTTTGGTTCTTTAAAGTTTGCAAATTAATGGTCTATTCCAGTTTCTTTTAGTGACTTTACTTTTAGTTTATCCAGGAAATTATATTGCTATATCATTCACAGAAGAAAATTCAGAGTAAAATATTATCCCAAATTAAATTTTATTTACTTTTCAAGTTGCTCACTGACTTAAATAAGTTTCTCTTTTTTTCTGGTCAAGTGAAGAGTTAGTAATAGACAGCTTTTAAGTAGCAGATAAATTCAAACTATAGACCCATTTTTTTCATTTTGCAACTTCACTGATACTACTTTGAAACTAGCTTCAGTTCTTTTTCTTCCCTTTAGTTAGAGTAACCTTACTCTCTTGTACAAAATCAACAAATCTTTTACTTGCCAGGAGAAAATGTGATTAAAAAAAGTCTAAGTGCTCTTTCCTTGTAATTTTCATAAAGTTTTTATTATTATTTCATCCTTATTTTATTCTAATTTTCCTTAAAACAAATTCTACAGAGTGGTACCCCAAAACTCACTAAGGTGTTTTGGCATTTGTAAATACGACAATTTGGAAATTCATAGTAGAGAAATTATATTTCATTCATAAATTCAGTTGCAAATTAGTTTACAATGTCACAAATATCTACTCTCTGGGAATGAACAAAGACTATCTTCCTTTTCCATTTATGTTTTTTATCTCCTCCTACTTAACCAGAGTTAAAAAGACACACACACACACACACACACACACACACACGCAGAGTTTTTTTGAAGCCTTTAAAAGTTCTGCAGAACAATTTTTCTTCTTCACACTCTTTTTCCCTTGGCTAATCAGACCATAAGAAAAGTTTAGTTTAACATACTGACACACAAATACAGACAGTACAAGACAGACACATATTCCCACATGACTTGGGTTGTACTTGTAAATCTCTCCCTATCTTTTATTTACCATTAGAAGGTATGGAATCAAAGCCACAGCAAATTATCAGCTGAATCTCTCATAGGTTTAGATCAAATTTCATGTAACATAATATAGTATTTCTTGGTCATTTCCAGCTCAACAAAAAGCTTACAAGGGTCCCATTTGATAAAAAATTTTCTGGGGAGGAGGGATCCTTTCATTATGCTATTATCAGATCCAATTATTACCTTAAAAGTACTTCTCCAATGTGTGGAGGTTTATCTTAGTTTAGAAGAACTGAGATAGCGGAGTCAAGATGGCGGAGTAGAAAGACGCATGTTTGCGAGCTCCGAACCCACAGCCCATAGAATTAATGTAAGAAGAGATCCCCATAAGTTCTGGATCACTGTAGGGTGTGCATAAACATAGTGGAAGAGCTATCCGTTCTAGAGAGCCCTGGAGAGCCATCCACAGGGTCCGTCGCACCCCAGAAAGCGGACCCCACCCCAGCGCTGCCCTGGCCATGGCCCCAGAGAAGCTGATCCGAGCAGGATTCAGGGACAGAAGCTCCGGTGGCCAGGAAGGTGCCTCTGCCCACAGAAGCTACAGGTCAGTGAGAGAGACGGCTGGCTGGCCGGGAGGGGAGCGGGGTGTCTCTGTGACTCGGGCCCCCTCAGGAGGAAGCAGCGGTGGCAGAGGTGGGGACAGGAAGCAGCGGAGGCAACAGCCCAGGACTCTCCCAGCAGCAGGCAGGATCTTCACTACTGAAAGTCTCTGCATAAACAACCTGAAGGAGCTGAGCCTGAGAGATGGCCCTGCCCCACCCCGCTCCATCACTGAAGGTCTCTGCATAAAGCCCCTGAGGGAGCTGAGCCAGAGAGGCTGCCCTGCCCCCACCCCAGCACCAGAACTAAAGCTCACATTGCTTAGCAGCCACGTGATGCAGAAAGCCCATTTGAATCTCAGACCCCAAGCACTAGCTGAGTGGATCTAGGCGGGGGTGGACAGGAATCTCAGAAGTCAAGTAACCGGCTGGGAAAATGCCTAGAAAAGGGAAGAAAAATAAGACTATAGAGAGTTTTTTTGAACAGATGCAAATGATTCCGACTTTCGGATCTGATGACGAGGACATATTCTTGCCATCAGGGAAAGACGTGGAAGGCGGGGCCTCGGTACCCCAGACATCCCAGGGGGATGTCGGGTGGGCTCAGGCCTTGGAAGAGCTCAAAAAGGATTTTGAAAAGCAAGTTAGACAGGTGGAGGAAAAACTGGGAAGAGAAATGAGAGAGATGCAAGAAAAGTATGAAAAACGGGTCAATACCTTGGTAAAGGAGACCCAAAAGAATGCTGAAGAAAATATCACCTTGAAAAATAGGCTCACTCAATTGGCAAAAGAGGTTCAAAAAGCCAATGAGGAGAAGAATGCTTTCAAAAGCAGAATTAGCCAAATGGAAAAAGAGGTTCAAAAGCTCACTGAAGATAATAATTCTCTCAAATTTAGGATGGAACAGATGGAGTCTAATGACTTTACGAGAAACCAAGAAATCACCAAACAAAACCAAAAGAATGAAAAAATGGAAGAGAACGTGAAATATATCATGGGAAAAACAACTGACCTGGAAAATAGATCCAGGAGAGACAATTTAAAAATTATGGGACTCCCTGAAAGTCATGATCAAAAAAAGAGCCTAGATATCATCTTCCATGAAATTATCGAGGAAAACTTCCCTGACATTCTATAACCAGAGGGCAAAATAAGTATTGAAAGAATCCATCGATCACCACCTGAAAGAGATCCAAAAAGAGAAACTCCTAGGAACATTGTGGCCAAATTCCAGAATTCCCAGGTCAAGGAGAAAATATTGCAAGCAGCTAGAAAGAAACAATTCCAGTACTGTGGAAATACAATCAGGGTAACTCAAGATCTAGCAGCTTCTACATTAAGGGATTGAAGGGCGTGGAATAAGATATTCCAGAAGTCAAAGGAACTAGGACTCAAACCAAGAATCACCTACCCAGCAAAACTGAGTATAATACTTCAGGGGAAAAATATGGTCTTTCAATAAAATAGAGGACTTTCAAGCATTCTTGATGAAAAGACCAGAGCTGAAAAGAAAATTTGACTTTCAAACACAAGAATGAGAAGAAGCATGAAAAAGTAAACAGCAAAGAGAAGTCTTAAGGGACTTACCAGAGGTGAACTGTTTACATTCCTACATGGAAAACAATATTTGTAACTCTTAAAACTTTTCAGTATCTGGGTAGTTGGTGGGTCCATACACACACATGTACACGCATGCACACACACATACACACATGCACACACATACAGAGACAGAGAGCACAGATTGAATTGAATAGGATGGGACCATATCTTAAAAGAAATTAAGGTAAATGGTGAGAGAGAAATGTAGTGGGAGGAAAGAGAGTGAAATGGAATGGGGTAATTATATGTCATTTAAGAGTCAAGTAGGAGACTTTTTAGTGGAGTGATAAAGAGGAGAGCTGAGAAAAACAAAACACAACAACAACAAAAAAAGAAGTTTACCCTCATCACATTTGACTAAAGGAAGGAATAAAATGCACACTCATTTTGGTAAGAAAACCTATCTTACAGTATAGGAAAGTGGGGGAGAAGGAGATAAGCAAGGGGGGGGATGATGGAAGGGAGGGCAATGGGAGGAGGGAGCAATTTGAAGTCAACACTTGGGGAGGGACAGGATCAAAAGACAGAAGAGAAATAATGAGGGGCAGGTTAGGATGGAGGGTAATTCAGTTAGTCTTACACAACACGACTATCAGGGAAGTCATTTGCAAAACTACACAGATATGGCCTATATTGAATTGCCTGCCTTCCCAAAGGGAATGGGTGGGGAGGGAGGGATGGGGAGAATTTGGAACTCAAAGTTTTAGGAACAACTGTTTAGTATTGCTGTTGCTACTAGGAAAGAAGACATACAGTTAATGAGGAATAGAAAGTCATCTGGCCCTACAGGAGAAAAGAGAAGATGGAGACAAGAGAAGGGAGGGATGACAGAAGAGAGGGTAGATTGGAGACAGGAAAAATTAGATTGCTTGGTGTATTGGGGTGTGGGGAGGGGATAAAAGGATAGAAAATTTGGAACCCAAAATTTTGTGAAAATGAATGTAAAAAGTTAAGTAAATAAATAAATATTAAAAAAAAGAACTGAGATAAAGGGGAAACTGACATCTGTGGTAGCTTTCTATGGAAAAATTCTCAGTGAGAAAATCAACTAGAGTGCTCTCAGGAATTTTATGAAGAGACTCTCTCTGAGGTCTGGGGTCCCCACTAGATCTCTTGGCTGCCCTTGTCAAACCTGCAATGAGTAGTTTATAGTAACTGACAAAACATATCTTACCTCAACAATTTATTTACAAGGCATGTGGTTACAGAACAAATCTAGTCCAGATTTGTAGGTCCTGGAAGAGATATATAAATAGCTTTTTATAGTACAGTTATTATTTTTAGTGTTACAATTTTTAGATTTAGAGACTTTCCAGAGTTTGTAGACTCTAGTTTGCTGCATTTATTTGCATCCTGCCCAATAGTAATAAAATAATAAGTGACTCCCTTGAAATGATGTGACACAGGAAAATTAAATTTAACTAAGGAAAACAAGACTTGATTCCAACAGTTGTATGATATTTTAGTAATGAAACAAGATGGGGTCAGTTTGGTTTTCTCAATGCATACTCATTAGGGTACACAAACATATCACACCCAACAGGAAAGGCAGAGGGGAAGGAAATAAGAAAAGGGTGGGGTGAAAGTAGTGAGAGCATATTAAGGGACTCAGTGGTCAGAAGCAGAACAAGCTTTTGAGGTAAGACAGAGAGGAGACAGATAGACAGACAAAAAGAAAGTAAAAGGGAGAAGGGAGAGAGAGAGAGAAAGACAGAGAGAGAGAGAGAGAGAGAGAGAGAGAGAGAGAGAGAGAGAGAGAGAGAGAGAGAACAATAGAATGGAAGGAAATACACAGTAATCATAGTTATATTTAGAAGAGGCTAAGAGTTATCAATAATGCACAAAACAACTATGCAAGGAAGATCTTTACATCACTAAAAATCATCCAATAACATGATAGTATGATTATTTATTTAGAGCAAGGGTGAGGAATCTGCAGTCTTGAGGTCATCTGTGGCCCCCAGGTCCTCAAGTGAGGCCCTTTGACTGAATCCAAACTTTACAGAACAAATCCCCTTAATAAAAGGATTTGTTCTGTAAAACTTGGGCTCAGACAAAACACCATACCCAAAGACCTAGAAGACTACCTAGAAGACCACTTCGAGGTTGCAGTTTCCCCATCTCTGATCTAGAGGCAAAAATCCTAGAGAAGGAAGTAAAATGGGTCATAGGAAATATTGCTAACAATAAAACTATATGTATCTGAATATATAATTAGATGTAGAAGCAAATATTGGAGTTTGGAAATTTGGCATCATTTGATCTTCACTTTCATCAAAACTGGCCAGAAAATGGCAGAATTACTCCAAGTTTGAAATAGGAAATGATTCAACTCAACAGGGATATAGATAGGAATAGGTAAAGGGGCAAAGAGAATATAAGAGGAAGGGAAGTTTCAACATGGAATTTAATAATAAGCAAAATAAATGCTAAGCTTGGAGAGAAGATAGAGTGAAAGTTAAAAGAAAAAAGAGAAAATTTAATATAGAGGATAAAAATATAAGAGAATAAGATGGATGGAAATAAAAAAAATTAACCATACTGTGAATGTACATGAAGTCAACCCTCTTGTAAAATACTAGACATTAGCAGAATAGAAGAAAGCAAAACCTAGCAATATGCTGCTTATAAAAAAAAAAAACAAAAACAAAACATCAGCCAACAAGAACAACTTTGATATAGACTCATACTGAGTTGAAATAAAGGATTAGAGTAAAATTTACTGTGCCTCAGCTAAATACAAAAAAAAGCAAGGTTAGTGATTAGGTTTTCAGAGAAGGCAACAGAAAAAACTAAGAGAGATGAAGAGGAAAATTACATTTTGCTTTAGAGTTATTCAAACAATAATAAAATTATTTCAATATTTAACATATATGCACTGAATTGCATAGTTTCTAAATGTTTAAACAAAAAAATAAATGAAATACAAGGAAAAAACAGTAAAATCAAAATAGTAGGTGATGTCAATTCACAGTTATCAGTCCTAGACAAATCTAACCAAAAAGTAAACAAGAAAGAAATTAAGGACCTGAATAGTATTTCAGAAAAAAATTAAATGTGAGAGACCTCTGGAGATTATTTAATGGAAATGTAAAGTAACATACATATTTCTCTGCTATCTATGGTATCTTTACAAAAAATGATCATATTTTAAGATGTCAAAATTTAAAAAATAATTGCATAAAATCATAAGTATTGTATACATCCTTTATCACAATAAAATAAGTTGTATTAAAGAAAAAGCTGATACCACAACTAATAAAATCACCTGGAGACTAAATAACTTATTCCTAAAATTTGGAGGATCAATGAGCAAATCATAGAAATTTTTTTAAAAAGATGACAATAATAACAAAACATTGTACAAATTTTCAGATGTAGTCAAAGTAGATTTTAGGGAATAATTTATATCTCTAAAATAATTTTCCAAACAAAAAGAGAAGAAATATATCAATGAAGTGTTATTCAGTGAAACATAAAGGAAACCAAAAAGTAAAAAAAATTAAATGCCAAATTAGAAATGCTAAAAGTCAATGAAAAGATGTATGGATTAAAAAAAAAACACCATTAAATTAAATAAAACTAATACCTTTATAGAGAAGGTATAAAAATAGATAAACCACTAGTTAAATTAAATAAGAAGAAGAAAGAAGACAACCAAATTGCTTCTACCAAAAATGAAAAAAGAATAATTAACAATGAATGAAGAAAAAATAAAGGGAATCATTAGAAACTATTTTGCTCAACTACATACCAATAAAAATGAAATAAATGAAATAAACAAATAGTCCTGTATATAAAGGAGATGAGGACCTACATCAGGGGAGTGGTGGTGTCAAAGATGGTTCAGTAGGGAGATGCTACAAATGTGAAATTGATAGGCCTTGGCAACAGATTGGATATAGAGGATGAGAGACAATAAGGACTGAAGGATAAGACCTAAGTTGCAAGCCTGAATGACTGAGGATGGTGGTACTCTTAAAAGTAATAGGGAAATTTGGAACAAGTAGAATTTGGAAATAAAGGTAGTAAGTTCAGTTTTGGCCATGCTGAATTTAAGATGTCTACAGGATATCCTGTTAAAGATGCCCAAAAGGTTGGAAATACAATCTTGGAAGTCATCAGGTAGGTTATAGCTAGATAAGTAGATTTGGGAGAAATCAGTATAGAGATGATGATTGAATGCATGGAAGCTGATGCCATCATCAAGTGAAATAGTTTAAAGGAGGAAGAGAAGAAGGGCCAGGATAGAGTCTTGTGGAATATTCACAGTTACAGGGCATAATCTGGATAAATATTTAGTAAAGAAGACTAAGAAGTAGCTGTCAGACAAATAAGAAACGAGAAAGTGGAACTTCTTGAGAATAGCCTTAATTCTTTTAGTGAAATATGAAGCAAGGGTTTCAGAGAAGAAGGGAAGGGGAGGTAGGAGGCCTTGAAGATTTGAGCAGGGCTGAAAAAGTTTGAAAGAACAGCAGAAGTGAGTGGAATAGTGATTTAAAATGTTTGCTTTGCAGTAATGAAGACCTGCTTGATGTTATATAACATGAAACCACCCAGAGAGCAACTCCATTAGCTTCAAACTCAGCATCCTTGATATGAGCCTATGATCATTTCTGTAGAACTTTCTGCCTTTCATATTTTTGTTCGTCTTACTACCAATCACAATGTTTAAACATTTGGCATTATCTTTGATTTTGGCTGTTGTGTTCCCATCTTACTATCCAGTAAGTTGTCTTATTTCTGATTTCGTAATCTCATTCACATTATTTTATTACAGTAGCTCTCATCAGCACCTTAGGAAAAGAGCATTAGTTTCATAGCTAGTCTTCCTCTTTCTATTTTTTCTCTCTCCACCTCCCACAATTTCCAGACTGATTTTCACTTTGCACAGATCTAGTCATGCTGTTTATGGATTCAAAACTCGATACATTATTATCTACTGAGATAAGTCCAAACTCATGAGCCTAGAAATTCAGATGCCTCCACATATTCTATTTTTATATTATTATCTTACACTATTCCCCTTGGTATATTCTATGAACCAGTCAAATTGAGCTGCTATCCATTCCTATATATGCATAGAATTTTCCATCTTCTATGTTTTTATCCATGCTATTTCCTAAGCCAAAGGATTTCTTTCTTGAAATTCTACTTGTCTTTTGAGACCTAGTGCAAATATCTTCTCCAAGAGGTGTGCATAGATTTCTCTGCATTTCCCCTTACACCCTTCCATTAGCAATGATCTACACTTCCATGGACCTCACGTAATATTTTGTTTGTGTTTATGCATTTATCATTTCTTTTTATTATGCTTACTTGCATCTTAGTCATATTGATGTACTAAATTGTGATAGAAGGTACTTTATCCTATTTAATCTTTGTATCTCCCTTTGAACCTAGCAAAGCACTGTATATATAAATATATATATATATATACATATATATGTATGTATAATGGGCTTTAAAATGAATATTTTTGCAGTCCTTGAATTGTTATAATTTCCCAAAGGAATACTTGAAGGCTGCAAACCAGGGATTCATGAATCTTTGGGGATGGGCATCATCTCCCTCCTATACATGTATATTCATTAAAGTTTTCCCCATGGAACTTAAACATTTGTGTTGTGTCCTAGAGTAGTATATTGCCTCTGCCTTTTCTGAAACAGTAGAGATCTTGTTTTAGAACTAGGTTTATTTTCTGTCCTGTGTGCAGTTAGATGGAAAATGGCTGTTTGCCTTACTTCATCATACTAGGGACAGACTATAAACAACAATCTGAATGTACCAAACAAAAGAATTTTAAGTGCTTATATATACATATGTGTATATGAACGCATCTACACCTACACCCATGGATGTATAGATACGAACGCATCTACACCTATGCCCGTGGATGGATAGATATGAATGCATCTACACCTACGCCCATGGATGGATGGATAGATACGAACGCATCTACACCTATGCCCATGGATGGATGGATAGATAGATAGATAGATAGATAGATAGATAGATAGAGATATGGATATAGATATAGACATTTCTTCAAGGTGTATTTGTATATTGTCCACTGTCACCATCAAAGTGTTCTTAGAAGACCTCATCTGAATTAAGAAACATATTTGATCTGAGAAACATGGATATATGAGCCTGTGTGTACACATATATACATATATACAAGTATATACATTTAACATGTATATATGATATGTATATGTGTGAGAAGTTGAGTCAGCTCTATATGTGTATATATAACCAGTAATTGCCTCTTGTCTATGATTATTGCTCTAAAGTGTCTCTTTTTTTGCCTTACCAGTATAGCATTCAGGGAAGAATTCAGCATGCTTGCAATGATTCTAAAAGTCTTCAATTTAATTTGTATTTTTAATAGTGCAACTTTTAAAGCTCATTGTGTTATTATTGCAATGATACATGAATCTAAAACTTTCTGAAGGCATACTGAATAATATCTGCCTCAAGAGATGAATAGCTCATGCTTGAGGTATCTTCAAATAAATTTTCTATTCCAATATATAAAGAAGGGAAGAAGAAACAAAGATACTGTGAGAAATAAGTACAATCTGCTTTATAATATTTTAGAAGAGAAACAGGTATAAGTGCATTCAAAAGAATGGCAAATAGTTACTATTATAGTAGCTGACACTGAAATAGCAATTAAAGATTTACAAAGCTCTTACACCAACCTGGAAGAGAACTAGCACAAGAATTGCTGTTTATAAAGTCAGAGGCCCTTTAATCAAATTCTACATCTGACTCTTCTTCCTTTGGCAATCTAGTGAAGTCTATGCAGCGTTTCTCAGATAGTGTTTATGACTGCATAAAATGACATGCACTGGAAGTTGTAGCCACAATCCTGCATATAGGTGGCCCAGACCATGGAGTCATCTCACTGGAAGCATCTGTGAGATTTGGCAGTCCCCTTGCTGTCTGAGAAGCCTCCTCATGTGAGAAAGGGGCTAGAAAAGGTGCCATAAAAATTGTCTGCTTACTCAACCCTTCAGTTGAAACACAAAACATAATGTACAAAAACTTCTAAAAAGATGGTCCCACTCACTCTTGGTACCTGGAATGTTCACACACTTATAGACTACATAGAATCCAGTATACCTGGAAGATGAACAGCTCTTATTGTGAGGGAACTCAACAGACATGACATCAAAAAAGCATCTCTTAGTGAAAGAAAGCTGGCAAATGAAGACCAGCTTACTGAAGTTGGACCAAGATGCTTGTTTTTCTAAAATGGCCACAGTGACGGGGAGCATCATGAAGCTGGCATACATTTTTCAATCAAAGCTAATCTAGTCAATAGACTTGTATGCCAACCAAAATCTGTGAATGACAGGCTTATGACAATACTATTTCTATTTGTAGGAAAATGCCATGCCACCATCATCAGTGCCAAAGCTCACAACCATAAGGAACACTGATAGGGACAAAGAAAAGTTCTGAAGACCTGGAAACCTTTATCATCAATGTGCCAAAAGAGGACAAGGCTATAATTCTAGGTGATTTTAATGCTGGAGTAGGCTCAGACTACCAGACATGACAAGTAGTCCTTAGAAGGAATGGAGTTGGAAATAGCAACAGCAATGGTTACTTACTACTGAAGACTTGTTCATCTCATGACCTTCTCATCACCAATGCTGTCTTTTGTTTACCTAAACACAATAAAACTTCATGAATGTACTCTTGTAGCAAACATTGGCATTTAATAGACTAAGTCATCATAAGGAGAAGAGATAGGATGTGAGAGAGACAAAACAACACGTGGCATCAGAGTACTGGACAGATCATAGACTTCTCTTTGTCAAGCTAAATATTCTCATTCAACACACATGGCAACCCCAAGGCAAAATGACTGCCAGAAGACTTGATATCAATAGATTATTATGCTTTGAGTGGGAATAGTTTGTTGCTATCTTAGAGGGAAATTTGAGTCAACACACAGTTGGCAACAGTGGAGCAGAAAAGGAGCAGACAGCTTTCAGAGATTTGGTGTATAGCACTGCATTTGCTCATCTAGGTCAGAACACTCACAAACATCAAGACTGGTCTCACAAAAATGATGGGGAAATTCAGAAGCTATTAAATGAAAAATGAGAACTCCACAGGGTTTAATCAGCAAGACAGTTAATTTATCTCTAAGAAGATATCATTTAACTCTAGGCAAAAGGAAAGTACAAGGGAAGTTTAGAGAGATTCAGGATTCTTGACTCAGGAGGAAGGTAGATGAAATTCAATTTTATGCTGAAAGTAACAACCCAAAGCACTTTTATGATTCCCTTAAAACTATGGACAAAAAACCTATGGCCCATCTCAACTACTCAGTGCTGTTGTAGTCACGTGGATTAGTGATAAGAACATGATACTAGAGAGATGAGCTAAACACTTCCATACTGCTCTCAACAGACCATCATCAATCAGTGCTGAAGCCATTGACTGTTTGCCTCATATTGAAGTCAAACCCTCCTTAGCTGAAGTTCCAACTGACAAAGAGGTTTTGAGGGCCATTAGGGTCCTTTCATGTGGCAAAGCACCTGGTGCTAATACTATTCCAAATGAGATTTACAAGGTGGGGGAACCATTGCTCATACAAAAGCTGACTGAAATTTTGTGGGTTTTATGACAAGAGGAGGTTATCCCTCAGGAGTGCAAGGATTCCTCCATTATCCACCTCTATAGGGGTAAAGATATAGATTGTCCTGAGATATTCACAGGGGTCATGATAATGAGACTGATATATGTGTAACTAGAACTAGCTCAGTGTTTGGGAGGCTTACAAGGAAATTGTGCAAGAGAAAAGGGATTAGACTGATTACCAAAATGAACATCTACAGAGTCATTGTATGCTCACCTCGTTATTGTATGCCTGTGAAATCTGGACAGCCTAACAGTGCCATGCCAGGAAACTGAATCTCTTCCATTTGAATTGTCTTAAGAAGATTATGAAGATCATCTGGTAGAATAAGGTACTAGATACTGAGATCCTTTCTCAAACTAAACTGCCAAGCATTTAAACTCTACCGTAGAGAGCATAACTCTGATGGGATGGTCACAATGTTCAAAAGTCAAACGTACCCTTCCCTAAAAGACCATTTTATAGAGAACTTACATGGCAGTTAGAAAAAGTGATACAAGGACACTCTCAAGATCTCTCTTAAGAACTTTGGAATTGATTGCATGACATGGGATACACTGGCACAGTATTGACCAGTGTGGCATGCCCTCATCAGAGAAGGTGCTGTGTTTTATGAGCAAAACAGAGTAGCTCATGTAGCTCAAAAGAAATGCAAAATGCACAGATTTAGAGACTCAACTTCAATGTTCATATGGACTATTTGTGCCTGACCTGTGGTAGAGCATTCTGAGCTCATATTGGTCTGATGAGCCACAGTGAGACACACTGTAACTTTGACTCTAACATAGTGATGTCATATAAGTCCTCTCTGAGAATGAAGGACAACAGGCAAGTAATCAGCGTATACACATATGCACATAGACATATTCCTCAGATCAGACTAGATCCTAAGAGCCCTTGATTGAAGCCATAAGCTAATATACTTTGAAGGAATTATTTTATATGTGTTTGTAAAGTCTTTTAAAAATATTTTGTTTGGTACAGTTAGGCTACATTTAACAGTTTCCATGATCCCCTTTAAGAGACATTTCTTGACTCAGACAGAGAAGCAAAAATAACACCTGCCAGTCATTCTTAGTAGAAACAAGGAGGTTATTGTGTAGTAACTAAGCATTTATGAGTAAAGTTGGCGAGAGGACACCAAGCAGAGTGTTTAATGGAGAGACAAGAGAAACTAAGGGTAGTGCTACTAAAAGTTATTACCTTGGTAACCATATCTTGTTTGACATTAAGGGTTACTGATATATAAAGGAAAAATACAGGCATTACCAACTAGTAGATTTTCACCTTCTTTCAGTTTGAATACCTATAAAAATGGCAGGAGAAAGATTGAAGAAATACTTTTAAAACCTAGGTCCCTCAGAATAGAAACCCATTCTGTAGAAAAGTCATAAAGAAAAGAACTAGGCAGGCTCCCTCGGTGAATGTACAGGTAAATCATTTAGCAAAGCAACAAGAATCAATTAACATTTCTTTCTCTCAGATTTCAGAGACTGTGATGTCTGTTTTCAGTAAGGTCAAAAGAAGCCTGGTAGGTTCTCAGATCAGAGTGATAAGTGTCTTTTGTTGCCTGGAAACTGCATGAATATGAAAGTGATTAAGTAAAGTAGTGATGAAAAACACTTTAAATTAGTCAGAAGGTACCTATACATGTCTATATCATTCTTTTCCTTCATATTTTACCTCAAATGGTATTTTCTCTTTGAATTAATGTGCAGATTGGGTAATTAGTTTTATCAATATGGATTTTGTAGAAAAGAGAAAACTGATAGAATTGTAACAGGTTGGAGCCCATCTTTGAGTTCACCATCCCTGGAAAGAGAATATTGTCCTCTGTCCTTCATATCTTAACTTGAATCACTGTCGGTTGGTACCAATTGCAGTTCCAGTCATAAAATCCCAGAATCAGTTTCTAGGGGGATATACTTTTTACAAATTCTTCCTTATTTTTTGACAAATACGAAAATACATTGAGACAAATCCTTAGTTTTCTTTCTAACCCCTCCACATTTCCTTATAACCTTTAATAAATGACCAGTCTTTGGTACAGAATACACTTAAAGATTGTCACACACATACACACACACATACACACTCACACTTGTATTTGATCTTGATATTTCATCTCTTTAGGTAACTTTTAACATAGAAACTCTACCATGAATACAGATCAGCAACTCATCCATATGAGAGAATTATCTAGGGTTACTTAGAAATTCTGTCAAGGACAGAATTAGAATATAGGTTTTCCTGGTGCCAAAGTGGTCCTTTGGTCTATTATTCCACACTACCTTTAATAATATTAGCTCTATCAAAAAGAATGTTGTTCAAATTCATTGGGGGAAAAATCTGAAAATTCCAGCTCTGCTTCTTTAATATTTTTTTTCAGTATCTTTCCTCAACCCATATTCTTGTCCTTGTTCATGATGGTTGGGAATAAGTAAATAAGGAAAAAAGAAATTGTTTGGGTAGTAGGTGTGCTTTTCATTCAATGTCTACTTAATAAGTTTCACTTTATGAGGCTAATAGAACTAGGTCAGATTTATAGTATAATGCCCATGGAATACATTAAGGAAGATAAAGTAATTCTATCTCATGCTTCTGTTTTAAAGCCTACAAAACATTTTTGTCTTGACAATAGTAAGGTGTATATAATAAGAAAAGAAGGATGGGTTTAAATCAAACTCCATACATTTATTTTCTAGGTAATGGGAAGAGTTATTTAACTTCTATGAATGTTAGTTTCTTCATTTGTAAAAAAGGGACAATAGTACCACTTATTTCATAAGTGGTAGTGAATATCAAAGGAGATGATACATACAAAGTTCATCATGAATAAGTGAGCTACTATTATCTCCATTTTATGGAAAGTGTCACCAAGATTCTGAGAGATTAAATTACACATCAGGTCATACAGCTCAAAAGTATGTGAGGAAAAAAAATTGAACCTATATCTCCTGACTCTAGGTTCATCACAGTATCCATCCTACTATGATACCTCTCATGCCTGTGATTTTGAGTAAACCCATCTGATGGAATGGGATATTGTACTGCTACACACCTGGCCTTCTTCAGTTCATATAGAACTTTCTTTTATCAAATTCACTGATGAACCTATCCTGTGTTTCCTGAAAATAGAAGTCATCTTGATGTCTTAGTTCTGAAATGTCATTATTGTATCCTGAACAAGTCCTTGAAATTCAAATGGACAATATTTTTTTTGACTTTCTCCAGAAAATTGTTGGATAGTGGGTCTTAGAATCATTAAACAGTTATTAAAATCTGCTTCTGAGATGATAAAATTGCAATGGTGGGTAAAATGTCAGTGCAGAATGGTTTGTGATTCAGCTCTAATACTGAAAAACACTCAGGGATCCTAAAAGGTGAAAAGTGATCTATAAATTAAAAAAAAAAACCTATTTACTCTATTAATTTTCATCAACATGACTGATGGAGCCAATTAATCATTTGTGAATAATTAGCTCAGAAAGTGACTTAATCACTATTTTGCTAATAGTCTATTAATTTCCAATCTGATGTGTACAGCACAACTTACAAAATATGAAGAGAGAAAAGTGATAGTTGCTAAGAAAAAATAAAAGGATTCTTGAATGTTGGAGTCAGCAGCAGCTGTCTGATAAAAAAATGCTTCTCAAATATACTGAAATAAGTATTTCTAATTGACAGGTGATTTAATTTTATATATAGGCACATAGCTCTTATGTTTATCCATTTTGTTTTGTGGTCATCAAAACAAGTAAATGATTTCTCAATCACAAAAAATATAAAACTTCTTTTTAAGCTTTGGGCAATAATAGTTAGCAAAATTGCTTTAAAAATTAATGCCCATTGAAAATGACCCTCTTAATCTAATTATTTTGATTGAATTTCCATCCCATTTTCTTCTTTACCTGTCATTTAAATGCTGAACTATATCAATAAATGTATTCTCTAAAGCATTTATTCTCCATTTATTATGGTTTTCATTGCAGACATTTTTATAAACACTTAATGATTTGCCAGAGTAAGAAGGTTTCATTAGGTCATTCAAAATTGTCTGCTACTTTTTTATAAACTATGTTGAATAAATGTAAAAAGCAATTAGGAACAAAATGGATTATCCTGCCCTGGAATATTGAAGGAGCAAAATACTTTCATTATTAAAAACCAAATAAAACAAAACTTTTTCTCAAGGTTGCATCAACCCCACTTGAAATGAACATTTAATTCTTGAAATTAGCCCTCAAGCACCACTTTTTAAAGGGAGGAAACTTGAAGCTCAGTAGAATGTACCAGTTGGAAATCAGGACATGCTTGCTGTGAGATGAAATTGGGTTATTTTGTTTCATTATTTTCCCATGGAAGAAGAAAAAAAGGGTGGGATTTGAGTTATAGTGAAGGATTCTGAACCTGGAATCTTATAGTAAGGTTTCATTTATCTCTTCTTCATTTTCCACCTTATTCCTCAGCAAATGACAACTATACTCTAATTGTAAAATGAATATTGACTTAGATTGCCAGATAATTATTTGCTCAGAAAAATTTTGATCTGTAAGGGATCTTTATCTTCAACCTCAACCTTCTCATTCTATAAATGAGGAACCTAAGGCCCAGGCAAGTGAGGTTACTTCTTCGGAGTTATGTGGAATGAAGCACTTTGGCCCAGATTCTAGACATTTTCCAATGTTTAAAACATTTCCTTTTTTTTTTTTTTTGATTCCTACAACAAGAACTCTTGTTTGTGGTGTTTTATTACCATATGACTAGAGTTCTTGCTACGTGAAAATGAATGATAATGGATTTTAAAGATATAAATTCACCTTGTTAACTATTTATTGTGGGTTTCTCTAAGGCAACATCATAACGTAAAAGGCCCATTAAAGATGTGTTTGTCTTCAAACTGATGCTAATGGTGACAATTTCAGGTTTTTGGAAATTCGGTGACAGAGGTATTTTCAGCTAAGACACTCCTTCCTAAAACACTTTGTACATAGGGAATCAGTTGTGTAATTTATCTTTGAATGACACCAGTCTTATCCTTTCCCATATTCTGATGCCCTGATAAAGTAGTTCTAGTAAGAGAGATATTGGAATTCTATTTGGGCTACTGTAAACTACAGTCATGTTGGGGCAGTTCTGATTTAGTTTAACAAATGCTGTAGGAGAATTGAGATAAATTGATATGCTCTAGGAAAGCTACTTATACCAATTGATGAAACCTATATTCCCCTACTAAATAAGATTTAACATTGATTAAATAGAGTTTTGCATCTGTGTCAAAGACTGGCTCTCTTGTTGCAACCACCTTCTATAGCAAAAAGAAAGTCTCACACTGGCATTTTTCTGGCATACATTGAGTTAGCAGACTCAGACTAAATTTCTTCATAGGCTAGTCCCTCTTGAGACCTAAAAAGGCCTAATTCTATCCCTGGATTTCTCCTACCATTCACAGACTGATAAATAAGTCCCCACTCACAGATTCCAGCTTTCCTAGAAGATAGATAGGACCAAATCTTTTGTTTTCAAATTCCAAAGAAAGAAAGTCCAAGAAGTACTACAGACTTCTAAAGGACTAATGAGGTTAAAGACCCATGACTACTATAAATTCAGGAGCTCATCTTGTTCTGTGACCCTAAGTTATTCTTTGTTATAAATATTCCACCTACAGAATCATGATAGATAGTCTAACGATCACTAGTGTCAGAGTAAGATCTAAGACTTTCATCTAGGTCTGCTTTGAATTACTTATGATAGGAAGAGGTTTGGGGTATCTGTTCCTTACGTGTACCTGAGCTGTTGCTGCACATGCTCAATGTTTCCCCACTTCCTCTTCTTTTCTATCCTGTTACAAATTACAAGGGCATGAGTAGTTGTGCTTATTCGATCTGTTTTATGTTCCCTTTATAAACTCCAAAGCAGTCCCTTTCTTCTTTTTCTTCATTAGCTTCTTGAAATAATCAAATATAGGACAGAGAAACTAAAACTTTTGGCAAAATGAAATTTTTTTAGATTTCTGGATTCTGAGTCTTCTTTTTCCCACCAGTAGTATTCCATCTCCCACCATCTTTGGAAGAGTGGTCTCTTTGTGTGTGTGGAGGGGGGGATGGGAATATTTTTGTTTGTTATTTACCTTACTATTCTGTTTAATTGTGTGTGTATATCTGTGTAGATTAATGCACACTCTGGTTTGATTGGATAAAAGAGATAAATTGGAGTAAGGCTCATAAACCTTGGTTTTGAAGAGATGCTGGCCCAAAGAGTGCCTAGAACTTGGGTCTATAAGAAGGTAATTTTGCAAGGGCTCTGAAAAAACAACATAATATTCATATCTTATCACAAGAACTGGTGTAATGATAGAGCATAGTTCCAAAGGTCTCAGTTCAACATGCTGGGACACCCAACATTCAACTGATATAGTCACAAAGGTAACAATGGATTACAGTTTCTATATTGATGACATAATCACCAAATAAAACAGAGATGCTTGTTCAGTTAACCTTTGTTATTCTTAACTTCATGATGGTTTCAATGACATCATTTGAGCAAACTTTTACATTATTTCAGCAGAATGTCATTTATATATTTTGCATAGAGTTACATCAATCGTAAAGCATTTTTCAATGTTATCTCTTTTAACCTGGACAGAAATAGTGTCACCTACAGGTTTTCATATTGTTGTCATAATAGCTCATAATCTCCTCCTTTTTCTTATTATTCATTATGATATCCACTTTAAAGATGAAGAAAGAGACTCGGAAAGGTCATTACTTCCCCAAAGTCACACAGTCAATAATCAGCAAAGATGAGACTTGAGCCCAGGTATTTTGGTTTCACAGTTGATATTCTTTTAACTATCCATGCTATGATCAAATTATTCCTCTCTTGCCTTGTATCTATCTTAGGTGAGTTGAAAATAAGAAAAAAATGCAGATATTTTTATGTTTTATACTGTTGAAGAAAAGCAAATCAATTTCCAAAGGTGGGGTGAGTTTGGTAACAAGAATTGTGTCTATTTTTACTCTGATAATAATTGACAAATCTCCTCTTGGTTCTTTATGAGCCTGAATCCAATGACTATTAATATATATATATGGATATATAATGGGAGTATATAGTGAGGAACCTAAAATGTATACAAAACTTAACAGAAGGAAAGCACAAGTGGCAGCCATGTCTGACTCTGAATCTCTGCAGCTAAGTGGTGCAGTTGATAAAGTGCTGATTCTACAGTTAGGATGACCTGAGTTCAAATTTAGCCTCCTATACTTATTGGCTGCGTGATTCTGGGAAAGTCACCTACACCGTTTGCCTCAGTGTTCTCAACTGTAAAATGGGTATAAAAATAACATCTATTCCCAGAGTTGTGAGAGTAAAATAAGATAATGATCATAACATGTTTAGCACATTTGGTGGTTATAAAAGTTATTGTTATAATTAATCCTACAGCTCAAAAAAATCACAGCAGCAAATCACAAAGAAGGAGTCAAATGGAAGCTAACATAGGGAATCAGAAGCATTGCAAATGAGTAAATTCATTACACTATCACTGTTTCCTCAACTTGAGTGACCTAGGTCAAGTAGTTTTACTTTTCTGGACCAGTTTCTTGAGGATTGGACTGGATGATCTCTAAGTTTTCTTCTTGCTCCAAATTCTAAGATGTTTTGTCCTCTTCACTTTCTTATTACCTAGTAATTGACTGATGTCAGCAACTATGTGTAGACACTTTAGAAAATCTAATCAAGATAATGAAATCACTGTTTTCCCTAAGTACTCTCCTCTAGCCATTCTCTACTTTCCAAAGCATCAAGTGTTCCTGTTTCCTCTCTGCTTCATGGGGTGAACTGAGTTATTTGCCCTGATGCTGCTTTCAGAGTTACCTAATTCATAGCATTAGAAGATGCTAGATTCGATAATATATTCTGTTTTTGTTTTTTTTACTTGTTAATTTTATTTTATTTTTTATCAGAGGTGCAACTTGGAAAGCAAAGTTGCAAAGAGTGAAAGAGAGCTTTTAGTCTGGGCTCTTGGGATGTGCTCCCTTCTGAGGATCCTGATGGTATTTTTCATTGTCGCTTGGTCTTCTAGGGTCCACTGATGGGGTTTGCCCACTCCTGAGTCCCATTTGTACTCCTGGATTCAGAAGTGGCCCCCTTCCCAGGCAGAGTGCTTGGCACACACAGTGTGATCTGAATGGCAGCCAAGGGTTTCTTTGTCTAAAAAAATTCTTCCCTGTTCAAGTTTACTTAACTTCAAACCATTGTCAATTATGTTGCTGCTTAATATTAGACAAAGGTTTATATTGTTGATTACAAGGCACCCTGTAAGGATAACATACTGTAATAGAAATAGAGGTAGATTTGGGCAGGGTAATTTTAGTTTGACCCCTGATTAGGACACTTATTATTAATATGTGCTAAGTGATGTACTGGATAAAGTGGAAGAAGTGGGGTTAGTTAGCAAGAATTGAGTTAAAATTAGGAGTGGGGAACCTGTGGCCTTGAGACCACATGTGACCTTCTAGGTCCTTGGGTGTTGTTTTTTGACTGAGTCCCAAGTTTTACAGAACAAATCCTTTTATTAAAGGGATTTGTTCTGTGAAGTTTCGATTCACTCAAAGGGCTGCACTTGAGGACCTAGAAGGCCACATGTGGCCTTGAGGCCACAGATTCCTCATCTCCACTTTATATCCTCCTCAGACACTGGATAGCCTTGTGATCCTGCAAGTGATTTAATATATCTCAGATTCAGTTTCTATGCCTATAAAATTATAATAATAAGATTACCTACCTCAGAGGGTTGTTGTAAGAAGAAATATATTACTTATTATCATCTTTGAAAATCGTAATACACCAAATGCTAATTCTTATTGTTTTTATTATTATGCAACTTCCAAAACATTGTTTAACTTCTCTGATGTTCAGTTCCCTTATCTGCAACGTAGAATTGATAATATTTATTCTTCCTAGTTTCCAAGATCATTATAATGGTAAAGTTCTATACAAAAATTCATTGTTGATGGAGGGGAGGAAGCGTGTATAGTTGCTTGCCTTTGCTCAGTTGACCCTGAACTTTTGTTTTTACATGTGCCCTTGTCTAGATATTATCTAGAAGTAACCCCTTCTCTTTCATACAAGTTATTTACCATTTAGGATACCTTTTAATAGAAAATTTCTGTTTATGGACCTGTCAATTATATAGGAACACATAGTCCTCCACAATCATAACTGTAGAAACTTGAAGACAGATATCACACCCCACCCCACCCCCAGTCTTCTCAAAGCTCATGATAAGGATTCAGTATTTTTCATTGACTTGCCATCTTCTGAATACTTCAGTTAACCACTGTTTTTCTTAAACTGTGACACCTAGCACTGAACACACAGTATTTCAAATGATGTTGGATAAAAGCATAGTACAATGGGGATAATAATCTCCTTATTCCTGGAAGCTAGGCCTCCATTAATGGAATCCAGGATGATATGGACAACTTTTGGTTGTGGCACCAAGTTGCTGACATATTGAAACTGCATCCACTAAAATCCCCAGAACTTTTTTTTCACCATTGCATATATATATATATATATATATATATATATATATATATATATATATATATATATATGTGTGTGTGTGTGTGTGTGTGTGTGTGTGTGTGTGTGTGTGTGTGTGTGTATCCTTGCATCTTCCATCTTGCATTTGTGAAGCTGATATTGGGTATACAAGTTCAAGGCTCATATTTATCCCTAATTATATTTCATAGTATTACATTTAACCTAGTCTTTTAGCCTATTAAAATACTTTTCTGACCAGACTCTGTCATCCATTTTGTCAGCTGCACCCACACTCCCAATTTTTTTTTTTCATATTTAAATTTAATGAGCATACCTTCTATGGGCTTTCATCTAGAAGAGATTTTGAACTTGTTCCATTTGGCCACAGATGACAGAACTAGTGGATGGCAGTTGCAAAGATGAAAATTTAGGCTTGCTGTCAGAAGAAACTTCCTAATAATTAACAGTGCTCAAAAGTGGAATGACCTGCCTTAAGAGGTGTTTAATTAATTTCCCGTTCTTGGAGGTTTTTAAACTGGATAATCACTTTTTCAAGTATGTCATATCAGGAAATTCTATTTATTTAAGGAATAAGCTCTCTTATTAGATGGATACAGAGTTCCCTTTTAATTAACCCACTCTGATTTTATGATCTAAACATTTATCTAACTGATTGATAAAAAAGGTTAAATTGATAAAAAAAAGGTTGGCACAAGACCAAGCAGGACATCACTAGAGAGCTCCTAAACCATTAACTGAACATTGAACCAATAATAGTAATAATAATAATAAACATTTATGTAGTATTTAAACTTTGTAAAGTACTTTAAATATTCCAACTCATTTTTTTAACAACCACTTTTTAAGTTCAGCCACACAAACAGTTCTGAATAGATCTGTCTTATTGTCTGATCTATGTCTCTTCATCTTGACAGTAAGAATAACATGAGACACTCTTGTAAAAGCTTCTTAAAATCTAAGTAATTCATATTCACAATATCCATCTTATCTATTAATTTAGTAATTTTATCCAAAAGAAAATGAAATGAATCTGATATAATCTGCTCTCCATGAAGTCATATTGGCTTCTAACACTTTGTAATTTCTTCCTAGATGTTAACCTTCCTTAAAAGTCACCCTGGTATAAGGGAAAGAACGGTAGGCAAGGAGTCTAGATATTTAGGTCGGAATCTTAGCTCTGTAACTTACTATCTGTGTGACCTTGGTAAGGTCACAAATTCAGTTCTCTCATCTATGAGATAAAAGGGTTGAAATAGAGGATTTTAAGGCTCCTTTCTGATAACTTCTTTTCATTTTTAGATTGCAAATTACTTCAGGGCTGGGGCCACATCTTTATTTATCTTTATTTTTTTTTCCCCTTAACACCTACATATTGCCTTATGCATACTAGGCGGTTAACAGACATTCATTGAATTATCTGTTGCTTTGGGGTGGGCATTCTTTGACTTGATTACCTCAATATAATCTAATACTTTTTACTAAGAACTTATAATGTAAGGCACTGTGCTTTTTTTTTTAACAAAGCAAAGAGCAAAAACAAAAACAACATGTATTTTTCTTGTAGGATCTCACAATCTATTGGAGGAATATAATATGCAAATAGCTAAGTAATAGGTCGATAAACCCAGGAACAACACCAAACTATGTGTCTTGGATAGTTAGAAGATAGCTGGCATTTACCTTAGTGATTTATTTGCTTTGGGAAAACCCAAAACATAAAATGCATGAGATGTGATTTAATACTGTGGTTTTTCAACTCTGTAGAACTTAGGTTGCATATTTGGTAGGTAATATATACTTTTGTTACTATACTATAAATATATACTTTTGTCCCAAAAGTGTTAGTTCAAATTTAAGTTTAATAGCTTAAAAAACTGACTCTTCTGTAAATGTATGACTTTATTTATAGCCTACACTCATGTGCTTAAAATTAGTCCCATATCCAAAAGTAATGATTAGCTTCATGAACAATTCATGTTGTTGAGAGAACCACTATTTTTATTACAATCTAAATGAAAATTAATGTAAGTTACTGATAAATATTTGCTCAAATGATCAATATTAGTGGCATGTGGGCCTTCATGCAGATGGAAGGACTTTAATGTTAAAAAATTTATATACTAATATGTAAGATTCCTTCCAATTATAAATTTTCATGATTAAAATTATTTTGTTGGCAATTTAAATTTTCCTTTTTCATTTTCATTCATTTAGGTACATGGAAGAAACTCACTAAGTATAACTTTTAAAGGAGAGATGTAATCATTTTAGCTGGTTTAAATAAATAGAATTTTAAGGTATTTTGGATTGTAAAAGGTGACTCCCAGCATTCTTGGTCTGCAAATTAGTTAAAAAAAAAAAAGACATATACAATCTCAGTAATGAATCACTTGTGATTTTCTCCCTTCCCATTTGTTGACATGTCATCTTGGCCAAAACTAATAATTTAAAAATACGTTTTAAGAAGCTTTTTCTCATATTTCTTTTGCTTAGAGGTGGCTGCCCCACTGTGGGTGGACAAGGAAATGCTGTATTTAACCAAATGTTTCCACATAGTAGACAATTCTTGACCAGATTCATATAAAAATTCTCCCCACATACTATACTATATATTGTTTCATTGCTTTACTTGGAGAAGAGTATGAATGATCTGAACCATGGACTTAATAAAAGACCTATTCCTCTATGGGTAATACTATAAAATCTTCTGTGGTTATGGAGATTTATTCTGAGTGCTCTTGACATCTGTTTTGTTGTATGAGCTATGGCAATGAAGTAGATGGAAATAAAGTAATTTCTGTCATCATAAACTTCCCTCCATTATTTGGTATTTAATCTGTACAACTGCAAATTTGTGAAAAGTATCCGTCCAGCAGCATTTTTGTTCTCCAAGTTTCATTTCTCCTCATGGCTTGACTGATGTACAGGCGGCTGATGTGGCACTTAAGACGCATAGCTTGTGAATTAAATTATATCATTAATTCAGATTTCATCAGAGATCATTTCATCTAAAGTTGAAGTTGGTAATGGGAATGGTAAGAATAATTCAATAAGGAACAATTAGTTCAATTTCTGTTGCTTTATTTGAGTGTATCTACCTCTTCAATCATATGGCTTTCTCAAGACTTCTTTTCCCTGAGTATATGAGATCAACTAATAATGGAATAGGAATTTTTTTGCTTAAGTTAAAGTTAACTTATCATTCTAATATACAGGACCTGTATAGCAGTTTCTGAACCCTAACACTAGCTTTCTTTCTACTATGTTATGCTGCTTTCTAACCTACATTTACAGATTTTTACAATAATCTTCTTCATATATACTATATTCCAAACCATTCACACTATTGCTAAGTTCCTACTAGATCAAGGAATCCATCTGTACAGAGGAATTCAATCTTGTCCGCTTTCCAGAACCCTTATCTTCTTTCAAGGTTCAGCTCCTGTGCTACCTCTTTGAAGTATTCAATGACCTTCCCAAATGAATACTGCTTTCACGTGTCTCAAGTTACCTTGTACTAATGTGTGTGTTCACTTGATGTTCCATACACACAATGCTTTGTTTCTCATCTTTATGCCTTTGTATCACTATCCCTCATGTCTGAAATATACTCTCATCTTCAACCTGGTCTCTCAGAATCACTAATTTTTTTCAAAAGGAGCTTAATAGTAACCCACATGAAGACTCTAGATGTCTCTATCTGTTAGTGTCCTCTCTCCCCAAACTACTATTTATTCATTTTGTACGTATTGTCTACATATTTATAATATATTTGAATATCAATATTCTGATAGTCTCAGATGGCAGGGAGACAAGGAACACACAGTTTTCAAAGTGTTGAAAATTATTATCAAATAAGGTAGAGACACATGTTGGATTTAAACATGTATCATTGTATCAGTAAGACCCCAATATACACAGGGGGACCTGCTATCACAGGTTCTTGGATATGCATTCAAAAAAGGAAAGGCAACTTTTGAGGGGTTAAAAATCACTTTAATCAAGCACAAGTATCAGAGAAAATCAAAGTCAAAATTTCAGAGTAATCAAAAATTAACAGACAGCACTTCCAAACTGCTTGACCACTTGCAGATATACATCTTTGCCAGAAGGGGAAGCAACAACATCTGAGTTTTCAAAAAGTTGGAGTGGTGGTGGTGGGGGGGTGGTGTTGGTGGGAGAAGGTGCATAGCAGCTTCCCAGACTTTCATCTGGCACACAGACCTTCTTTCAAAAACTAAGCTCCCAAAGTAAAATCTCACCCTTAGAGTATTTATACACTTTTTTTTTATTTTAAATTTATTTATTTAACTTTTAACATTCATTTTCACAAAATTTTGGCTTCCAATTTTCTCCCCATTTCTCCCTTCCCCAACCCAAAATGCTAAGCATTCTACTTGCCCCTATCAGTAATTTGCCCTCTCTTCTAACATCCCTCCCTTCCCTTGTCCCCATCTTCTCTTTTGTCTTGTAGGGCCAGATGACTTTCTATACGCCATTAACTGTATTTCTTATTTCCTAGTAGTAAGAACAATACTTGACAGTTATTCCTACAACTTTGACTTCCAACTTCTCTTCATCCCTCCCTCCCCACCCATTCCCCTTGGGAAGCAAGCAATTCAATATAGGTCATATCTGTGTAGTTTTGCAAATGGCTTCCATAATAGTTGTGTTATGTAGGACTAACTATATTTCCCTCCATCCTATCCTGCCCCCCATTGCTTCTGTTCTCTCTTTGGATCCTGTCTCTCCCGAAGAGTGCTGACTTCATATTGCTCCCTCCTCCCACTGCCCTGCCTTCCATCATCCTACCCCACCCTGCTTATCCCCTTCTCCCCCAATTTCCTGTATTGTAAGATAGGTTTTCATACCAAAATGAGTGTGCATTTTATTCCTTCCTTTAGTCGAATGTGATGACAGTAAACTTCATGTTTTTCTCTCAGCTCCTCTCTTTTTCTCTCCACTAAAAAGTCTTTTGCTTGCCTCTTTTGTGAGAGATAATTTGCCCCATTCCATTTCTCCCTTTCTCCTCCCAATATATTTCTCTCTCACCACTTAATTTCATTTTTTTAGGATATGATTCCATCCTATTCAATTCACTCTGTAGTGTGCGTGCGTGCGTGCGTGTGTGTGTGTGTGTGTGTGTAATCCTACCAACTACCCAGACACTGAAAAGTTTCAAAAGTTGCAAATATTGTCTTTCCAAATAGGAATGTAAACAGTTCAACTGTAGTAAGTCCCTTATGATTTCTCATTGCTATTTACATTTTTATGCTTCTCCTCATTCTTGTGTTTGAAGGTCAAATTTCTTTTCAGCTCTGGTCTTTTCATCAAGAATTCTTGAAAGTCCTCTATTTCACTGAAAGACCATTGTGCCCCTGGCTTATTATACTCAGTTTAGCTGGGTAGGTGATTCTTGGTTTTAGCCCTAGTTCCTTTGACTTCTGGAATATCCTATTCCACGCCCTTTGATCCCTTAATGTAGAAGCTGCTAGATCTTGTGTTATCCTGATTGTATTTCCACAATACTGGAATAGTTTCTTTCTAGCTGCTTACAATATTTTCTCCTTGACCAGGGAACTCTGGAATTTGGCCACAATGTTCCTAGGAGTTTCTCTTTTTGGATCTCTTTCAGGCGGTGATGGATGGATTCCTTCAATACTTATTTTGCCCTCTGGTTCTAGAATATCAGGGCAGTTTTCCTTGATCATTTCATGAAAGATGATGTCTAAGCTCTTTTTTTGATCATGGCTTTCAGGTAGTCCCATAATTTTTAAATTGTCTCTCCTGGATCTATTTTCCAGGTCAGTTGTTTTTCCCATGAGATATTTCACATTCTCTTCCATTTTTTCATTCTTTTGGTTTTGTTTTGTGATTTCTTGGTTTCTCAGAAAGTCATTAGCCTCCATCTGTTCCATTCTAATTTTGAGAGAACTATTTTCTTCAGTGAGCTTTTGGACCTCCTTTTCCATGTGGCTAATTCTTCTTTTGAAAGCATTCTTCTCCTCATTGGCTTTTTGAACCTCTTTTGCCAGTTGAGTGAGCCTATTTTTCAAGGTGTTATTTTCTTCAGCATTTTTTTGGGTCTCCTTTAGTAAGGTGTTGACCTGCTTTTCATATTTTTCTTGCTTCTCATTTCTCTTCCCAGTTTTTCCTCCACCTGTCTAACTTGATTTTCAAAATCCTTTCTGAGCTCTTCCATGGCCTGAGACCATTGAATATTTATTTTGTATGTTTGGGATACAGAAGCCTTGACCTCTATGTCTTTCCCTAATGGTAAGCATTGTTCTTCCTCATCAGAAAAGATGGGAGGAGATATCTGTTCACCAAGAAAGTAACCTTCTATGGTCTTATTTTATTTTTCCCTTTTTTGGGCATTTTCCCAACCTGTTACTTGACTTTTGTGCCCTTTCTCAAGAGTAGGGTATACTCTGGGATCTGTGAGATCTCAGTTCCTCCAAGGTGGAGCGATGAAGCATATACTGGTCTGGACACAGAGAGGGATTTCTGTGCCCAGAATCTTAGCAGATACCTTTCCACAGCCACTTGGCCTCCAGTTCCACAAAGTCAGCACTTGGGGCTGATTTTCAGATAAGCTGGATGGGTAGGGCCACCATTCAGTTTGAGACAAAGACCAGCTTGGCCAGACCCTCCACCCAGAGCTGAGGTAAGACTCTGTTCTTCAGTGCCCTCAGGGGTTTTTACACTCCAACAATGGAGCTTCCATCTGGGTTGCTGTGCTGGCTCTGTGGCCGCTGCCTGCTGCTGGAGCTATTGGAAAGCCCTTCTCCCTTCCTGGCTCCCTGATAAAACCCTGTCACTGACCTTTGGTGCCTGTGGGCTGAGGGATATGAGGACCCACTAATGCAACTGGAGATTCTGCCCCAAGATGTCATCCTCCCAGAGTCTCCTTGCATTGTGGCCAAGGTTGGGCTGGGCTCTGTGCTCAGCTCCTGCATCCAGCACAACCAATGTTTCTGTGGGCCTTTCAGGTCACCGTGGACTGGAAATCTCAACTCTGTTGTTCTCCACTTCTGCTGCTCCAAAATTTGTTGAGAGTCCCTCTCTAAGTGTGTCTTTCTAGGCCACCATCTCGGCTCTGCCCCCTCCCCCCCATTTATACACTTTTTAACTTTTTAGAGCCAGAGGGCATAACTGTCAGACCCATTGCCTCAAAAGAAAAAGCAAAAGGTACTTGGGACCCTCCTACAAAACAACTCCCCTAATCAAGCTTCCCACCAGGGGCAGACCCATCAATGAGTCAGAAAAACCCTCCCTAATCATATTATTCAATCAGAGACACTTTTAGTAAAACAAAAACAGCAAAAGATCCTAATTTGATTGCTATTACAATCATATATCCAATGAGAAATTTTAGGAAGCAGAGGTAAAGTGTGCCATCAGGAAAATGTATGAGAGAAAAAAAACATGGGGTAGTCACAGGGTAACCATACAGCCCAAGTGTTCCCCTGAAACTTTCAGAATGTCAGGGATCAATAAAAAGGCAACCAGTCATTGTATGTGACTTTATATAAGATCATGACCAAGAATCATACTGAACAAGGAAGGTTTTGGGATGTTTGTTACCTGCATTACTGGAGGGAACACTCAAATTGATGAGACAATAGATCCATTAGAAATTTGACTCCTGCTTAACAAAATTCTAAGTTGTACCAGAGAAAGAATTATATCAATAAAACAACAGTTACAATAACAACTATTTATGGGTTTAATTGTGTATTTGACTGTATTTCTTCATAGGACTCTCCAAAAAGTTCAGCTGTAATTGTGTTTATTTTTGTAAATATACCTTTTATTTATTTATAAACAGTATTTTTTGTGTTATAGAACAAAACATTTATAGAGAACTAATTCATAATAGCAGGAGGCTAAATATTAGCTAACATTAACTATATAGAACATATAATTACATTTTGGTTTTATTTTTAATTTAATGAATGAGAAAAATTTTATGTTCAACAATGACTCAAAGAATTTCACTTATGAAGGGAAAAAAGGTAGGGAGAATGAACCAATTAACTTCCAAAAAGACCATAAGTGATTCACAGATACTAGTCATCTTTGAAGTATATATTATTTAGTCATTTAAAAATATTACAGAAATTTATAGATATACTCATTTTATATTGAATACTAAAACCCCATAATGATGAATTTCTATCAAAATACATGAATAAGACTTATGTAGGTTGTTCAGAAGTAATTAAGTCCCATTAAAGTAATGTTTTTTTCACATACTAGCTAAATCAAGGTGATCATTTAAGGGGAAAAAAACAACTGCTAAATATTTTGTTTTCAAAAATAAAAATGTCATTGTTAAGCATCTGAGTTTCAAATATACCTCTGCACATATATACTTAGTGCAAAAAATATAGACACTATCAGTTATAATTATTTCTATATTGGATAGGAAAATGAGAATCGAAAGGAGAATAAAAGCAATGATCCATCGTAACTGATTTGAATTATTGTGAATGATCCTTCTGTTAGTTTTCTGAGACAGAATCTAAATGCATTATATACTTTAGATATAAATAACATGCTGGTTAATGATATAATCAATCAGGATGGTTAAGATAAAACCCTTACACTCTGGTTTCCAAGTTTGAATTTTAAAAACCCTCAAAAATTACTGAAAAAAATGCACTTGAGTACATGCTTTTCATGCTTTTCTTGCATCTCTCTCATTTCTCTTCCCAGTATTTTCTCCACCTGTCTATCTTGATTTTCAAAATCCTTTTTGAGCTCTTCCATGGCCTGAGCCCATTGGATATCTATTTTGGATGTTCGGGATACAGAGGCCTTGACTTCTATGCCTTTCCCTGATGGTAAGCATTGTTCTTACTCATCAGAAAGGAAAGGAGGAAACATCTGTTCACCAAGAAAGTACCCTTCTATGGTCTTATTTTTTTTCCCTTTTCTGGGCATTTTCCCAGCCAGTTACTTGACTTCTGAGATTCCTCTCCACTCCCACCTAAATCCACCCAGCTAGTGCTTGGGGTCTTAGATTCAAATACTGCTCCCCAGCCTCAGGACTTTCAGCGGTGGGTGGGGCTGCTATTCAGGGTAAGATTAAATTCAGGTTCTCAGGCGGGGGCAGGGCCACCTCCCAGGCTCAGTTCCCTCAGGAGGTTTATGGGGAGACCTTCAGTAATGGAGCAGAGCTCCTTTCTGCTTTGGGAGCCCCTGGCCACCACTGCCTCTGCCGCAGCCTCCCAAGGGGGCCTGAGTTATGGAGACACGCTGCTCCCCTCTCAACCAGCCCAGAAGTCTCTCTCACTGACCTGTAGCACCTGTGGGTGGAGGGACCTTCATGGCCACCGGAGGTTCCGTCCCTGAAGCCTGCTCGGATCTGCTGCTCTCGGGGCCGCATGGCCAAGGCAGAGCTGGGCTCCACTGTCTGGTGCATGACAGGCCTTTGGAGATGGTTTTTCAGGGGTCTCTGGAATGGAAATCTCCTCCACTCCATTGCTGCATGGCTTCCACTGCTCCAGAATTTGTGGGGAGTTCTTTTTACAGGAAATTTATGGGTTGTGGGTTTGGAGCTAGCATATGTGAATCTTTCTACTCTGCCATTTGGCTCTTCCCCTAAATCATTATTGATTGGGAAAATGCATATTTAAACAGGCTTGAGATATAATTTGATATCTACCAAATTGTCTAAAATGACAGAAGGAGAAAGTAACAAATGTTGGAGAGGATGTGGAAACATTGGGACACATTCATTGTTGGTAGAATTGTGAATTGATTCAATGATTTTGGAAAGCAACTTGGAATTTTTCCCAAATAGTTCTTGCACATGGAATTAAAATGGGGGCATGGAGTAGAATTTATTATGTTTCAGCTGAGGTAAAAAAAGGCAGCAGCAACAGTTGTGATCTCAGACAAAATTATGGCTAAAATAGATATAATTAAAAGACATAAACAAGGCAACTAAAGTTGCATAAAAAGTACCCTAGACAATGAAGCAGTTACAACACTGAATCTATATGTATTAAATACCATAGCATATCATCTTTTTTAAAGAAAAGTTAAATGAATTACATGTGAAAATAATAATACTATTATAGTAGAGTATTTTAATGGCACAACTTGGTCTATTTCCAAAGATGATTAGGGATAAGGAAAAGAACCTATATGTTGAAGAATGTTTTTAGCAGCTCTGTTTGTGGTGGCAAAGAAGTCCATCAATTGGTGAATGGCTGAGCAAGTTGTGGTATATGATTGTGATGGAATACTACTGTGTTATAAGAAATAGTGAGCTCAATAGTTTTTCTTTTTTTTTTTCAGAATTGTCTTTTTTCAAAAGCCAGACATTTCTCCATCTCTTCAATTCTCAAGAGACCACTTTATTTCTCTTTTTTTTGCTTTCTTTTCTTCCCCAATTCATTTGTTCATCTTTAGTTTTCAACATTAATTTCCACAAGATTTTGAATTTCAAATTTTCTTCCTATCTCTCCCCTCCCCCCAACCCAAAACACCATGCCTTCTGATTGCCCCTTTCCCTAATCTACCCTGCCTTCTATCACACCTCTCCCTTCCCTTATCCTCATCTTCTTTCTTTTATTGTAGGTCAAGATAGATTTCTATATCTCATTACCTGTATTTCTTATTTCCCAGTTGCATGCAAAAGCAATTCTCAACATTTGTCCCTAAAACTTTGAGTTTCAACTTCTCTCCCTTCCTCCCTCCCCACCTATCCCCACTGAGAAAGCAAATAATTCAATATAGGCTATGTATGTGTAGTTTTGCTAAAGACTTCTATAATAGTCATGTTGTGAAAGACTAACCATATTTCCTTCCATCCTTTCCTGACCCTATTTATTCTATTCACTCTTTTGCCTTATCAGTCCCCAAAGTGTTTACTTCTAATTATCCCCTCCTCTCATTTGCCCTCCCTTCTATCATCCTGCCTCACCTCACTTATCCCCTTCTCTCCTACTGTCTTGAACTGTACGATACATTTTCATACCAAATTGAGTGTGAATGTTATTCTCTCTTTAGGCAAATGTGATGAGAGTAAGCTTCACTTTTTCCCCTCTCACCTCTCCCTTTTCCCCTCCACTGAAAAAGCTTTTTCTTGCACTTTTTAGGAGAGACAATTTGCCCCATTCCATTTCTCCCTTTCTCCTCCCAATATATTCCTCTCACCCCCAATTTCATTTTTATACATATCATTTCTCCCTATTCAACTCATCCTGTGCTGTCTGTTTATATAGTTATGTGTATAATCCCTCCAATTACTCAAATACTGAGAAAAGTTTCAAGAGTTACAAATATCTTTTCATGTAGGAATGTAAACAGTTCAGCTTTAGCAACTCCCTTATGATTTCTCTTTTCTATTCACCTTTACTTGCTCCTCTTGTTTCTTGTGTTTGAAAGTCAAATTTTCTATTCAGCTCTGGACTTTTCATCAAAAATGCTTGAAAGTCCTCTATTTCATTGAATGACAATTTTTCCCTTTGAAGGATTATACTCAATTTTGCTGGGTAGGTGATTCTTGGTTTTAATACCAGTTCCTTTGACTTCTGGAATATCATATTCCAAGTCCTTTGATCTCTTAATGTAGAAGCTGCCAGATCCTGTGTTATCCTGACTGTATTTCCACAATACTCGAATTGTTTCTTTCTGACTACTTACAATATTTTCTCCTTGACATGGGAAGTCTGGAATTTGGCTACAGTATTCCTAGGAGTTTTTCTTTTTGGATCTCTTCAGGAGGTGATCAGTGGATTCTTTTAGCATTTATTTTACCCTCCGGTTCTAGAATATCAGGGCAGTTTTCCTTGATAATTTCATGAAAGGTGATATCTAGGCTGTTTTTTTTTTATCATGGGTTTCAGGAAGTCCCATAATTTTTAAATTGTTTCTTCTGGATCTGTTTTCCAGATCAGTTGTTTTTCCAATGAGATATTTCATGTTGTTTGCTATTTTTCATTCTATTGGTTTTGTTTTATAATTTATGTTTTGAGAATTTATTATGGTTCAGATTCACTCCTGTAAATGACACTCAGACACAGCAGTTAAAAATGAAAGTAAAATTTAATTATTTACAATTATATAATACTAATAAAATGGATAATAATAATATGGGAATAGCTAAACTATTAAAATAACGAGTAGCACTTTGAGATTTAAACAAAAAAATCATACCAATGATAATTAGTATCAGAAGTAACTAAATGTGAGGCCTCGAGAAGTTGATTTACAACTATGTGAGTCTGAATTCGATGTTCATTTAAGGCGCGCTGATTAGACTCTAACATTCTTTTCAGGAGAAAGATCGATTGAGAATATCGATTAAAGGTTGTAAAGATAGAGAAATCTGAGGGAGAGATAAATTCTGAACAACATCTGTATCAGGGGAAAAAATACAAATCATCACCCTGCCAGAGTAAAAAGGAAAATACAAAGGTTAGAAGAATGCGGGAGAAGGCAGGGCTCCAACTGCCAGGTCATCATCCCACAAACTGCACCTTTGTCAGTACCGATACAATCATTTAAGGTATGAGTTACACTTTTTATACAAGGAATTGGTTGCTTACAAAAACACCAAATACCACAAATAACAAGAAGTATACACAATATAAGAAGAAGAATAGAAATAGGTAAAGAAAACATCGCTGATTCGGGGTTCACAGCCTTTGAGTCCCGAACGGGAAGATCCCAGGCAGATCGTCATCTCCATGGGTGAGATTCCAAAGAGGCTCTGAGACTTGCTAGCTAATATAGGTCTTTAAACAAAGAAGGCACTCAGCCAACTAGTCTTAGCAATAGGATTCTGCATACGTGACAAAGTGGGAAATAAGTCAATTAATCAACTATTTGAGTGGAGTGTTATGGCTAGGTGCAAGAAACAGACTGCTCTTTGATGTTTTGACAAGATTATGCAGGAGGGGATTAGCCAGATCCCCTTGCATAAACAATTCCAGGAGGGGCTAGTTCCTAGAATCACTATCTAGGTCTGTTAGCTTGAGCCAAGTCATAAAGTTCACAGAGCAGTTAAATTCTCAGGGGCCTGCATTTCAGTTCCTAGTCCTCATATTAATTAGAGTGAACTTATTTTATATAAGAATTTCAATTCTTTATTCAATTTCTTAGTTTCTCATAAAGTCATTAGCTTCCATCTACTCCATTCTAATTTTTAAAGAACTATTTTCTTCAGTGAGCTTTTGAATCTCCTTTTCCATTTGGCTAATTCTACTTTTTAAAGCATTTTTCTCCTCATTGGCTTTTTGGGCCTTTTTGCCATTTGGGATAGTCTATTTTTAAAGGTGTTAATTTCTTCAGCATTTTTTGGGTCTCCTTTAGCAAACTGCTGACTCGGTTTTCATGATTTTCTTGCATCTCTCACTTCTCTTCCCAGTGTTTCCTCCACCTCTCTTACTTGATTTTCAAAATCCTTTTTTAGCTCTTCCATGGCCTGAGATCATTGTATATTTATTTTGGAGGATTTGTATGCAGAAGTCTTGACTTTTTGGTCTTCCTCTGATGGTATCCATTGTTCCTCCTCATCCTAAAGGATGGAGGGAAATACCTGCTCACCAAGAAAGTAACCTTTTATTTTCTTACTCTTCTACCCCTTTTTAGGCATTTTCCAAGCCAGTTACTTGACTTTTGAGTTCTTTGTCAAGAGGATGGTATACTCTGGGGACCTCTAAGTTCTCAGTTGGTGGCACAATCAAGGGAGAGTAGTTTGCTCTTCTCCTGGCCTGTGCTCTGGTCTGTGAGCAGGATTCCCTCTCCAGAGCCTCCACCAGCATCACCAGTCAGCCAGCTCTCCTCACCCCAGTGCCACCACTCAGGGCCGAGATGCAGATCAGCTACTCAATTCCCTCAGGATCTTTTGGCCAGAGCTCCAACACTGGAAGCTGTAACTGCCTGGAGGTTGGGCTAGACCACTGCCTTCCCTTGTGACCCAAGTGAAAGAGGTTTCTCACTGACCTTTGAAACTGTCTTTGACATTTGTGAGTTGAGGAATCTGGGACCTACAGCTGCTGCCAGTGGTCTGAAGCCAGCTCTGGTACTGTATATGCTACACATTGTGGCCAGAGTTGGGCTGCACCTCACTCCAGGCAGCCTTGGACTGAAAAATCTCTTTTACTCTGTCATTTTGTGGCTTCTGCTGCTCTAGAATTTGTTTAGTGTCATTTTTACAGGTATTTTATGGTCTTTGGGGGGAAAGCTTCTAGAGGTACATCCTTTTACTCCACCATCTTTGCTCCTGAGCTCAATATTTAGAAAAAATATGGAGAGATTTACATGGAATAATAAAGAGTGAAATGAGCAGAACCAGCAATATTGTTCTAAGAAAGATTTTGAGCAAATAATTTATTTTGTCTATTATAAATACTCAATTAACTATAAAAGACATATGAAGAAAGATGATATCTGCATCCTGAGAAAGAACTGATAAATAGAAGTATTTATGGAATAATTTAGCATACATACATATGTGGGTGTATACTATATGTATGTTGTGTGTGTGTGTGTGCGTCCTTGTGTGTGTGTGCCTATTTGTGTCTAACGATTCCTATTTCTAGGGTGGGGGAGAGAGAAGAAAAAAATTAAAAAACAATTACATAATGAATTGTTACATATTTGAAAGGAATAGCAAGTTGTGCCAAGTAGATTTGTAGTTTCATGTGCAATCACCTTTTTATTGTACTATGTAATGGAATTGCTTGTTTTATTCCATAAATTTAAAATAAAATAAAAAGGATAAGAACAGTGGTTGATGGGGGGAGAGATTCTTGTACCAAAATTCTTGAGTAACTGTTTTTCTACTGAAGATATATAGGATGCTTATATATTTGTGCATATATACATGCTTATTTACAGTTAGATAGATGATGGATAGATGGATTTCATGGATTTTATATCTATCTTTATAGATAGACGGATGAATGGATGGATGGATAGATTAGATAGATAGATAGATAGATAGATAGATAGATAGATAGATAGATAGATAGATAGATGGCAGCTAGGTGGTTCTGTGAATAGAATGTTGGGTCTTGCATATCATGGTATCATGGTATCACCTCTATGATATCATGATCCTCTTTGAGAATGAAGGACAAACAGTACCTCTGTGAGTAGAAATGGGAGCTGCCTGCTGGGGACTCAGCTGTAACTGGCCAGTTATGGGACACAGCTCTTCTTTCTTTCCTCCCTCCCCCCTCCTCCCCTTCTTCCCTCCTCCTCTCCCTCCCTCTCTCCTTCTTTCCTTCTTTCCTTCCTTCCTTCCTTCCTTCCTTCCTTCCTTCCTTCCTTCCTTCCTTCCTTCCTTCCTTCCTTCCTTCCTTCCTTCCTTCCTTCCTTCCTTCCTTCCTTTGTTTCTCTTCTCTCCTCTCTGTCCACATACGGTATCATACCCTTCATGCACATATCCTTTCCTACATGAATTTTCTACACATACACACACACACACACACACACACATACCTAGTAGTTGAAAATTATCTCTCCTCAAATTTCCCACTTTGTCTTGATCTCTTCTCTACTAATCAAATCATACTTTGTTATAATCATTTGTGTTTGTGCATTATCACTTCCTCACCTCTCAAGCTAATTAAGCTATACATTTCTTAAGAAGGGGGAAAGTGTAATTTTTTTATTTTTGTACCCAGTGATTGCCACAGTATCTTGCCTACCATAGGCACTTAATACTTATTCACTGAATTGAATTGATTTATTTGCATTTTGTGCTTTTTTTCCAAAATAGGAATCATTAAAATTTAATTAATATGCTTCATTTGATTGTAGAATTTATTTTTTTTAATAGTTTGGAATTAGAAGGAGTAGTAGATTCTTAAGAGATGTATTGGAGGTTAAATGATTTGTCCAAGATTATCCAACTAGGTAAATGCAGAGAAGGGGTGAGAACCCAAGTAAATATATTTATTCTCTCAGTGGAAAGAACACTAGTCTTTTTCAAAGAACAATATTATTTTTTGTTATTACTAATCATTTATGTATATCTGTTTCTTAAGTAATCTGATTTTCAAAACCAAATAACTGACCACATTCAGCATTGGAGAAATGTGCCTTGTAAAATAATGATCAAATCAAGTAAACCCCCTAAATTGGTTGATAAATACTGAAAATAAATTATTGCTATGCCCCTAGGAATTCATATTATCCTTTTACTAGTCGGCTAACAATATATAGCTCTTTCTAGTTTTAAAGAAATGATCGAAAGTCACTTTTACTCAGACCTTAAGGTTAAAATTTTAACATGACTAATATTCAGAAAGTTTCCTTTATCTGCTCTAATCACTTCCCATTCCCATTCTTAGTAGATCTTTTCTTTTGTTTTATTATCAAGACATCTTGAATTCTAATAATTCATCATAATAAAAAGTCTATTTGGTGAAAAACATTTTCTTTCTTCTCTCTGAATTTTATGTACCATAAATCACATTTTCAGTGGTCTTAAAGATTCTGCTATCCATGTAAAAGGGCACTGTCTGTCTCATAGACATACAAATATTAGAAATATATACACACATAAAAATGTCAATGTTCTCTATAATCCCATACTTTATTCTTTGTCTTTCTGATATAAAAATATGATGTCATTTTAAACTATCATAGATTAGATATTCACTTATACAATACCTCTGTATCTAGAAATATCTTCATCTAGGCCAAAAATGGTTGAGCAGAAAAGGGAGGGAAATGGGTAATGTGTAAGGATTGTGCAGAGGACACTCCAGCAACGAGTGTATTGTAGTAGCAGTAAAGAGTGCATGCCAATTTGGTGCAGCTGTTGTCCTACTCTATCCCATTTCCCCATCAATGGATTGGTCAGCCCTTAACCCTGGTCCTTTAAATAACTCTAGACCATCACTCCCAAGGTCACCTCACTTTGCCACCTTTCTCAGGAGGGATGATCTTCCCTGAAGGGTATGGATTTTAACAAGACGACAAGGCCAAAAATAAAAGGAGAAGAAACATCTTCTTCCCCTACCCTACACTACTGACAAAACCTTGAGTCAAAACTCCAGCTACTCCATTACAATTCTGTTGACAAAAAAGAGTTTTGTTTAACAATAACTAATATTTATATATCTAAAGTGTGCAAAATACTTTACATATTTTGTTTGAAGCTTATAATCATCCTATGAAGTGGTGTTCTTATTATCTCCATTATACAGATGAAGCATATTGAGAGAGGTTAAGTTACTTGTTCATGTTACACAGATAGTGTTATGAGGCAGACTTCAGACCTGGACTTCCTGACTCATTTTATGACTCCATCCACTTTGCCACCCAGCTGCCTTAGAATGTTTATCTATTCATGGAGATTTACTTAGAATGCTTTATAGCATCCTTGTGAATTTATTTATTATTTGTGGAAAAGGACTTAGGAAATTAAACAATTTAACTTAGGCTACTAACCCAAGCAAAAACAAAATTTCACATTAATATGACTGCAATTATAATAGCAATTCTCGATGCTTATAGTACAATATGATAAAGTAAAGCAGTGTTCTAACCGCATCATGTGTGGAACAATAGTAACAAAAATATGTAAATGTCATCTTTATTTTGCACATAACCCCTCCCCCAGAAAACAAAGCATTAGTTTCAGAAAGGTTGTGACTTGATCATGATTGCACAGTATTTGAAGTAGGATTCGTTCTATAGTTTCTATTTTCACATAGCCCCTCCAACATTTATCATTTTTATTTTTTGTCAGCTTTGCCACTCTGATGGGAGTGAGGTATTATCTCAAAATTACTATAATTTCCATTTCTCTAATTGGTAATGATTTGGAATAATTTTTCATATGAATATAGATAACATGGATTTCTTACTTTGAGAAAACTTGCTCATATCCTTGGACTATTTATGAATTGGGAATGACTTTTTAAAGTTAATTTTTCACCTCTAAACTTTACTTCTTTTTTGAACACTTATTAGAAATGTAGTTAGAAAAAGACAATTGAAGGGAGAACATCCCCAGAAAAGAGAGCTAAAGAAATGATAGACTGAAATGGTTTGCCAGGACTTTTGAGCCAATAAAACCAAAACCGAAACCAAACAAAACATGGCTGAGGATAATTATAGAGTTTTTGATACAACTTCTCAGAGCAGTTAGAGTTTTACACTAGAAAACATATCTTAGCAAAATGGTAAGGAAAAGTCAAATAGAAGTGGTTGAACAACTCTTGCTAAATGGGGAGCTTTTCTGGTGACGCCCTCCCCAATTTTATTTTTATCTCTGCAATGGGAGTTAATACCATTTGGTTTTCCAGCTTGTGTTGTTGCTTCCATTGCATCTATTTAACTATATTCCCATTTTAAGAATTTACATATGAAATATTACATTCAATAGTGATGATTTTTGAGTTATTGCCATATACTTCCATTGCTAATATGCATATTTTTGTTACTAATATTCAATATGTCATATAGTTATAGAACTACCTTATTTCATATTATACTATAAGAGTTGAGGGTTACTTATATTTTGCTAATTTGTTGAATGTTGTCACCATGGAATAAATCTGATGTCCAAATGTAGAATAAATTGATTGAAAATGTTTGCATCTTATTTGAACTGGAAACTCATAGTAGTGTTTCCTGATTTTAATAGTAAAAGCAAAGCTCCTGATTTTAAGAGTGGACACAAAAATTAAGGATAAAGTCATTACATGAACATTGGAAAAAAAGTAGGAATATTAGGGGATTAAAATCACCTAGTAAAGTCCTTTGTATTAATGGGTCATTTAAAAATACCAGATACACTGAAAGCAAGAGACAGTAATGGAGAACTGATCTATACATCCCCTATTACAGAATTTGATGGTAGTCTTTTGCATATAATGAATGCTTAATAGGTGTTCCATCCATCCATCCATCCATCCATCCATCCATCCATTCATTTGTCAAAAAGTGGCTCAGTCGGGAGGAGCCAAGATGGCAGAGTAGAGAGACTCACGTATGCTAGCTCCGAATCCACAGCCCATAAATTTCCTGTAAAAAGAACTCCCCACAAATTCTGGAGCAGAGCAAGCTGTGCACCAATGCAGTGGAGGAGATTTCTGTTCCAGAGAGCCCTGGAAAGCCGTCCCCAGGGGTCTGTCGAGCACTGGACAGTGGAGCCAACCCCTGCGCTGCCCTGGCCACACGGCCCGAGAGGAGCAGATCCGAGCAGGCTTCAGGGACCGAACCTCCGGTGGCCACGAAGGTCCCTCCACCCACAGGCGCTCCAGGTCAGTGAGAGAGACGTCTGGGCTGGCCAAGAGGGGAGCAGGGTGTCTCCGTGACTTGGGCCCCCTCAGGAGGCAGTGGCAGAAGGAGCAGCAGAGGTAGCAGCAGGTGGGAATCCCAGAGCAGACAGGAACTCAGGGCCATTACTGGTCTCCCCATAAACGCCCTGAGGGAACTGAGCCTGGGAGGCGGCCCTACCCCCACCTGAGCACCAAAACTTAAGCTCACATTGAATAGCAGCCGCTCCCACCATGGAAAGTCCTGAGGCTCGGAAGCAGCATTTGAATCTCAGACCCCAAGCACTGGCTGGGCAGATCTAGGCGGGGGTGCAGAGGAATCTCAGAAGTCAAGTAACTGGATGGGAAAATGCCCAGAAAAGGGAAGAAAAATAAGACCATAGAAAGCTACTTTCTTGGGGAACAGATGTTACTTACTCTTTTCATTTCTGATGAGGAAGTACAATGCTTGCCACCAGGGAAAATGTGGAGGTTGGGGCTTCTGTATCCCAGACATCCGAGGTGGATGTCCAGGGGGCTCAGGCCATGGAAGAGCTCAAAAAGGATTTTGAAAATCAAGTTAGACAGGTGGAGGAAATACTGGGAAGAGAAATGAGAGAGATGCAAGAAAAGCATGAAAAAATGGGTCAATACCTTGGTAAAGGAGACCCAAAAAAATGCTGAAGAAAATAACACCTTGAAAAATAGGCTCACTCAATTGGCAAAAGAGGTTCAAAAAGCCTATGAGGAGAAGAATGCTTTCAAAAGCAGAATTAACCAAATGGAAAAAGAGGTTCAAAAGCTCACTGAAGAAAATAGTTCTCTCAAAATTAGGATGAAACAGATGGAGGCTAATGACTTTCTGAGAAACGAAGAAATCATAAAACAAAATCAAAAGAATGAAAAAATGGAAGAGAATGTGAAATATCTCATGGGAAAAACAACTGACCTGGAAAATAGATCCAGGAGAGACAATTAAAAAATTATGGGACTACCTGAAAGTCATGATCAAAAAAAGAGCTTAGACATCATCTTTCATGAAATGATCAAGGAAAACTGCCCTGAGATTCTAGAACCAGAGGGCAAAATAAGTATTGAAGGAAACCATCCATCACCGCCTGAAAGAGATCCAAAAAGAGAAACTCCTAGGAACATTGTGGCCAAATTCCAGAGTTCCCAGGTCAAGGAGAAAATATTGCAAGCAGCTAGAAAGAAACAATTCCAGTATTGTGGAAATGCAATCAGGATAACTCAAGATCTAGCAGCTTCTACATTAAGGGATCGAAGGGCCTGGAATAGGATATTCCAGAAGTCAAAGGAACTAGGACTCAAACCAAGAATCACCTACCCAGCTAAACTGAGTATAATACTTCAGGGGAAAATATGGTCTTTCAATGAAACAGAGGACTCTCAAGCATTCTTGATGAAAAGACCAGAGCTGAGAAGAAAATTTGACTTTCAAACACAAGAATGAGAAGAAGCATGAAAAAGTAAACAGCAAAGAGAAGTCATAAGGGACTTACCAAAGGTGAACTATTTACATTCCTACATGGAAAGACAATATTTGTAACTCTTAAAACTTTTCAGTATCTGGGTAGTTGGTGGGACCACACAAACACATACACACACACATGTACATGCATGCGCACACACACATATACACACATGCACGCACATAAAGAGACAGAGACCACAGAGTGAATTGAATAGGACGGGACTATATCTTAAAAGAAATTAAGGTAAACGGTGAGAGAGAAATGTAGTGGGAGGAGAGAGGGTGAAATGGAATGGGGTAAATTATATTTCATTCAACAGGCAAGCAGGAGACTTTTTAGTGGAGGGAATAAGAGGAGAGCTGAGAAAAAAAAACAAGGAGTTTACCCTCATCACATTTGACTAAAGGAAGGAGTAAAATGCACACTCATTTTGGTATGAAAACTTATCTTACAATACAGGAAAGTGGGGGAGAAGGAGATAAGCAGGGAGGGAGAGATGATGGAAGGGAGGGCAATGGGAGGAGGGAGCAATTTGAAGTCAACATTCTGGGGGGACAGGATCAAAAGACAGAATAGAAACGATGGGGGGCAGGATAAGATGGAGGGAAATACAGTTAGTCTTACACAACATGACTATTATCGAAGTCATTTGCAAAACTATACAGATATGGCACATACTGAATTGCCTGCCTTCCTAAAGGGAATGGGTGGGGAGGGAGGGATGGGGAGAATTTGGAACTCAAAGTTTTAGGAATAACTGTTGAGTATTGTTCTTGCTACTAGGAAATAAGAAATACAGTTAATGGGGAATAGAAAGTCATCTGGCCCTACAGGACAAAAGAGAAGATGGGGACATGAGAAGGGAGGGATGATAGAAGAGAGACCAGATTGGTGACAGGGAAAATTAGAATGCTTGGTGTATTGGGGTGGGGGGGAGGGGATAAAAGGAGAGAAAATTTGGAACCCAAAATTTTGTGAAAATGAATGTAAAAAGTTAAATAAATAAATTTGTCTTAAAAAAAAAAAAAACATGGCTCAGTGGTTAAAATAATGGATCTAAACTCAGGAAAGTCTGAGTCCAAATCCTGGCTTAGACATTTATTATCTGAGTGGTCCTGGGAAAGTCATTTCATTACTGCTTGCCTCGATTTCTTCATCTATAAAATCATAATAATAATAACACCTACTAAAATGTTGCTGCAAAGACAAAATGAGATGATATTTGTAAAACCTTTTGTAAACCTTAAAGTACTACATGAATGCTAGAGCTAAATATAGCTATGTTGGGATAGATATTAGGGAGATAGATGGATATACAGATAGATAGATAGATAGATAGATAGATAGATAGATAGATAGATAGATAGATAGATAGAGCTATGTATGATGAGATCATGGAGGACTCAGAACCATGCACTTCAGGTATTGCATATGCCAGGGCTGGTCATTACGCCACGAAATTATGGAATCATTTTGTGGGAGGTATTAGGACCATCAAACTTTAAAACACCACTGGGGCATACACTGGTGATCCTAAATCTTACTTTCCCCACATTCCCCCAAATTCCCACCATGGAGTAACCTAGTCCCTTGGATAGTTACAAAAAAAAAAAATCTATGGACAGTTATTTGTAATTTACCCCTAAAGCAAATTGTAAAATATTGGAGACCCATGCCAAACTTCTTCCTCCCCAACTTAATCCTGTGCTCCTCACCACAAGTGTTTTCTCCCACATGCTCTAGATTATACTACCCTATCATCATTAACATAGAGCACAAACCCCTAAAGATCTATTCACATTAAGGTGGACTTCCTACCATATTTACTCCATCCCTACTCGTATCAGAATCAGGCAGTAGTTAAGGGCTTGACCAAGGTCAGACTGCTAATAAGTGACTGAGGCCATATTTGCACTCAGATCTTCCCGAAGACCCACTGCTTTATCCACTGCCCCTGAACTGTTATCATATAAACAGAAGCAGTTGCAAGGCTACGTCTCCATAGATACTGTTTCCCAGGATGATGACTGAGGAAACTGGGTTAGAAGAGATGCTACTCAAAAGCTCTTGGGTTCAGGGTCCTGGTATGTCTCAATCAGGGTTTGAGATGATATGGTGGTTATGGTAGTGGTAGACTGACTAGCCTAACGCATAAACTCTTTTCTGTCCCTTATGGTACTCTCCCATTTTACCTAGGATTGACTTGCTCTTTCTCTTTGTGGCATTTGATTGACAGTTGTTAGGGATGTCTAAATCCTGCTCCTCAGAAGTTGCTTCATGAGATGATGGTTGTGAAGGCTGCTTTGGATGCTGGAATGATGGGAGTGGTGCAGTGGGGTTGGTGGTGATGCATTTCCAAGAGTTCCTGTGCTAATCTGCCTATTGGTGGCAGCTGGCCAGCTGTTGCTGCTGGTGGTGATGAGGAAGGTAGATTTCTTCTCCACAATGATTTCTCCCCTCAATAAAATCTGTGGGGATTGGACTGGAAGCAGGTCTCATGATTTTGGAAGCACTGCTACTATTAAAGCTCTCGGGTTCAGATTCCTGGGTTGCTTCCATCAGTGTCTGAGAGAAGGTGGTGATTGTGGACTTGGTGATGCTTTGACTTGTCTGAAACATGAAACCTCTGATTTCTCCCTCATGGTGCCTTACTTCAAGAGAGTTAACCTGGGGTGGGGGCAAAAGTAGAGCCAGAACATTAATGTGAATAGATCTGTGGCACTCATTTCCCTATTAAGATTTAAACCATCAAAGAACGTATCATTTAATCTTCATAGCTCCCTTAGTGCCCAGATTAACATCTGGCACCTAACGGGCATGGAATCATTCTTTTTGTGTTTATCAATCTTCAGAATGTTTACTTTAATTCTCAAATCATGCACTTACAGAGATCCACTTATGTGGAGTTTTCCTCTTTCTGTTCTTCGTTAGAAATGAAAGTAACTTCAAGTCAACATATGGTGTTCTCACTATAAAAATGTTATATAATTTTTCTACTTCCTTAGAATCAATATTACCATGCAGCAGAATGAATTTTTGGAAATGACTGGAAAAAATCGAGACCAGAAAAAAAAAAAAGATAGCAGAGTGCTTAATCCAACTGCTAGCTGTCATATTTGAAGAATGGTTTACTGGAAGTTGAGTGGATCAGTAAATTCAGAGTTTTTTTGGATAAAATATTCATTCTCAAAATCTTTTACCAAGTGATTTGGAATTCTTTTGGTCATACTGTTTTGAGTTATATCCATTGCCTTTTAGCAGACACTTCATCAGCATTAATAGACTTTATTGATTTACTTCACATTTGTCTGGTTTCTTTTAGTCATATCTTCAAGTGGAATGTGTGGGTGGCTAGAGTTTGACATGGTATCACCTTCGATTTTGCTTGCTTTGTTTCCTTACTATGACACAAACTCACTATTATGTCTTTTCCCAATTGTTCTATCAATAGCCAATACTGATTGTGTTTTAGCACATTTTAAATGATCACACAAAAAACCCAGTGTCATGGATTGTTGATTTCCCTTACAACTGGACTGATATGCCCTATATGCTCAACAATTTACATTCAATTTGAGTAAATAAGGCTGATTTCAAATTTAAGATTACTTTTTTTCTCTCCTCTTCTGCTGTTTTCTCAGTGATATTAATATTAACAGGGGAATGAAAAGTTATTTTTAGTATAATCAAGGACATTGGCATTGAACACATACATCTCTCTACAAACATACACATATACACACATATATTGTGTATATATGTATATGTATGTATGCATATGTGTGTATATGTGAATATGTATATGTAAATATAATATGCATTTGCATGTTGTATGACCCTTGGCAGGTTACTTAATCCCATTTGTTTCACTTTCCTTATCTGGAAAATGAAGTGGAGAAGGAAATAGCAGTATCTTTGCCAAGAAATGGGGTCATGAAGAGTAGGACACTACTGAAAACAACTGCACAACAACATTTCTATATAATAAAATACATTTATATGTACATATAGTAATATTGCCTTTAATTTGGAACTAAAATGTATGTAGTTATAAAACATTTATGTTATGAGGTTAAGAGACAAAGCAAGGAAAAGTAATAGCTTCCTCAATAGAATTTGGCTTTAGTTATGATAGAAAAGAATTTAATAATTAAATATATGAAATGATTAAATACTCCAAACTTAGTTTCAAATGTCAATATAAGGAATGATTTATAAAGACTATTTGTTATAAAATGACCTTGGCCAAGTCACTTGAATCTTTTGGGCCTTGAAACACTTATTTATAAATACCTATTTGGTGACTGATGGTAAAAAGAGAGGATTGGGCTAGAGAATCTAGGCATTCCCTTAAAGGCTTTATTGTTCTTTGCAAAGAGTACTGGGTTTGGAATCAGATAGCTTAAATTTGAAAGAGTTCTCTGTTTTCCTTTGGGCAACTCACTCTGGGCCTCAGTGTACACAGGTGTAAAATGTACAGTTTGGATTAGATGACCTCTAACAGCTCTAAATCTAGATCTTCTTCTATAAAATGGGTATAGTAATATCTTCAGTACCTACTTGTTTGAAATGTTTTGAATCTTAAAATTCTATTTAAATTTTAAATATTATTAATAAATTTTGCCGTCTTTTTTTCATTTTCAGCTACTGTTTGCTTGTCTGTCACTGTCTCGGTTTCTTTGTCTGTCTCTAAATCTCTGTCTGTTTCTCTTCCTGTTTCTGTATAAACATTTATTAACTACTATGAGATGGAGTGTCTTATTTGAGGAACAGCACGGAAGTCATTGTGACAGGAATCAAGAGCACAGTGGGATAGGAATAGAAGGTGTGGAAGGTCCAAGAAGACTGGAAAAGTGTGTGTGTGTGTGTGTGTGTGTGTGTGTGTAAATAGGTTATGAAGGACTTTGAAAGTTGGACAGGGGTTTTCAGACAGAAAAGTTTGTATTTGGGGAGACACTGAAGCTTATTGAGGAGGAAAGTGACTTGAATGGAATTCTGCTTTAGAAAACAAAAGGTACTTTGGTGTCTGAATGAAGGATGGTTTAAAGTAAGAGGAGACTTATAGCAAGCAGACCAACTAGCAAGCTACTGCAATAATCCAGGCATGGTTGGTGAGGGCCTACACCAGGGTGGTGCCAGTATCAGAGAAAATGGGGCATATTTGAAAGGTGTCATAAAGGTGAAATAGATATGCCTGGGCCACAGATTAGGTATGGGAGGTGAGAGAAAATGAGTTGAGAATGATGGCTAAGTTGTTAACCTTGGGGACTGGAAAGATGGTGGTATCCTTGACGATAATAGGGATGTTTGGAATGGAGAAATGTCTTTTTTTGGAGGAAAGTGAGGATTATGGCTTTAGTTTTGGACATGTGTTTAAGATTTGTACAAAATGATCAGTTCAAGATGTTTAGTATAGAATTGGAGAAGTGACTGAAGATCAGCAAATGAGTTAAGCCTGGATAAGTAGATCTGAAAATCATCAGAATAAATATGATGGCCTCTCTTCCTTTCTATGTTTCTGTCTTTGTCTCAACCTATTTCTGAGTTTATCTCTCTCTTTATCTCTGTCTCTGTTACATTGTTTTTCTGTCTCTGTCTCTGCCTCTTTATCACACACACATAGACAGGGATGCATGCATGCAGCACACAAACACACACAGACAGCCAATAATTCAAAATGAATTGTGAGTTATAAAAATATTGACTACTTGCATAATAGAGACTATTGTAATTTTTCTAGCTGTGAATTCTTCTTGCTTATTCAAAAAGAAATTTTTTTTTGCATTATCTTTTCAGAACAGCTCTATTGTGGGCAGCAATAATAGGCATTGAATAAAAATCCTGCATTAGGAAAAGAAAGAACCAAACATTTTAGCTTTTTAAAATATAACAAAACTTATTAAATCTGATTTGATTCATTAGGAATTTATGATAATTTATACAGGGTGTCCTATTCTGATGATTCATCATGGCGTTGCTATGACAGGTGTTGGAAGGCCTCTTAAAGCTGAAATGGAGTTTATGATGATCATATTTAGAACTGGAAAAGGACCTAAGAGATCATCTGTTCCAGTCTTCTCCTTTTATGAATGAGGAAACTGAGAGCCAGTGTGGTGAAGTGTATGAAAGATGAGATACAACTTGAGGCTTTAGATTCTAAATCCAATACTCCTTCCACCATGAGTATAGATGCTTATATATATATAGTCTATTATATATATATAGTCTATTATATATATATATAAAGTCTATTATATATATAAAATAGACTATATATATATATATATATATATATATATATATATATATATATTATATATATATATATAGTGCAGATGTATTTCCCTCTTTGCTGAGGTAGGGAATATGAAGGAATAAGTACATTCCATACTTGGTTTATATGTTAGTTTCGCTAACCTGTTATTTCCTTAAAAAAAAAACTTAGTTATTTCATGTTTTAAAAGAAATTGCTTATGGGTTAAGGGATGAAAAAGGCTACATTTGGATAAGAAGATGGCATAAAAAAAGTCAATAAAGTTTAAAAAAAGTTTTTTGACTAATTCTGATTCTATTGCTATATTAATACTAGGAAAATACACCTTTTACAACCTGTTCTCAAATTTTATCATGAGTCTATCACCTTTAAAGCATCTACCTTTTCTTATTTTTGAAAATTGAGATATTTTAAGTCTAATGGTGTCATATGTTTTTAGCCTTCTCTGCACTAAACTTACAAGTTTTTGACACCCTTTTGAATGTGTTCTCAAGTACCTGAGCCTGATTTCATTGGCTATATATATCCATTTTAAATTTGAGTTGATTACTGGACGAGATAAATTTCTTTATATATTACACCTTGACCTCTTCATTAAAACCAATCATGACTTCATCATAAATTTCATTCCTGAGAGCTTCTTATCCCTTTCGAATGAACTTCCCTTTTAGAATTTGAGGTTATATCCTAGATATTCTACCTATGAACATTTAAAAATTTATTCTATTATAATGTAAGTTATATATCAAACCATATTTAGAGCTTGCCTTCTTATCTATCATAAATTCTAAGGTCTCTGTCATCACTGTTTTTTAAAGGGTACCAATATTTCTTCTTTATTAAACATATTGGTCAAATATGGTACAAAATATTGTAACATCTTATCTCTTCCTCCACCTACTAAAAGAGCAAATTTTTGGTAAGGCATATCAAGAAATAATCAACTTTTATTATTTTTTAATCCATTTCATACAATCACAACATTTCAGACCTGGAAGAGACCTCAGCATCAATTTAGTCCAACCTGTTTCTGAAAGGAATAGTCCTAGTAATGTACCTGATAAGTCATCATTTATCCTCTACTTAAAGACCTCCAGCGAAGAGGAATCCACTATGTGCTAAGGCAGTCTATTCTACTTTATGATAGCTATTTGTTACAGTTATGATTAGTTTCCCCCTGATATCAATCTTAAATCCTCATCTTTCCAACTTCTATCTGTTGCTCTTGGTTTTGTCCTCTTGCCCCAATCAGGACCTTTCAAAGTTATGGAAAGATCTTAATTACTTAAAGAAAAAAATAAAAACAAAATGAGAAGAATGCAGCACACATTTTGATGTTGTAACAAGAAAATTGAGTGAGAATGAATGTACAACCAAAAAAATATCCTAAATGAGAATTGGAAAGATAAGCGAGGACTTTTTTATGGGATGAGCATCATGTATTTAAATGTCAACCATTACAGAGTAGGTTAAATTAATATTATTATTCATTAGTGTTTAGAATGAATCATTAAATAAAATTAATCACCACTACTTTTAATAGAAAGAAACCTGAAATGGATGAACAATTGAAGTCCTCCCCAGTGGATACTGGGTAGAATTGATTTTTTAAAATGTCATATTGGTAGTGTGAAAATGATTACTTTAGGCTAGGTGAATGTTTAAAAGCCAAGATTGTCAAAATTGCTATATTTTAATGTCAACTCTAATAACATCCTTTAGTTTTTATTAGTAAAGTGCTATTAGAAAATTCATAACTACTTTTTGGTATCGTCTGTGACTGGCTTGGGACAGAGCTTCCATTTTTTTTTTAATAAATAATATCCCTTCAGTAACAATGACTCGGTTTAAAATATTCTTGCCATACTTTACTTCTCTTTGTGCACATGCTGGTTGGAAACTTTTGTCAGTTTGTAATCAAAGGGCTCTAGGTTTTGTCTGTGTATATTTATGCCTAGCCTGGTCTGTGTGAACTGCAACAGAACTAGATACATGGGGATCTGCAGTTAGGCCTATCTTAGTAGTGAAACCAATTTGTTTTTCTGGAACAGTCTATTTAGCTGCAGCTGAGATGGGAAATGGGAAGCAATTATCTTGGGTATTGCTTTTCATTTCAAAACCTCAACCTATTTTGGCTACTAGATGAGCCCAATATAACTGCTAATTTGAATTCTCTTCAGGGAATGAGAAAGAAGGAAGGCCTTGATTCCTAGGCTATGAATTCAAATGTATATTTTTTTGAAAATGCAGATTCTCAGAGTTGGAAGAAATCTCAGAGGTCATTTGATACCTGAATAGAGAACTTCATTCATATCAGCCCTGCTGAGTGATCATCCATGATCCATTTGACAGTTTCTGGTAATGGAGAAGTTATCTACTCAGGTAACATATCTAAATGTCAATTGAGTTTAAAAATTATGTTAGTATGATTTAAGATCAAATACATGTAGGTACATTATTCAGATAATTCAGGGGCAAAAGTTACCTTATTTTTATTTAAATCAAATCAACAAGCATTTAAAAGATTATTTTGTGCCAGGAACTGTGCTGAGTCCCTACCTTCATGGAGCTGTCTTTCAAATGGGGAAGAAAACACATAAATAAAAGGATGTTGAAAGGGTTAGGGAGGAGACAGTATCCATGTGAGATCATGATGAAAAAGTCTGGGGAATCATGAATAGAGTCTTGGGAAGAAAAAAAAACCATATTTGACCTGAGTGTGTTCCTTAAAATGGACGTTCTGGAACGGAGTGACCAGAGAAACAGGTGGAAGAGACAGAGTAAACTTACAGTGTAAGAAGTACAAAGGTGAATGAGGTTCAGGAAGAAGAGGTTTCTGTGTAAGGGTAGACAAAAATTAGAAGAATAAGGAGTATAGCCTAGAGAGGAATACATGTCCTTGTTAATTACATAATTGATGAAATAACATATGAGTAGAGACTAAAAAAATTATTAGTTGCATACAATATTTCAGGAACTTTTTTCATTTGACTTGGTACTATGTTGATCTGATATGCTATAATGCTGACAGAATGCTATAATGCTTAACCACAGCTGCCAGTGGCTCCCCCCCGGATTACCTTGTATTAGCTTTTTAAAATAGTTTTTTAATATATAATTATACACATACATGCTGTCTCTATATGTGTAAACTCTTTCAAAGCAATATTATCCACTGTAATTGACTACATTTCTATCTTATCCACCTACTAGATTGTGAGACTGCATGAAGTATTGTCTACTTATGTCTTGCTTTTCTATCAGGGAATGCTGAATACAGTAGGCACTTAATAAATATTTGTTGAATGGATGACTAATGGATAAAAATTGACTGAAATGGAATTAGAAGGAATATATAGTGACCAGAAATGATGTTTTCACATTAACAATAACTCTGACTATTTTAACAGCTAAGTATCCAACTCTGTATTATAGAGTTGAGCATTTTAATTTGGTGACTGATAGACTGTTAATGTGTTAACTCCTAGTCACTGGACACCATTGGATTGTGGACTCCTTGAGGACAAACACTGTTTTCATCTCTTTTTTTGAGCACTTAGCATATAATATATTATGTATGTATATAACAATATGTTTATTAACTGACATCTTGAAAAACTCAACTTAAAAAAATTGACAAGTATTTGTTGTTTCTTTTTCTTCCCTTTTCACAGTTGAAGGAAAAGAAAAGAAAAGAGAGGGGCAGAAAAAGGATAAAGAGAGAGGAGAGAGAGAGAGAGAGAGAGAGAGAGAGAGAGAGAGAGAGAGAGAGAGAGAGAGAGAGAGAGAGAGAGAGAGAGAGAGAGATGGAGACCTCCTGCGTTACATAAGTACATTCAATCAAAACAGACATACTTCCCTACTGGTCACATCTAAAAATGAATTTCTCATTTTACATATTAGTCCGCGATCACTCTGCCATGATGTATAATTCTCTTCTTTATCAAGCTTCTGGGGTCATTGTTGATCATTTAGGTGCTCAGAGTTGTGATTTTCAAAATTGTTTGTTTTTATAATTTAGTTCTGCTCACTTCCCTCTGCAATGGTTCATATAAGTATTCCCATGTCTTTTTGAAATAATCCTTTTCTCTTTTCTGATAGTATAATAGTGTTATATTACATTTATATATCATAGTTCGTTCAACCTTTCCTCAGTTGATGGGCATTCCCTTAACTAACTTTATTTTTTGCTACCACTAAAGGGGCTGCTTTAAATACGTTTGTACATGTGAAACTATCCTTTTCCTTTGATTTGTTTTGTATATAGACCTGCCAGTGTTATGGCCATTTAGCAACATTTTATGCATAATTACAATTTGGTTTATAGAATGGTTGGACCCATTCACAACTTCAGCAATAATTCATTAATGCACCTACTTTCCTACAGCCCCTTTAATAGTTATAATTTTCCTTTTGTGTCATCTGTACCGGTCTGATTGTTATGAAATGGAATCTCAGAATTGCTTTAATGTTCTCTAAGTGGTGATTTCCAACATTAAACAAATTATGGCTAAGTCACAGTGTGTGATTACTGGTTTTGACACACAGCCCTTCTCAGCAATCCAAGAAGCTAAAACAATCCCAAAGGACTCATGATGGAAAATACTATCTACATTCAGACAGTGGATGGCAGAGTAAAAGTTGGAAAGCAGAGTGACACAGACTGTTTTCCTTTTTTGTTTTGTTCTTTCCCTGTCATGTTTTCTCTACTTGTTTATAATTCTTCTATACAACATAACTAATGTGAAAATCTGTTTGATAGGAATGTATGTATAAAGTTCATATCAGATTGTATGCCATCTTAGGGAGGGGTGGGGAAAAATTTTAAACTTATAGAAGTGAATGTTGAAAACTAAAAATAAATAAATTAGAAAAAACATGACTAAGGGTATCCTTGGTTTCTTTTTGAGAAGGGCCTGCTCATAGGCTTAGATAACTGATCAATTAGGAAATAGCACTTATTCTTATAACCTTGAATTAATTCCATATAAACAAGGTGTTCCAATAGTCCCAGTGCAGTTTTAATCTATTAAAGTTTATCTTGGAAATTATTCACATCATATGTGACATCAAAAAAGAAAGGACATCTTAATCAGACAATTTCTCCACAAAAAACGTAGTTTTTCGCTTTTAATTTTAGGTATACTGAATTTATTTGTGGAAAAACTTTTAAAGTTTTATGTGATCAAAATTAACTAATTTGTCTTATGTGATCTAAGCTTATTCTTTTAGTCATGCATTCTCCCCCCCTTTGTTTCTCTATTTATGATGTAATCTTTTATATCTGTGTCATATATCCATTTGGCTTCTACCTTGGTGTAAGGTATGAGCTCTTGATCTAACCCTAACATTCCACAGTGCTGTTAAATTTTTCTATCAGTTTTAATCAGATGGTATTTTTTTTTAAATTGTAATGTAATCATTTGGTAGTTTGCTATGGCATTGAATAAATAAACTAATTTATGTATTATTATCATTTTTCTTATTTTGGCTCAGTTTCTTGTTGTTTAATAATTTTCAGTCCTGTCTGAATCTTTAGGACCCCCACCTGGGTTTTCTTGGCAAAGATACTGGAGGGGTTTCCTATTTTCATTCTCCAGCTCATTTTACAGATGAAGAAACTGAGGTGAACAGGAGTGAGAGACTTGCCAGGGTCATATAACCAGTAAGTATATGAAGCCAGATTTGAACTAAGGAAGACTAGTCTTCTAACTACGGGTCTAGCACTCCATCACTCCATTCATAATGCCAGCTAGCTGCCCATTGGCTCAGCTACATATAAACTATTACTATTTCTTCAGTTATTTGCACCTGCATTTCTGTAAATAGTGTCTTGTAATTGCGTTCTTATATTTATTTTATGTATCTTGATCAGTTGATTCACAGATATTTCATACATTCTGTAGTTACTTGAAACTGAATTTTAAATTTATTTTTCTATAGGGTTTTATTGTATTATGTAGAAATTCTTATGATTTTTGTGGATTTATTTCATATCATGCAGCTTTCCTGAAGTTAAAAATTGTATCATTAATTTTTAGTTCATATTCTTTTAAGCATACTACCATGTTATCTGCAAAAGTGATAATTTGGTTTCTACTTTACCTATGTTTATTCTCTCACTTTCTTTTTCATGTTATAATGCCACAGCTAGAATTTCTAACACAATGTCAAATACAAGTGATGACAAAGGACATTGTTATTTCATTGAAAAGGATTATGTTTTAATATTACCAAAGAGGATAAAACAACATATCATAAAGATTACATTATGGCAAGGTTGGATATATCCTAAGAATTCAGGTGGTTTAATATTGGGAAAACTATAAACTTAATTAAGCAGATAAATAAGAAAATGAATATATATATATAATTATATTACTAGATGTACAAAAAATCTTTTGACAAAATGCAACAGCCAGAAATTCGACTCACACTTTTGATGAAGACATTAGAAGACATAGGAATAGACAGACCATTCTTTAATATGAAAAATGGTATATATTGAAAATCAAGTGATAGTATTCTATGTAATAGGGTGAAACTAGAATCCTTTCCAGTAAAATCAGGGACATGGATGTTCATTACGATCAATTCTATTTGTCCTTCCTCCCAGTTTTCATTTTCATGATCCTTTGGGAAGGTGAAGGAGAGATTTTATTTTTATACTCTCCTTGTGTTCTAATTATGTCTGGGCAGATTTCTTTAATGTCAAGAAGTCATTTTTTCTTTAGCAGATTCTTTTTTTCATGATTTCTTTTTGAAGAAGGGGGGCTGAGATTTTTTTTGCTAGCAGTGAAGTTTCACTTTCCTTTCATCTCTAAATTGAAGGTGTTTTCCCTTTTACTTTTCATCCTCCAGGTATTAGGGAACATATCTATCCATTTTCAGTAGAAGAGTGGGATGAACTGTGAGGGAATTCTCTTGTTCCTTAATGGTGGGGAGGTTCCTTCTGTTTGGCTATCTTGGTCCCTTCCTATCTGCTTATTTATTGTACATTATTATAGAAAGTTGACAAGGCATCCATATTGGCATATATACAATATATAATAATATAGATACACATGTTTATGTATATGCCTGTGTTTATGTCTACACACATATATACATATATATGTGCACAAACATAAACATGAGCATGTCTGATAATTAGGAAATCTGGAATAATTTAACCAGAATGATGATGTCACCCTGGGAAGAATCCAATTTAGAAACCATTGGTAAACTCTCAAAATGATCCATAACCTCTCACTTAACTACTATGCTCCACTCTGTCATTCACACTAAATACATTTGTCCTTTCCTTCTAAGGTGAATTCCTGTCCCTTTCTTATACCTCTCCAGGAAAGAGACATTTTAGTATTTTATTTAAAAAAATAGAACCTCCAGACTTCTATTTCTCTTTCAAGTTAGTCCATCAACAAATGCAATGTAGTTCAGAGTAATCATCAACAGTGTAAATCATAGAGTTATCTTAAAAAAGAAGGTGCTAAAATCACAAGGAAGTTGAAGTCAAGATTAATGAAATAATACAGAGAAGGAGCAGTATCACTGGGCAGTTAGAAGCAACATTTTCTATAGGCATTTCACAGTGTAGATAATCTGCTAATGGGGAGTAACCAAAGATTACTTGTTAAAGGTCTCTCACCAAGAAAGAATACCAGGAGTCAATTTCTCTTGCAACATTTCCTTCGCCCCACTTTATATCCTAACCTCAATTTTTCTATTTATATAATAATCAACTATTCAATAGTATTAGGAAGTGGACATATAAACTCTTTAGAAGGAGATATAGGGAGTAAACTTGTATTTTTATTGGAACGGGAAGCCACTTCTCCAACATCAGGCTGACATACATGATTCTGGCAGTTGTATTTTGGTTTTAGTTTCTTCTATCTCTAGCTATTGATCCATTCTCCTTTATATTATGTCGGCTAATGGCCTTGACATTGAATTCCTTAACCTAAGATTATGAGTGTATCCTGGAACGGTCCTTCAGTGCTATAATATTCACTATTGTCCTTGTCTGAATTTTGTCAATGCACATCTGCTGTCCTTTGGCTTCACAGATCAGTTCCACACTGAGGCTGAACTACTGGGCTAAATGACCTTGCCCTGATGTTTGCCCAGAAGACAGCTGGTTCAAGTTGATAATCAGCCATGACACATTTAACCTTGACTCGTAATTTAATTCAATTAGAAACATTTATTAAGCAGGTCATATGCACAAGGCTATGGATTAGGTGATAGAGATTTAAATGAAGTTTCAATAGGTAGCTATTTAATGTAGAGAAAATGACTCAAAGATGGGACAGAATTTTGTTTAGATATATTTTAGGATATGACTTATAGCATTTCCAAGGCAGAAGGATATATCCATCTTCATAAGAACAAGATTAGCACTTTGGCTAGATACTCAGACTACTTTCTTATGTGAGAACTAGAATTACATAAATATAAAATTTATCATAGATTTGTAGTTTAGGAATACTATGCTTTTTATAAAGGTTCAGAAAAACAGATACTTGTTCTTATCTTTCCCACCAAGTGTTTGACTTACTCTTAGCTAGCAAAACACAATCACAGAGTAAAACTATTTATTAATGCAATTTGTAAGTAAAAATTGAAAAAGTATAAGGGTCAACAATGGAATGAACAAGAATAGACAGGATATTAAACTTGGGAATTAGATAGAAATCTCAGTTAAATCAAGGGGAGAATGATTTCACCAAAAAAGTCTGTTTTTTAGCAGTGTCAGAGATTGGAGGGTCTAAGAAGCAAAGGAGATGTGGAAGTGCTAGCTTTGCCCTTAAGCTTGTAGCCCTGGAGGAAACCTCACCCTTCAAGGGTTTATATTCAAATTCTGTCTCAGATTCTGACTTGCTGTGTAATCCCTAAGAAGACATGTAACATGTCTGTGTTTTACTTTCATCATCAATAAAATGAGAGTGTTGTAGTAAATTGCCTCTATGTTTCCCTTCCAATTTCAATGATTCTAGGAACCCAAAGCAACTGAGTTCCTGGCAAGGCAAGTAAGTGGTTTTTTGCATTAGTTATTAATAAGCAGTGAAACCACTGGTTTTTAAAATTATAGTATTTTAATGAACAAAACTTTATTTCCTCCCCTTCCATCTACCTTCATGTGGGGAACAAAAGTAAAACCAAACCAAACCTTTGTAACAAATTTGCATAGGCAAGCAAAATTTATTCCCACCTTGGCAATGTTCAACATGGTTTATTCTGTATCCTGAGTCCATCACTTCTCTTTTAAGAAGTGGCTAATAAGCTTCATTTTCAGTCCTCTAGCATTGTGGTTGGTCATTGTATTGATCAGAGTTCCTAAGTCTTTACAAGGTGTTTGTTTTTATAGTGCTCTTGTAGCAATTCATTCTCCTGGTTCTGCTTACTTTACCCTAAATCAATTAGCATAAATCCTATTAGATACCTGCAAAACCACTCCTTTCATAATTTCCATTAGCACATCAGCACTTCATTGCATCATCTGCAACACTGAAACCACTGTGGAAGGACTGACACAGTACACTGCATTTTCTTGTTTAAGCAAAGCATTCTCTCTCTCTCTCTCTCTCTCTCTCTCTCTCTCTCTCTCTCTCTCTCTCTCTCTCTCTCTCTCTCTCTCTCTCTCTTTGTCTCTCTATCCTATCTAGCTTGAAGATAAACTTTAGGGTTTAAAAATAATTTTATAAATAGTATCTCATTTCATCTTCAAAACAACTCTGGGGAGGAGGAGCTGTTATCATCCCTATTTTGTAGAAGAGGAAACTGATGCAGGCAGAGGAAACATGATTTGCATAGGTTTATAAAGTTATTAAGTGCCTGAGGCTGGATTTGAGCACCAGTCATCCTGACTCTAGGTCCAGTGCTCTATCCACTATGTTACCTAGCTGTTTCTGCTTAAGTAACATTCAGTGGGCAGAGAAGTGCTAAATACACTTAAGAGAGGAAAAGTGTGTGTTATACAAATGTGACAAATGACATCATGTCCTGTTCTCAAATGACTGGTAGTGGAGCAAGGGAGATTAAGACAATTACAGAAACACAAATAAGAAAATTATGAAGCCAAGAGAAGTCAAATAGAATAATCTGAGAGATTCAAGGAAAGATGGATCACTTCTAGATGGGAGGACCAAGAAATGCTCTAGAGAGGGGCCTTTGAAGAGGCCAGATCTCTAAGGATAGAACAATATTTTTCAGGGAGTATTTGAGAGTGGAGATGGAGTACTTTCGGGAGAGCATGAACAAAAGAAAGACTCAAGATTGTGGAGGGATAGAATATATTCAAAGAAAACACAGAACTTCTGTTAGTAAGAGGAGATGGAGTATAGAAGAAAGAGATTAAAAACATGAATGTGTTTCCTAAGAATAGAGTTGGTTGGGGCAGAATTCCCAAGGTTCATTTGAAAGTATAGGAACAATAAAATGTGTCTTGACAAAAGGTACAAATGAGATGGAGTGAGATGAGAATATTGAGAACAGTGTCAGGCAAAGGAATTTTCACCAACAACAATGGTGATGTAGAATACAATAATTAATAGAGGAGGAGGTTAAAGGTTAAGCTATAGAGATTTGTTAGTTACAGGACAAGTAGAATACATAGCAGAGAAAAACTTAAAACAGGAACTCTACATAGATGTCTTTTAGTGGCTAAATTTTACTGTCCACATTTTCCTCTCTTCCTTCCCTTGTCTAAACATATTCTTATTTTTAAAATTATCTTATTTACTATGAGCCTGACAAAACCAACAAACAGAATTATAGGATCTAGATACAGAGTTTGAAAGAAATCAAGACCATCTGGTGTAATTGTCTCATTTTACAGATAAAGAAAGTGAAACCCCATCATTTGCCCAAGATCCACAGATCTACCATAGTAGATGCAGGATTTGAATCCTGATTTTCTGAATCCAAATTCTGTACTGTTCATTGAACAGAAAAAGGGTATTACACATTAAAATGAGAACTATCATGCAGTTTGTTTCTTTGAAAGATATTAAATTTAACATAATAGTAAAAAAAAACACTCTGCCCTGCTTACCTGTGTCCACTTCTGAATTTCCTTCTATTCTCTTGAGTATATTTTTTAGTGTTTAACTCACAATCTTTCTTATTTTGTTTGTTTCACTATTACTGCCTTTCTCCATCCCCTTCCAAAAAGTAGACCTCCATTGTAACAAATAAATATAGTAAGCAAAATAAATCTATATATTGACTGTGCTTGAAACTGTATGTCTCATTCTGCATGTTTAGACTTATCACCACTCTGTTAACAGATGATAAACATACTTCATAATTAATATTCTGAAATCATTATTAGTCATTGCATTGATCAGAGAATATATGTAGCAAAGGGGGATTCACAGCTTCTGGTTGAAGTGAAGTTCTCTTCTCTCTTTTTGGAATCCTGATGAATTTTGTCTGATGTCCACCTACTCTGATATTCAGGGCTTTTGTAGATTTTTGAAGCTTAATTGCTTTCAACCCCAAAATGGTCACACTCTCTGAAACTGCCTTTTCTTGTTTATCTTGGTTATCATCTCTCACTTCCCAGCTGGATGCATTGTTTGTTACATTTCATATTTCCTTTTTTTATCTCCCGCAGTGCCAAGAATAATGCTAAACACATAGTAAGTACTGAGTCACACTTCTTAATCTATTACTTGTGAGCAAACACTTTTTTTTTGGAAAAAAGTCACTTAAATGTTTATTGTACTTGGTTATTGCAGAAAATGCATAAAGAGATTTGCTAGTGAATTAATGTTTTGTTTTCCTCTAAATTGGGAGTCGTATTGTTGAGATCAAGAAAAAAATGCCAAAAAAACCCTAATTAATCTTCCATGTGACATATATTATAAGGTAGAACAGTTACAAATATCTTAGGAGTACAGCTTTTTAAAGGTAGTAGCTGATTCTTTTGAAATAATATCCCTTGGGAGGCTGCTTTAAGTCTTTTGAAAACAACCATATCATATATTGATTCATGATTATGAGCAATGAGAGTACAATCTCACAATATGATATATCTTAAAGTCTCTGCAAAAAGAGTGCAGTTGCTAATAGGATCACTCATCAAATTCTAAAGGACACTGATGAGCTAATGAATCAGAAAGAAAAAATGGTTCTATTGTTCTGTTTCTGTAATGACTGGTCCCTTTAAGTATAAAAGTAAACATAGCTTGGGAATAAATCATTGTGGAATGCTCCTTTAAATGACTCATCGAATGATGCAGTAACAAAGGACTCTAAAAATTGCTTTTTTAAAAAAAAAAAAAGAATCAAACTAGCTTGAAGCTCTATTCAATCAAAATCAGTTACCTAATTGTGATTGAATTGAATTGACTGATGGTGATCCCAATTTTGGCTATATTGTCAAGCTAATCAACCAAACTCTCTGTGTCTCCTGTTTGTTACCTGTAAAATGTGTTACTTTTACTCATTTTTGATCCTGTTCATGAGAATAGCTTGATCAGGGTTTTACAATTTCACAAACTAATATACCCTATTCAGTTCAATCTATTCCCTATTGATTGAGATAGAACAAATTGCTACTACCCTTCAGCATGATTCTTGAGGATGGGAGGTCAAGGTGAACAGTTATTATTATTATTAGTAGTAGTAGTAGTAGTAGTAGAGTAGTAGTAGTAGTAGTAGTAGTAGTAGTAGTAGTAGTAGTAGTAGTAGTAGTAATAGAAGTAGCAGTAGCATCTAGGGTTTGTATCATATTTTAAGGCTTTCAATATGATGTGCAAATATTATCTCATTTGATCCTCATAGCAACCCTTCGAAGTAGATGTTATTATCCCCATTTTACAGCTGAGGAAATCGTTAGAGAAATGTTAAGTGACTTTTCCAGGATTATGTACTACTAATAAGGGTCTAAAAGTTGATTTGAACTCGAGTTCTCTTGAATCAAGGTTCAGCGTCCTATCCACTTCACCATCACTTTCTTAATTTCTGTGATTCTTAACCACACGTTGCCGAAGGAAGAAAACAGAAACAAACTTTTCCTATGACACCATTTCCCATTTTTTTCATTCCTCTTTATTTCTGACTTATTCCTTCCAAGTCTCCATCAGACACTGGGCTACCCTTCTATTTTTCTGTTTCCGTTGTTATGAATTTTTCTTTTGTTCTATATCTCCTTACCTCCTAACTCTTGTCTTCTAGCGTAAAAAACTGTCTCCCCCTGTCACCTGAAGGTCTCAAATCACTAGGCACCTTCCCAAATACTGAACGCTCCTTCTTTTCTCCCAACTCCACCCGTATGCTGGGCCGTGAGAAGGTATAAGTAGGTTCCTCACTGTTTTCTTTAAAAGAAAGCAGTTTTTTCTACCATGGTCATTGAGCAACTTCTCTTCTTTTGAGGTTTATTCTGTCTGTGTATATATTATTATGTCTGTGTATATTACTCTATTTAGCTCCTACTCATTATCATCTAATGACCTCTATGATAAGTAGATGGTGCTAGATATGATTTAGGAAGATTTGGATTCAAATCCTAACAATGGCCTTGGACAAATCATTCTATTTATTTAAACCTCAATTTTCTCATCTATAAAATGAGGATAAGGATACCTTTGTTATCCAACTTAGACAGCAGTGAGTCATAAATAAAGATTGGTCAGCTATAAATTCATGATAAATATCCTAAACCTACCCTCACAACAGCATAGTAATCTTTTGTTCAACTTTGATTAAATGTTGAATTTGGGTTCTTTTCAAAACCTTCTGCTCTTAATCTTTTTATACCACTTCCTCCCTCTTTCTTTTTGCAAAGGATTATACCTCTGATTTTATGGAACAAAAGATCCAATTCAAGGTATATGAAAGGTAGTTGGATATGTAAGATTGAAGTTCAACGGAGTTTAGAGCAGGACGAGTAGCTCTAAGTATCATCAATATAGAGATGGTAATTAAATTCATGGGAGCTGATGAGATTACCAAGTGAAGTAGTATAGAGGGAGAAAGGAGAGGTCCCAGGACACAACTTCATCACACTTCTACTTCCACTATACCCAATTCATTCTTTCTCTTTATTTTATTTTCGATATCTTCTTGTCTACTGACTCTGACCACTAACAGGGCTAACATCTAAGTGGGCCAACACCATAGCTATTTCCCTCCATTCTGAAAAACCAAACCAAACCAAACAAACAAACAAAAATTACTTGGTTCAGCTAATTCTTCAACATATCCTCTTCTTCTTTTCACAGCTATCTATAGCTATACCTATTGCCTCTATTGCCTTTCCCTTCCTTCTCTCTTTGTAATATGATTTCTGAACCCACCACTGGACTGACAATGTTCTTTCTAAGGTTATTAACCACTAAATCCAATGACTTTTTTTCAGGCCTTGTTCTTTTTATTCACTGGACAACTTTTGCCCTAGCTAGGTGGTGCAGTGAACAGAGTCCTTAGACTGGAGTCAACAAGACCTGAGTTGAAATCTGGCCTTAGACAGTAACTCTGTGACCCTAGACAAGTCACTTAACCTCTGCATGTCTTCATTTCCTTGGCTATAAATTCAAGGTATTAATAGAACTTACTTTCCAGGGTTTTTGTGATGATCAAATAAGATATTTGTAAAATGCTTAAAACAGTGCCTGGCATACAGTAAGTAATTAATAAATACCTATTCCCTTCCCCTTTCCCACTTCATCCAGACCATCGGCCTAGATTCTATCTCCCATCTCCTCCCTTGATTTCCTTTACAATGTTCCTTTCATTATCCTGCTATCTGTGCGACCACTTCTTTTTGTTAGAAAATTATCTTCACTCTGCTCTCCCTCATCTTTCATATCAGATCATGTGACAGCTTGGCTATGCCTCTTCCACATTTCTCTCATCTCTCCAATCTTCTCCATTCTCACAGCCTTTATCCTAGTTTATACCCTCATCATTTCTCACCTTGACAAGTTTAATAGCCTTGTCTAGTCCCTACCCTTTTCAATCCATCACCCACACAGCTACTAAATTATCTTTCCAAAAACATGGATCTGACCATATCACTCTCATACCTAAAAAGAAAAAAATCAATGGCTCCCCTTTTGTCAAATGAGAGAATATGACTAAGTGGTTTTAGAAACCTTAAACCACTATCTAAATATTAGCTATTATCATTATATGTAAAATCCTCAGCCTGTCATTTAAAACTCTCTTCAATGTAGCTCTTATGTGTTTTTCCATTACTCCACTTCATATTCTCTCTGTTGTGATCAACTTGGTCCTAATTATTTCCCATTTGTGGCATTAAATCTGTCCCCTTCATTCCATTGCAGAGGGTTGCCCCTGTGGCTAAAATGAATTCTCTCTTTGTCTCTAACTCTTAGCATTCTTGCCTTTCTTTTAAGCCTAGTTTATTATATGAGAACTTCCTTGATCTGCACAGTTTTTGAATGTTTCTCTTGCTTGAAATTACTTTGCACATACTTTTACTTATCTGTGGACCCCTTGTAAAATGTCAGCTTCTTGTAAGGATTATATATCTTTTGTCTTTATATCCCTAGCATTTGGCTCAGTCTTACATTTAGCAGGTAGTTAATAAATACTTACTAAATAGAATTGAATTCAGTTTAGCTTAATTCAATTCTATAAATATTTATTGAGTGCTTATTGTAAGCAGAACAATTTTAGTAAGTGCTAGATGAGTTATGATGATAAATACAATGAACTCCTTGCCTTTAATGAATATAGTTTAGAATAGCAATGGCAAAGATAGAAACAAGTTTAAGTTAAAAATAGAACATGCCAAGTGCTCAAGAAAAGCACAGACTTGTACACACTTTGTAAAATAAAGAGGTGATTTTTGGTGCCCTGGTTCCCCACTTCCACAGTAGATTACATCCTATTATAGATCAGGTATTAGCTTATTCTTTCAGGAAAACAATTAGAATTGAAATTGCTCCAGAAGGCTTTTGTCTCTGGCAGAACTGTCTTACCTTTAGTTATGTGCTTGAATGGATCTAGCCTAATTATCAGTTCTCAGCATGTAATTGACTACCTCAAGGTTGAACAGCTATGTAGGCAGCATTTTCATTCTTTTTTTTTCTTTTTCTCATCAATGAGGTAAGTGCAGCATAACCCACAATCCTTGAAATTGGCACTTTGGCCACGACACTGAATAGGTGAATTTTTCGTTACTCATAATGCCTTCACAGAGGGTTTTCTGTTATCCACCATAGTTATGTAATGGATCTAGTCTTGGTAAATAGAGCATTACTAGGTGTTCCACATAAGAAAAAAAATTTTCATAGACTTAAAATGCAAAATATTCCTAATAATAATAATAATACTCCTAATAATAATCTTTCTTTGATGATTCAGAAGATATTTGTAAGATCTCAAAGCACTTGAGGATCATTATTGTGAATATCAATTATGTTACCAAAAGGGTAGATTAATAGATGTTTCCATTTAATAGAACTTGAAAAATATAACTAAGGCTTTAATAGTCCTATGGATTTCTGATCTCTGTACGGTACAGAATCTGTCTACATATCATCTAGTCAATACCTTGGCATAAATACTCCATAGAAGATATATTCAATTTGTTAGAGGCTTTTCTCTGCTTCTTTATTTAAATAAATAAAAAAAAGATATCAGCACAGAATTAAAGCTGTCCAAAGTGGGGTGAGGGGGTTGATAGTAAGGAGGGTAAATGGAAGAAGGGAGTAACTAGAAGTAAACACTTTTGGGAAGGGACAAGGTCAAATGAGAGAATAAAAAAAATGGGGGACAGGGTAGGATAGAGGACAATATGGTTAGTATTACACAATATGATTATTATTGAAGTCTTTTGCAAAACGACACATTTATTCTATATTGAATTGCTTGCCTTCTCAGTGGGGATGGGGAGAGAGGGAGGGAGAGAAGTTGGAATTCAAAGTATTAGAAACAAATGTTGAGAATTATTAACTGCATATAATGGAAATAAGAAACATAGGTAATGGGGTATAGAAATTTATCCTGCCTTACAAGAAAAGAGAGAAGATGGGGATAAGGGAAGGGTGGGGTATGATAGAAGGAAGGGTGCACTGAGTGAAGGGTATTAGGTATGCAAGGTATTAGGGGGTGGGAGGAGGGGAGAGATGGAGAGAAAAATTGGAACTCAAAATTTTTTGGAAATGAATGTTGAAACCTAAAAATAAATAAATAAATATGGTTAAAAAAAAAGAATTAAAGCTGTCCATCTGTTGTTCAATTTATTATATGAGTGGCCTTTCTTGTTTCCTGTCTTTGATGAACTCTTTTTTTTATTATTTTTGTTATATAACATTATTGATGTTTTGCTACAGCATACTTAAGTGCATATGACCATTTTCCTGCAATTTCTATTACCTATTATTTTATCTTTTTTTTTGTATTCTTTGTGTTACATAATGTTTAGCCATATAGAACCACAGGAAAATATTTAAATATAGCTTTTGGCCACAAGGAACAACTTGAAGTTATTTAAAGATCCCCAGATCTTTCCAGCATGTTCTCTTATCTAGTTCTATCCCTAACTCATCCACTACCAACAATGTGTGTGTGTGTGTGTACACATGCACATATATGTATATATGTATGAATGTATGTATATATGGATAGATGGATGGATGGATGAACTCAATAGGTTGCACATTCATTTGCATAACCAGATCTGGAAATACACATTCTTGATCCATCTTGATCCAAGGTCTTTGATCTTGATTCTTCATTTTATCTGTGAAGATTTCTAGACCAATCACTTTTTAAAAATTAAATTTTATTTTAAAATCCACATTCTCTCCCCTCACCCATCCCCCACAAATTGAGAAAGCAAAAGAAACAAAACCACTGCTACAAATGTATAGTCAAACCAAACAAATACCTTATTGTCTACTTATGAAAAAAAATATGTCTGATTCTGCACTTTGAGTCCATCACCTCTCCATTGGGTGGTTACTAGCATCTATCACGTTGAGTACTCTGGAACTATTGTTTTTCATTGTGTTAATCTGAGTTCCTAAGTCTTCTGAAGGTCTTTCAGAATAATCAGTTTTGAGTGACCATAGTTCTCATTAAGAAGGTTTTTTCTGTTTGATATAATACAGACTATGTCATTCATAAATAAGAAAAGTACAGGGAGTTCCTCATGTATTTGGACTTCATACAGGACATCTTCCAAAAGACTGGTGAACATTTTTCTTGAACTTAAGGTACCATTTTCCATTATATACTTGATATTGATACTAACTGATCCAATGAGGAAAGTTACCTTTGAGACTGCATCTCTGAATGAGATTTGGATAATGTTAATGTATTCATTGGAGATAACTTTGTAGGAATAAAACCTCCAAAGCTGTGCCTTGTTCCACTTTATCAAATACACTTAACAAACAGTAAATACAGAAAAACAAACCCACCTATTACTTAATTCTACAGTGGTCTACTACAAAAATATTTGTGAAAACTTTCTGTTCCTTATTTAACATTTTCATAATACATTCATATAAGGATATACTAGATATTAAAAGTAAGCTTTTGAATGATTTGCTGCTATTGGGTTTTTTTTTGGTTGCTTTGGGAAGTATTATATACATTATGGATTATATACTTATTTAAAACTTAATCATATACATCATAATTCTTTTTATTCTTTAGTCATCTTTATCTCCTTAATGTATATTGAAAATAGATGCATCAGATACTTTAAAATTGAGTTTGTTCCATCATTGATTCCTTCTGAATATATTTGATCAGGTTCAGCAACTTTTTTTCTTAATCTTTTAAGTGCTTTTCATTATTTTATTTAATATAGGGGAACTTCAGCAAATGGACATAAATGTAATGACTCAACAGTCAACTATGGGGAGTAGAGAGTGCTTTAAGAAATACTGAGCCAATTCCTTTTTGTGCCTAATTTTCTCCTAGATTCATCTGCACTCTTGGGATGATCTAGTTTAGTTACATTTCATGTTAAATTCTCCATAGAATGTTCCTAGAGTAGATTATCTAAAATGGGGGTACCCATTTTCTCTCCTCACTTTCTTCTTAACCCCTTACAATATGGGTTCCAATCTATTCATTCCACTAAAAGTGCTCTCTCTGAAATTATTACTAATTTTTAATCACCAAAATCTAGAAGATTTTTCTTAATTCTCATTTTCCCTGACATCTCTATGGTCTGTGACATTGTTGATCACCCTCTTCTCCTTGACACTTCCTTCTCTCTAAGTTTCTGGGACACCATTTTCCTGGCTCTCCTCCTATCAGATCACTCCTTCTCAGTCTCCTTTGCTGAATCTTGATCCAGATCATGCCCTCTAACTGTATTCCTGGGCTCTCTTCTCCCTCTATACTAATGCACTTGGTGATCTCATCAGCTTCCATGGATTTAATAAGCATCTCTATGCTAATGACGCTCAAAGCTAACTATCCTGCCTTAATCTGTCTCTGATCTCCAATTTCATATCTCCAACTATTAGTAGACATCTTAAACTCAATACATCCCAAAGTGAATTTATTATCTTTCCTCTTAAACTCTACCCCGCTCAAAACTTCCCTGTTACTGTCAAGGGCAACACAATCTTTTTAGCCCCCCAAGCTTACACCCTAGCAATCATCTTTGACTCCTCGTTCTTTCTCATCTTCCATATCCAATCTATTAATAAAGTCTGTCAGTTTCACTTTTGCAACATCTCTTGAAAGTATGTCTTTCTCCCTTCTGACTCTTTGACCACTCTTGTAGAGACCCTCATCACCTCATACTTATATTACTCAATGACCTACTCAAATCTCTCTACACTCCAAATTCACCCTCCTCTCAACCTCCAAAGGGATTGTCCTAAAACTCACTTCTAACCATGTCCCTCTCCTACTCAACAGTCTCCATAATCACTTCCATGATCAAATACAAAGTTTTCTGTTTTGTGTTCAAAGTGCTTTATAAACCATTTCAGCTCTCTACCTTTCTAGGATTCTTACATTTAAAACACCCTTTCCCAAAATACTCTCTCATCCAGTGACAGATCCAGGCCAGAAAAGATTGACCGCCTCTTTGATTCCTCTCTCAGCTCTAGGAATTTTATCTTGCTGAAAATGTATGGAATGTTTGCACTCCTTATCCTTCCCTGCCTCTTGGCTTCCATGGATTCCTTCAACTCTCAAGTAAAATATCATATTCTATAGGAAAGCCTTTCCCAACTCCTTTTAATTCTAGTGACTTCTCTCTGTTAAGTACCTCTTATTTATCCTGTGTGTAGTTTTTTTGTACATATTTGTTTGCTTATTATCTCCCTTGTTAAACTGTGAGTTCCTTGAGGGCAGAGACTGTTACCTCTTTTTGTTTCACCAGTATTTAGTATAGTGTCTGGCACATAGTAGGTGCTTAATACATATTTATTTGCTGATTGAGACTCTTTAGTCTCTTTTTCCATTCTATTGATTTTTTGTAATTTTGTGAAGTGATGAAGATCGTCATTTCCAATCTTGTCCTCCTATAATATTTTTCAAATGAGTTACTTACTCTATATTGTTGCTGCCATTGAATGAGATTCCTTTATAGTCAGAACGTCAAGTATTTATTGATCAAAGTATCTTCTCATCTCTTTTGTTCTCTTCATTGTGGAGACTATTTTGCATCAATTAAACTTCTCTATGAATTGGTCTCATGCCTTTTATATAGTTCCCATTTTTTTTTTAGAGTGAACAGCTTGTTCAGTAGATTAGACTGAACCTGTTATAAATTATGCAATGTCTTCTTATCTTCTTTTAAAATTGTTATTGATTTTGACTAGTGATAAAATTAGTCAATGATCATATGAATGCACAATAGATTTTGATGTGTCTCCTAGATGGGTAATGAATTTTTGGGATCACAAAACTGTAGTGTCTCAAACTTACATTTACTCATAACATTTTAAAAATATAACCTTATGGAACTGGTTAGCAGTTAACCCAGGGAACTGCAAAGCTCATCAAGCTGTTAAATTTATCACGTAATTTTATTCATTTAAATTTATTCATTAGGATGTTTCATTATCCTATCAGGACAGTTCTCAAAGCAAAACTCAAGTTGGTTTCCTGGACAGACCCTAGTAACTTCTTCACTCACCAGGATTCTGTATTATCCAATTAGATCTCAGGATCTCTTTTAATACATCAAAATAGGTACAAAAGGTTTCTTCTTTTTACCTTTTCCTTTTAAACCACAGGGGCAGTTAAGAGCAGCATGCAATATTGAGAGCCTTTACCTCACTTAAGTTCTAGATAGCATTAAAGGACAGTAACTGGAATTCTTATTTTTATCCAGCTAATCAAAAACTAGCAGAGAAGGCCTTCTTGTTAGCTAACTTCTCTGGCAAATAATTTCTTTGAACAGTGCCAACAAAATTACTTTTTGATTCCCTGATAAGTTGTACTCTCTTGTCCATTCTTGACCACCGTCATCTCAGGCTCTTTGAATCATTTAGTGAATTAAATAAGAATTTTCAGGTGGTCAAATACCCAAGTATCTCTTATGAAGTAAAACCTCACCAAATTTCCCCTATGAAATTAATTGCCCTTATTTAACCATCTCGGTCTGCTAATCTTTGTATGATTTTTCTTTTTTGTTATTTATCTCTCAAGTCCTAAAAGTTACATGTAAATGAGCTGAAGAGTCATAATTTCCTTTCAAAATAGTACTCTATTTTAATATGAGTCCTCAAAATTGTTTCTTTATATTTTTGCATTATGTTTTAAATGAGCACAAGTTCTATCTCTGCTCCTTTAACCTTCAAGCTTTTTACATACAAAAGAGACATTACACAAATCTATTGCATGGTATTTTAAATGTCTATACTTTTATAACAATTCAGTTTAAATCCCATCTGAAAACTTTTTTTACACATTCATTTAATCAATTTTAATTAAACCAACCTTTTTTAGACATTAAACAATTCATGAAAGAAATGTCTTACATTCGTTGATGGTTGATGTAATCTTTTTCTCAACAGAAAAGTATATTTTCTACTACTTTCAGTACTAAACTGTTTCATGTAAAAGAGTAGTATATTAAAGGGACAGTACTTTAATACCAGCTTTTTTCTTCCTAGTTAATTTCTCATCAGGCTGAACTATGCATTCTGGACTTCTCTATTAAGCCCCAGTTTCCTCTACATCATGAAAGATCACTTTAGCCCTGAAATTCACACCTTAAAGATACCCTCCATTCCTTTGACTACTCCCTCAGATAAAATGGCTCCTCCAAGAACCTCTTTTTAAATAGGGGTCTTATTCTCTTCAGGTTATACTCTAGACTTTTTCATCACCCTTCCTCCATGCATCTTCCATTTTCAGTTTCTTTTTTTTGTTATTTTTTTTGTATTCAAATTTATATGTTCATTTCTTTTGTGTTTTATTTATTTACTCTTTTCTTTTGTTCTTTTCTTTTTTTTACATTTTGCATTCCGAGTTCTCTCCCACTTTCTCACTCTTCTTCTACCTACTGAGAAGGCAAGCAATGTGATATCAGTTATATATGTGAAATCATACAGAACATATTTCCATATTAAGCATATTTTTTAAAGAGAAAAATAGAGCAAATGAGAAAATTATGATTCAATTTCACTTTACAATCATTAATTCTCTCCTTGGAGGTGGATGATGTTTTTTTTTTTTTTATCATGAGTTCTTTGGGACTATCTTGAATCATTGCATTGTTCAGAGTAGCCACGTCTTTCACTGTTGATTATCATTACAACATTGCTGTTACTGTGCCTAATGGTCTTCTGGTTCTTCTCACTTCATTTTGCATCAGTTCATATAGTATGCCTTGTGTATTTTTTTGTTCCTGAACCAAATCCTTTATCATTTTCCATAGCAAAATAATATTCCATCACAATCATTTAATGCAACTTATTCAGTTATTCCACAATTAATGAACATTTTCTCAATTTCTTGTTAACAAAAATAGAGTTGCGATAAATATGTTTGTATATGTCTGTGTTTTTCCTTTTAAAAGTATGCCAATTTTTTTTTTAATTGTTGGGCCAAAGAGAAATCACAGTTTTATAGATCTTTGGGCATAGTTACAAACTGGTCTTCAGAATGGTTGGATGAGTTCACTACTTCACCAGTAATTCATTATTGTACCTATTTTTCCCCTCATCCTCTCTAGCACTTGCCATTTCTGATAGGTATAAGGTGATACCCCAGAATCGTTTCAATTTGCCTTTAATCAATAGTGATTTAGAGATTTCTCACATGACCATAGGTATTCATGATTTGTCTGTCTGAAAACTGCCTGTTTATATCATTTGACCATTTATCAATTAGGAAATGGTTATTTTTTTAATATAATTTTGGCTCAGTTCTATACTGAGTATATGTAAAAGAAATGAGGTCTTTATCAGAGAAATTTGCTTTAAAATTTTTTGATATTGTTCATCAGTATCTTTTTAGAAAAATGCATTTTCCTCTGATTATTTCTTTTAATTTTTTTTATTTTTGCTTTTGCTTTGTCTGAGAACATGATTACTACCCATCTTCATTTTTACTTTGACTAAAACATGTTAGATTCTGTTCCAGCCCTTTATCTTAACTCTTTGTATATATACATATATATATGTATATATATATGTATATATACATTTTGTTGTTGTTTCTGGTTTATTACTCATTTTGCTCTCTCCTGTTTTATGAGTTAGCTCATCCCATTCACATTTACAGTTATGCTTATTGTGTATTTCCCTCTATCCTGTTTTTTTTCTTTTCTTCCTCTCCATCTCTCGGTCTCTGTTTCTGTCTGTTTCTCTCTTTCTTCCCTTCTCCCCCACATCTCTTTGTCAATGTTTCTCTTTTTGTCTTTGTCTCTATCTCTGTCTATCTGTCTCTCTTGTCTCTTCTCAAAAGACTATTTTGCTTCTGACCACTGCTCCCTTACTTCTCTTTCCTTTTCATCATCCACCTTCTCCCATGTCTTAAACTCTTCTCCTCCTATTTCCCTATTGATCATTACATTTCTCTACACAACTAAGTGTGTATACATGTTGTTCTCTTTTTGAACCAATTCTGATGGGAGTTAGTTTCAATCATTGCCCTTCACCTTTTTTGATTTCCTTCTCTATTATAAAATCTTTTCCATGTGCACTTCTTTTATATGAAAAATTTTTTGCCATTCTACCTCTCCCTTCCCCCCTTCTCCCAGTGCATCCTCTTTCTCATCCCTTTATTTTTTCTATCCTTTCAACATAATTGACTCCTATCTACAGCCTCTGTCTATGTAAATTCAATCCAACTACCCTCATAATGATAAAGTTCTTATGAGTTACATGTATCACCTTACCATATATGGATGTAAACAGTTTAACTTTATAGATTCCAATATGATTGCTCTTCCAAGTTTACCATTTTATGTTTTTCTTGAGTCTTATCTTTGAAGGTCAATTTTTCTATTCAGCGCTGATATTTTCATCAAGAATGCTTGAAAGTCCTCTATTTCACTAAATTTCCATGTTTTCTTTTTCTTTTGAAGTCTAATACTCTTTTGTTTGTAAGTTCCTCTTGGTTGTAATCCTAGCTCCTTTGCTTTCCAGAACATCATAATCTAAGCACTCAAATCCTTTAATATCGCAGCCACTAAATCTTGTGTGATCCTGACTTGACTCTGTGATATTTGAACTGTTTCTTTCTGGCTACTGGAAGTATTTTCTCTTTGACCTGGGAGCTTTGGAATTTGACTATAATATTTCTGGGAGTTTTCATTTTGTGATCTCTTTTAGAAGGTGATTGGCAGATTCTTTCAATTCCTATTTTACCCTCTGGATCTAACATATCAGGGCAGTTTTCCTTGATTTATATGTTGAAATAGCATATCTAGCCTCTTTCTTTGATCATGACTTTCAAGTAGTCTAAATAGTTCTTAAATTATCTCTCCTTGATCTATTTTCCAGGTCAGTTTTCCCCCAATGAGATATTTCACATTTCCTCCCATTTTTTCAATTCTTTTGATTTTGTTTTATTGTTTCTTGGTGTCTCATGGAGTAATAAACTTCCACTTGCCTAATTCTATTTTTTAGATAATTGTTTTTCTTTAGTGACTTTTCATACCATTTTTTCCATTTGGCATAATTCTCCTTTTTTTAGTTCTTTTCTTCATTAAAGTTTTGTGCTTCTTTTACCATTATACTAATTCTGTTTTTTGTGGCATTATTTTCTCTAGCTTTTTTGTCCTTCTTTTACCAGGTTATTCATTCTCTATTCATAATTTTATTGCGTTGATCTCACTTCTTTTCCCATTTTTCCTCTACCACTTATCACTTTCTTTAACTCTTCCAGGAAATCTTGTTGAGCTTGGGTTAAATTAGCACTATCTTTTTTTAAGGTTTTTAATAGCTTTTTTCACATTGTCATTTTCCTCTGAATTTATATCTTGGTCCTCCCTGCCACCATGGTAGCTTTATATGGTCACATTCCTTTTCTTGTAGTTTGCTCATTTTTTGCTTTTTCTTTTTTTACTTTAAACTTCATGTTAAAGTTGAATTCTGCTCACCTGAGGATGAACATTGTCCCAAACTTCAGGGTTTTTTTGTGCTGCTGTTTTCACAACTAGTTCTGGATATCTAAAAGTTTTTGATACTTCCAAGGTTGCAGAGAGTTATGGTCTGTGCTATGCTCTTTACTCAGCCTTTAGTCCCCTGTAGTTACACATATTAGCACTCCTCTATATCCTAGAACTGTGACCAGGGTCCCTACTTCCTTGTGACTAATCATCAGAGTTCCTCTCTGCCCTAGAAAAGGAACCCAGCATATCTCTGTATTGAGAGTTATGAAGCTGCTGTTGGTATGGCAGCTGTTACCTTGGATGTATGTGTGAGGTCAGGGCAAGCCTCCAATCACAAAGCATAGATTTCTCCTGCCAACCACTTACATTTTTTTTAGATTAGAAAATATCTCACCCTTTTTTTCCCTTCTTACTTTGCAAATCCAAAATTTGATTTGAGACATTATTTTAAAGTTGTTTCATGAGAAATGTTGGGAGAATTCAGTTAGGTGGCTGCCCCTAATTGGCCATTTTGGCTTTACTCAGAGTTGCTTGGTTTCTTTTTTTTTTTTTTTTTTTAATAATATAAGCTCCTCAAGAACAGGAAATTTTTTTGCGTTACTTTTTTTTTTTTAAATTTGCAGTGCTTTATACAGAACCTGGCCCATGATAAGTGTTTAGTAAATTCTTGTTGACTGACTCAATTTTCTCTATGAGATATTGTTATTTTCATTTTTTTTTGTTTGAAATATGCTATATCCTATGCTTTGGACACTCTCCTCAAAGATGGCATTTAGTATGTACTGGGTGTACTGGATTAATGCACCTTACCTTTGTTTTTGCTGTTTGATTTCTTCCAAATCATATTTTCTGAAACACTTTTCACCATCTTTTCCCCCCACTGTATCCATCATTGTATTGGAGATATTAAGATATATACTAACTTTGTTTGGAGAATCTTGTCAAATTCTTTATGGGATGCTGGTAGTTAGACTTCAATTGTCTTCTTAGGGATATATTTACTTATTCTCCTAAAAAGTTTGATATAAGATGACAAAATATCCCAAGAATTGATGTTTTTTTTGCTTCTGGGAGCATTCTGAAGCCAATTATACCAATTTTTACTCATTTCAATTTTTTTATTCACATATCTTTCTTACAATGAGATGTACTTACAGTGAGCTACATTTTATTTGACTTCTGTAAATATAGATGTAATTTAGTCCATTCAGGAATGTATTAACTTATCATTTAATAACACTTTCACAGTAAGTATGCCAAAAGTTACCAGATACACATAATCTAACATCCGAATAGTTCTAAACTCCCTCTCTTTCTTTTCTGTACAAGTCAAAGAAAATTATCTAAGATTGAAGGTCCATTAGTATTTTGCTTGTTTTATGGAGATGCACAGTCAAATAATTCATTCCAGTGGTCAATTATTTAGTGACAAACCTGCATGCATTAACCTCTCCTTGTCCTTGTATATATGACACAAGAAAGATGAAGTAGTAGGTCAGAAAATTCCAAGTTCTTCAGATTTCCCCCATAAACAGTATAAAATTGCACTTCATGATGAATATAGAGAAGCAAAAAGTAAACAAGAGTTAAGGCAGAACAGTGGTTCACTTGGGACAATTGAAGAAAATATGGAGAAAAATCCCAGGACCAAAGTTTGATCCCTGTGAAAAGTAAACACCTCCAGGATAGTTTTGATGAACCAATAATAGCAAACTCTGGGACTAACTGGTTTGGGAGGTAGCCTTGGACCCAACCACAGGAACTTTTACTTCCTGGACTATCTGGAGTCCAACTTCTGAACTAGGGAGGACTGAGGGAACCTCTGCTGATAAAAGATGCCAGTTCCACCTGTGCTGCTGAGATATGATCTTGGACTAATAGGAATCAGTACAACCCTGGTAAATGCAGAAAGAGTGGGGCTGGATGCCACTAGCTGTGGGCACTTACAGGAGCATAGAGTTCTTGATTTTCTTTCTAAACTAAAGGGGAGAACTAAAAGATGATCTGAAGATAGAGGCATTATCCCCTATACCTCAGAACTAGAGGTGATTACAAAAAATAAGCTGCTAGAAACAAAAAGAAATGAGGAAGAAAATTAGAAAGAATCCAACCCTAGAAAGCTACTATGGAATTAGAGAAGACTGAGTTCATCTTCAGAGGAGGATACTGATGCCAAAACATCCCTACTACCCCAAAGAATAATGTCAAATGATTAATTGCCCAAAAAGAATTCATACAAGAACTTATAAAAACCTTTAAAAATCAAGTGAGAACTTGAAGAATAATTTAAAAACAATAAGAGTAATCCAAGAAAAAGAAGAAGATTATAAAAGAAAGTCAACCAATTAGAAAAAAAGTTCCAGAATCGTGAGGAAGAAAGCAACTCCTTGAAAATTTGAATTGGGCAAGGGAAGTCATCAAAGTTATAAAAAGAAATGATTAACTAAATATAAAGAGTGAAAAATTAGAAGAGAATATTAAACATCTTATAACAACAACTGATCTGGAGAATAGATCAAGAAGAGAAAACATATGAATAATTGGACTAGCTGAAAACTTTTAACTAAAAAAAAAATTTGATATAATAATACAAGAAAGAATTAAGAAAATTATCCTATAGCCTTAGAATTATGTATCTGTAAGTGTACATATGTATGTGTATATGCATATATTTATCTTTGTGTATATATGTACATATATGTATATATATGTATGTATGAATGTATATATTTTTATAAATATGTATGTGTGTCCATATTGTACCTTCTTGGGGGAAGGGAATGGGAAGGGAGGAAAAAAAGAACAAAGTAAAAAAGTGCACAGCAGAGAACAAAAGAAAACTTACAAGGAAGCTAAGAAAAAATGGGCAGCACTGAATACAATGCATAATATTTATTATACAGGCTTTCTTGAAAAGAATATTTATTGCTGTATATTGTGAATCCTCCCTGCACATGGTAATTTTTTTCTTTTCATTTGTTATTTTGTATTTATTTTAATATTTAAGTTTGTAATGTTTCTTTTGCTTTTCTTATTGTATATTTAAGTTTTTCTATTTAAGTTTAAAATAAATTAGTTTTAAAAAAAAGAATAGCTGACACAGTCTGGTACCAGGATTTACTTTAATCCATTCCAATTATTAGGACCTGTTAAGGTTTGCATTCAGTTGAAATAGTTTATGAAAATGTCAGATTACTTCCTTGCCTCAAAGTAGAATTAGAGTAGGATTATTTATTTTTGTGGAAGTTTGAACAAATAGCACAAGTTTCTTTTTAAAAGAAACACTGAAATAGAGAAAAGAACTCTAGGTTTGGAATTAGGAAAACTGGGTTTAGGTTCCTCGTCTGCCAAATCCCTGATACATAACTTCAGGCAAATACCTTTAACTCTTAGTTAGTGTCCTCATTTGTAAAATGGTGGATAAAAATAATTTTACTATTTATTTCACAGTATTCTTCAGAGAGCAAGTAAAATATCATATAACTGCAATACTATGTAGTTTCAGGGCAACATATAATATCAGTTGAATATATAAATGCAAACCACTCAGAATTTGAGTTGGCTCTTTATATACCTACAAGTATGTATATACCAATGATGTTTGATAACCCTATGGTTATTGATACTCAGTTATTCAGTTGTGTCCAATTATTCATGACCCCAAGGACAATAGAACACAAGAGTATTCTGTCCTCCACTCTTGACTGAAGCCTGTCCAATCTCATGTTCATTGCTTTTATGACAGTATCTATCCATCTCATCCTCTTCTATCCTTTTTACCTTTTACCTTCAATCTTTCCCAACAGGTGTTTTCCTTCTTATTATGTGGTCAAAGTATTTAAGCTTCAGTATTGCTATAAGAAATATCAATATAATATATAGAATAAATATCAGTATTGGTAAATATCAATGATTGGTCTGAACTAACAACAAAGAATAAATCCCAATCACTTTCTTTACACATTGTCCAGATTTGATATTCTTGCTGTCAAAGGGACTCTCAAAAGTCTTCTCCTGTACCACAACTGATAACATGGGATTTTGCAACTCAGTTTTCCTTAGAGTTTCATTCTCACAGCCATCCATTATTACTGGAAAAAACAGTAGCTTTGACTACACATACCTTTGTCCACAGGGTTCTGTCTCTGCTTTTTAATATGCTGTCCAGATTAAGTCCAGTGCAAGTCATGTCATTATTTCTCTGATGGCATGGTCTTCCTTGGCAAAGAAGGACAAACACAGCTTTACAGGAGTAAGCAGCTTTTAATTTGGTGGCAGCAATCACCATCTGCAGTGATCTTGGAGCTGAAGAACATGAAATTTGACACTGCTTTCGTTTCTTCTCCCTCTGTTTGCCAATAAGTTATGGGACTAGTTGGCAAGATCTTAGCTTTTTATTTTTATGTGAAACTTCAAGCCAACTTTTGCACTCCCCTCTTTCACCCTCATCAAAAAAACTTAATTTTTCTCACTTTTCTTCCATCAGAGTGCTATCTTCGGCATATCTGAGATTGCTGACAGTTCTCCCAGCAACCTTAATTCTGACTTTTGGTTCATCCAAGCCTCTCGTTTCACGAGATGTACTCTGTACATACGTTAGATAAATATGGCAACAATATATAGTCTTGGTGTACTCCTTTTACAATCATAAACCAATCAGTTGTTCTGTGTTCAATTCTACTGTTTTTTTCACTCACATAGGTTCCTCAAGGGACAAAAAAGATAATCTGATACTACAATCCCTTTGACTACTTGATACATTTTGCTGTGATTCACACAGTCAAAGGCTTCAGTATTGTCAATGAAGCAGAAGCAGATGGTTTTTTGAAAATTCCATCACTTTCTCTATAATCTAACAAATGTTGGGAATTATCATATTGATAAAGAAGGGTAGTAATAGAAAAGGGCAGAAATGACATCTCCCAGGGTATGTAGAAGAGTGCCTGAATCTGAACCTGTCCAAAATTACATATACATGTGCATACATATACACCCATATATATTTAAACAATCCATATTTGTGTATGCGTGTTGTACATATACATATATGCAGGTACACACACATGTGCACATATACACACACAGATAGATAGATAGGTAGAACCTATGCATCTATATTATGTGCACAAACATGCACACCCATGCATCTCAGGACAAGTCTCAAGTTAACATTTGAACACAGTAATGGACTTCATTACTATGAATTTTCCATATATATATATATATATATACACACACATTTTCATATTTTCCACATATACACATATTTTCCATATACATACACATATATATGTAAACATATATATGTGTGTGCATGTATGCATATTTCTTAATAGTATATAATGCAATACAACTCAATACAACACCCTATAATATAAAAGCATAATATAAATTTATATATTTTATATATATGTCCCATGTATGTGGAATGTATATGGAATAGAATACCTCCACACACAAAATATCTATATCTGTGTATGTGTGTGTGTGTGTGTGTGTCTAACTAAGGAATCTATTAGTATGTTCAAATGTTAACTGGAGGTCTGTCCTGAGATATTCAGAATATAAATGATGGCAACTACTGATGGAATCTGGCCCTCTACCCAACAAGGAAGATGATGTGGGAATTCTGAGATAACCCAGCTGACATCACACTATTAAAGTATAACACTTAGGAAAAAAGTAAGAAGCCACACAATACTAATCCCTGAAAAGAGGGTGAGGAGGAGGTTAAGGACAGGAGCAAGTTAAGGTTAGCGAATAAAATATTGAAACAAATGGTTCTATCATGTGTAGTACAATATGATCTGAGGGGAGGAATGCATTTTCATGGAAGGAAATATTTTGAAAATCTAATATAGATAATTACAAATTGAGACATACACTGCCTAGACTAGCCAGCCACACCATTCAAACCCACTGGAGGACTTATCAAAACTCCTACTGCTTTGAGTTGGTAGACTTGCCATTGGACAGAACAATAACAAAATTCTCTAATTCTAGACAATGGGACTGAGTATGTTCTAAGCTTTCATAGATAAGAAGCATAATTTTAGCTGCTCTGTTTATTATTTACCACCTTTATGTCCTTGCAAAATTATTAAGTATATTCTCTAATAAGTTATGATTAGCATTTCATCAAATTATTGATTGAATTTCTAATCTTTTTGAACTGGGTTTACTTTTTTGTGTGATTCAGTTAATGAAATAACTTATCATCCTGTGAAATCCTCTGTGTAATTTACATTTTTGCTAGATGTATTTGTAGAATAATTTATGGGAAGGAAAATCCAAAATATAATTATGAAATAGCATGAGTTACCTACTTTTATCACTTTATATTTTCTGTATTGATTTTAGTAAAATTTGTCTTTACCTTGTTGGTTTACTTCAAAATGGGTCTATTTCTGTTTTTATTCATACGTATGATAAAAAAAGTTCTTGCCATGAAAATAAAGAGAGAAATGCACTTCTAGATTTATTTTAGCCTTAGAGATTGATTTCCATCTCAGGGAAAGGTTCACTTGTTCTTTTATTCCTTATATTCATCGAGGAAAATTTTAAAAGAAATAAGTAGAGCAGTAAAACTTATTTTCCAGAGAAAGCATTTTCAGGAAATTTATGTTCAATATTGGAACAAAATAAGACACTAGTAAGTCATTCAACAATTACAATTTTTTTAATAAATAGCAAATGCATATTCAATAATGATATGCTTTGAAGATTCCTTAAATAATTCAGCTGAGCAAATCTTTCTTGCCTGAGTTTTCTACCAGTAAATTATGAGAAAGTTTCTGAAATTCTTCATGGCTGTTTGTACTGTGATGCAGGAGTGATGATAACAATTTGAACTTTTAGTCCTAGAGCTAATCAAATCTTGTGGATGGTTTCAATATCTGTCATTGAAAAGTTAGCCTAATTTTTATGGGAGTAGAGGTTAGGATATTGCTTCAATCTCAAATGTGTGCCTTGGGATAAAGAATCTCTAAAGAATCAAAACTGCAGGTGGATCAAAGGAAAATAATAGATATTCAGCACGTATAGGTGGTAATGTATTTTCAGGAAATAGTATAAGGAATATGATCTAGAATATATATGATCAGAAAAGAAAGTGAGCTAGTTATATAATGAGAGTATATAATACCAGATGTGTAGTCCTAATTCCACATTGATACCCATGAAATGAGAAGTCCTCTAGCATGTTGAGTAGATTTTTTTTTGAGATATAAGGAAGAATATGGACAAAAATCATGCAGATGTTTAGGCATGGATGGGTTGCAATCAAAATATAATTTTCAAGAAATGTGAGATCACAGAACCTTTTAAAATATTAACATTGCCAATATTTAAGAAGAAAAAAAGAGCCTTTCTTATGTACATGAACCCAGCTTAACATCCTGGAATCCTTCAGATCTTTAACTTTTGAATAGACTAGAATTATGGTTAACCTGGTTGATTTGAGCTTTCTAAATCAGCGAAAACAATGCAACTGACACATCTGCCAATATGTTGAAGGTAAGAAGTCAGTGGATCTATAGTTATTTGCTTTTGTACATTTTTTTTTCATGTTGAGAAGCTCCATCACTAGAGCTATTTGAATGGATAAGGAAGCCTTTGAGTAGCAGTCAGGGATGGTAAGAGAGATGTTGAACAGAGAATAATGCACAGTTGTGTTTTTATTTCCCCATGACTTTGATAGAGCAAGGTAGCCCCTCCTCAAGTTATCAAATTCCAAACTCTCTACTGAGATTCAAATTTGTTCCAGTGAGGCAAAGAAATACTCAGGTGTTTCCAAGGTATTTCATAGAGTTAGTTGATGAGGACAAAGAAGAGGCAATACGTTATGATGTGATAAGGACTCTGATGAATCTATCTTTCATGCATAATCTTGCCAAATCACTTATCCATATAAATCAGTCTCCCCATATACTTACTCAATCCTCTACCTCTATTTTAACCATATTATGATGAGTCAAAAACTAAAATCTTACTTTTAGAAAAAAATGGTATTGAGCTTCACAAACAGAAGTTGGGCATATCCACAGAGAGAAATCAATTATATTTTAGCATTCTGATATATACAGTAAGATAGAGGACTAGGCATGTTATCTTATCCTTATTCAATCCTTCCTACCTATCCAAATTAGAAATTATTCACAATTTTACCTGTTTCTCTTGTCTGAGACACCGAGAAACCTTATCACTTAACAACCTAATGAACTAGCAGAAGAGAAAACTAATCTCTAATCCCTGATCCCTAACCCACTCACAATCACCTCCTTCCCCACCAGTTCCCATATTCTTTCAGGGTGGCACAACTTGACCTACAGACTTTCAAAAGAACCCAACTCTACTCCTCCTACTACCTGAACCTTAGAAAGCAGAAAGTTTGTTCTCCCTGAGAACAACACTGTTGCAACAGTGTTCTGATAGAGAAGCAAGGAACTGATGGAACTGAAGAAAGAAGCCAGCATAGGTGTGAAGTTCTATTAGGACCAAAGGGAAAGGAACTGGCATTCAGCACAAGCCAGCTCTGTCCCAGAGAAGTTACTGGGGTGTAGAGAGTGTGGTTGTTGAAAGTAAATTCTCCAGTGGGGAGAAAACTGAGACAACTCTGAGATCTAGTCCCCAAAGAAACTTCAATCAAAATGGAAAGAGGCAGAAAATAAGCAGGAAATATAAGGGGAAAAGAGCAGTTGAAATAAAGATCAAGAAAACTCAGTGAAAGATCTTGCGCACATGAAACAGATAAACCAACAAGGAAGACATCAGTTATAAAAGGGAATAAAACCTTTGGATCAGCTAAATGAATCCAAATATTTCTTAACAAATATTGCAAGACAATGGAAAATGAACCAATACCATGAGGCAGAAAATCCTGTAGATTTCCAAGGGAATATGGAACCACAGGTGACAGTTCCCAAGTGCTTCAAGAGAGAAATAAAAATCACGAAAACAGAATTTATAATTGCATAGCAGAAAAAATTAGCAAAACAGATATCCTTGAATCGACAGTTCAAATATTATCAGGAAACAAAGGTGAGAAAATGCAAATACATAGAAGTGAAGGATAACCTAGAAGAAAAGAAGTCAGAATTATTAGAGTCAATTTTTTTTCTATTCAAAGAAATCATTGATCCTGAGGAAAGTATTCATAGATACAATTTGAAAATCATCAATTAATTATATTGGAATGATCTCAAAAAAATGAAGGGGTGAAAAAAAAGATGCACTGTGAGAAAGGGGGAGGGAGAATAAAGCAAATTTTCACACATAAAAGAGCAACACAAGGAGGAACTTTACATAAAGGGGAAAATGGAGAGTGGTGGGGAGGGATAGGCAATGTTTGTACCTTACTCTTTTTGAAATTAGTTCCAAGAAGAAAGAATATGATGTATACAAACACACACACACATACAGGGATATGTTTGTATGTATTCATTATGTGTGTTTGTGTGTATGTGCATATATATATATATACATTCAGTTGTGTATAGAAATGCAACTTAAAAGGAAATAGGGAAAGGGTATAAAAGAATGAGGGGAATGATTAAAAGAATGACATATTAAGGGAGACAATGTTTAGACACAAAATTTACTTTTTAGAAGCTATAGGATACAAGAGGCACACTAAAAACAGAAAGAAATAGAGAACAATAAACAGAAGAAAATAGGATGGAGGCAAAATACACAGTTAGTAATCATAACTGTGACTGGAATGAGCTAACCCATAAAATGGAAGCAGATAAAAATATGGGTTATAAACCAAAATCCATTAATATGTTGTGTATAAGAGACACAGTTGAAACAGAAAGATGTGCACAGAATTAAAATAAAAGACTGGAGGAGAATCTAATCTGTTTCAGCTGAAGTAAAAAAAAAGCAGGGGTAGTAACCTTTATCTCAGACGAAACGAAAGTAAAAATAGACCTAAGTAAAAGAGATAATTAGGGAAACTATATTATATTAAAAGATTTCATAGTCAATGAATGAATGTCAAAATTTTTTATATCAAATTTCTCTAATAAAGCTCTCATTTGGCAAATATATGCTAAGTATAGAATTGAGTCAAATTTGTGAAAATAAGCACTATTCCACAATTGATTAATGTTTAAATGGTATAAACAATTTTCAGAAAAAAATCAAAGCTCTCTATAGTCATGTGAAAGAAAAGCTCTAAATATCTCTTGATTAGAAAAATGAAAATTAAAACAACTCTGGGTCACCATCTCACACATATCAGAAATGGCAAATTCTGGAAGGGTTGAGGGGACAATAGGTACACTAAAGAACAACTGATGGAGTAGTGAACAGGTCCAGCCATTCTAGAGAAAAATTTTAAGCTATGCTCAAAGGATTATAAAACTATGCTTTCCCTCTGACACAGTCTGAATCCCAAAGGGATTTTTTAAAAAGGAAAAGTATATATATATATATTATATATATATATATATATCTATATATAATTTTGTAACAACTCTTTGCTTTGACAAAAGGATGAGTGGAGGGCCATCAGTTAGCAAAATGACTCATTGATTTGAGACATATGTTTGTGATAGGATGTTATTGTGATATAAGAAATGATTAAAGGGTTGGTTTCAGTAAAAAAAAAAATATGACAAGACCTACATGAACTGAGGCAAAAATGAAGTGAGAATAACTGGAAGATCCTTGTGCACAGTAACAGCAATGTTGTAATGATCAACTGTGAAAGACTTGGATACTCTGCTCAATACAGTAATTCACGATAATTCTCAAAGACTTACGATGAAAAGATGCTATATAACTCCAGAGAAAGAATTCATGAATTCTGAGTTCAAATTAAAGTAAAATTTTATCACTTTTAAATTTTTTTCTTGCATTTTTTGAAATATGACTAATATGGAAATATTTTGAAGGCGTTCTTGTGTATAATTGATATAATTGATTTCATATTGCTTTCCTTCCCAGTGGATTGGGTGGCATGGAAGGAAGCGGGAAAATTTGGACTTCAAAATTTAGAAAGAAAAGAATTTTAAAATAATATTACATTTTTTATAAAAGATCAAAGACGCTCAAGAGTCCACTCAAGGAAACATACCCTGAACACCTGGGCCTAATCATCAGTGGAATAGTTGGGCAATCAACTAAAACAGGGAATTTGCAGAATTCCTATAAAGAATCCAAGATTTGGGGTTGGGGGTCTGTGGGGAGTTCAGCGAGGGCTGACATATCTGATATAAGGGCTTGCTGAGACCTTTTTAAGGTTGCCCATCTATCTTTAGTGTCCATCTGATTTACCCACTCTAGACCTGTGTGTCCACGAAGCTGTAGCATGAAGAGCATCCATAACCCAGTAAAACTGTCTTGGTAAATGGGCTAAAGCAGGATGAGCATAACCAAGCAGTCTCAGATCTGTTGGTGCATGGGGAGAGTATCTATCCAAAGCATGTGGGCAGATGAAAAGAATTTGTTCCAATAGCCAGTAAGGTGGCAGAAGTAAGCTCTGTGGAGCACTTTGAGCTTGGTCAGACATCAAAGACACCAAAGTCCTCAACTGCAAACCAGACCATTATCAGTTGTCTTGATTTTTGTCTAGCCACTAATCTTTGATGAATCTGGAAGAGCAAATAAGGCTCAAGACTTGTGCAACTCTGACTCCCTTAAACCAAGTCACACACAAGACATCACCAGTGATGTCTTTGGTCTTCTTTGAAAGCAAGCACAAACAACAAGATGTGAGCATATTATTTGCTTTGCAAGCATCTAATCCAACAGTAATGCAAGGAAGGCAAACAAATATTGCAATGAAGTAAGTCACATGAAATAAAATAAATTACCCCAGAAGAAAAAAAAGAGAAAAACAATTATCGGGGCAATTTATTATTTACTTCTTTTAAAATTATTCAAGAATTTCTTTAACAAATTCTTTGTAATGTCATCAATATCATCATGTCACCACTGATTTTTAAAGGAAGCTTACATTTTAGATAGGTCATATTATGTTGTATTTTAGGTAGCCTAACCTAGATAATAAAGGGAAAAATAACTCACCAATCTGTTCTACTTATATGTGTCTTCCATGAATGCTTATCCAAAGTGAGCAAAATAAGTTCACATAAAATTAAATTTTCACATAAATAGGTTCACATAAAATTTAGTGTCATATTTCTGGGGAAAAAAAGTTATCCTTAACCTTTTGTTGTAATCTCCAAAGGGCACACTCAGTGATATTATTTTCTTCGAGGCACTCTAAGTCCTTTCTTTTCCTTTTTTTAATCTTTTGGAAACATTAAACGATATCTTTTGTTTCTTATGTCATTGAAAGAGGATAACATTTAACTCTTCCCTCAACTGTTATAACTTATCCTGGTTCAACAACTATGATCCAAACAACGTGGTCATCTCTCTGTCCCTCACATGCAGATCTCCTTGTACTATTTCCATGTTTTTGCACTGACAACTGTGTACCTCTTGCTAGAAAATACTACCTCCACCTCAGAGCTCCTTCCTTCCTTTAATTTGAAATACCACTTTCTAGATGAACTCTTCCCTAGGTCTCTTCAATGACCAATAATCTTTCTTTCAAACTAGTCATCTGCTAACAGTCATGGTTTTGGTTATTTGTTGGTTGGCCACTGATAATTAAAAAGAATTTTTTGGAGATTTGTGGAATAATGGGGAAAATGGGGAAAATCACCAATGAAAATGAAAATCACTGTGTATGTAAAGAAAAAAATAAAATGTCATAAATGCATAAATATTGTATAGTATTTACCTATTTTTTTTTTACTTGCTACATTTACTCAAAATAAAGTCAAGTTCAAGTCATGTAATCATTTCTCTGATGGCACGGTCTTCTTTAGCAACAAAGGACGAATATAATCCTGTGAGTAGATGTAGTTGGATGAATGGGAACCCAGCTATCTGGGTAACTCAGCTCCTCCTCTCTTGTCTGCCTCCCCATTCTCTTCCTTCTCCTCTCCAAAGGAAGGTGAATTTGAGTGGCCAAAAGATGCCCAGTTGAGTTGGGTTTTACCGAACTCTTCTCCCCTCTCTTTCCCCTCCCTTTCCCTGTCTTCTCATTTTCCAAAACCTTAAACCTACTGCACTCTGAAGCTGGGGCACCAATGGGTCCCTGCCTAAGGGCTCTTCTGGACCCTCCTGGTTGTAGAGTGATTATGAATAGTAACTGTTGCTGTTTTCCTCCCAGTCTGATGTTTTTCTTTTTCTTGGCCTCATTAAAGGAGCCATGCCATGGCTGCTTCTTAAACAGGTCTATTCAATGAATGGGTATTACCTCACCCTAAGTGAGTACCTGCAAAGACCTTGGCCTAAAGGGGCCAAGGTCTCCCAGTGCATCCTGGGTTATCTCCAGTCATCCTGAGGAATATCTGGTCACTGGATTCAGATGGCTCTGGAGGAGAGGTGAGGCTGATGATCTGTACAGCCCTCCTTCACTCAAAACAAAGTCAAGTGCAAGTCATGTCATCATCTCTCTAATAGCATGGTCTTCTTCGGTAATGAAGGATAAACACAACTTGCTACCATAAGTATATATGCATAAATTTATTATAAACAGTTAAATTTTGTTAAAGTTTCAGTGTACTAAAGAAGAAAGGGCTATACACTCTCTTTAGGAATGTCTCCTCTTTGTCTTTCTACCTTCGAGACTCAGTCAGGTGATTTTTCTCCCACAGTGGTCACTGCATCTTACAGTTTTCAAAGGAGAAAGAAATCCATGAACCAGTTGCTGCAACTAAACCAGTGGCTGCAAAGAATGAATAGTATGTGAGATTCTAATATTTGTCCTGTAGAAAGCACAACTTTTTATGGATGCAATGTGTTGCTTTATTTGTTTTTGTGTTAAGTAAATATGGTCAGAATTATTTCTAATTTTTTAAATTTAATTTTTAGTTTATGAAATTAAAAATTTCTGTAACACAGTATAGTAAAAAAGATGATTATATATGAAATTGCAAATCTATCATGCGCTGCTTGCTCTTTCCTTTCAATATATAATAGTTACATAAATTTCTTTTTCTATCTTTTTTACTTCCTTCCCTCCACCCTAGAGATGGCTACCATTAGACACATTTATGTGTGTGTGTGTATGTATATATGTATGTATACTTTTCCTGTGTATGTATGTATATATGTATGTATTTCTATGAATGCTTCTATTTATCCGTTCTTTCTTTGGATACAGACAGCATCTTTCATCGTAGGTCCTTTATAGTTAATTAACATTGAATAATAATCAATTTAATAGTTTTTAAATTTATTTCATTTATAATAATTAATAATAATTTAAATATTTATATTTAATAATAATCAAATTTAATAATAATAGTTTAATAACAAAACAATTGCCACCCAAAGCTATGTTTAAAACAATACTGTTATTAATATATACAGTGTTCTCCTGGCTCTGCTAATTTTACTCTTCATTATTTCATGCAAATCTAACCATGTTTTTCTAAGACATGATCAGAATTATTAAATAAAGGTTTAGGGTAGGGCCTAGAGTTATTTCTTGTTTTTCACATTCGTGAGGGTCGTTCACTCCTAAACCCCACAAATGTTGAGTGCTGACTGTTCTATGAATTTAATATATTTCTTAAAATTTGTGTTTATCCTCTTTATATTTTTTCTCTACATCCTTATTTTTTCTTGCACTAAACATGGTGTCTTTATTGATAGTGCACAATACAGGACTCTAGGCTTCTCCCCTCTACTACAGAGTGCCTTGAGACAAGGATATGAATGGTATATGGGATCCCCTGTATAGTAACATAGGTTAGGAATGTAGGCTCCCCAGTGGTGGATCTCCTTTTTTTTTTTGACTAGGGATGAAGATCTATGGCTTTCCACTTTACTCCTTGGAGGCCATGTAAACATGAGTTCTACTACATGCCTACTATAACCATATGCATTATAACAAGAAATAAGCTTGACAAATTGGTCACTGAGGGCAAGACCAGCACCAGTATCAAAATTAGAAAAGTGGGTTTTGCTGTTAAAGTTACAAGATACAACCTGATCCTCTGCATAGCCCAATTTGCCCTTCAAGGGTTCCTGTCATGCCTGCTTTACCACTTTTTTCATATCATCATATTTGACGGGTTTCTCTAGGCAGCAGGTCAGATCCATAACAGATATGTTGGGAGTAGGAACATGGAAGACCATGCCTCTCAGCTTCCCATTCAGCTCAAGTATGACCTTGCTTACAGCCTTAGTAGCACCAGTGTATGCAAGGATAATGTTTTGGACAGCACCATGCCCATCATGCCACAGCTTACCTCAGGGGCCATCTACTGTCTTCTGGGTAGCAGTAATGGCATGGAGCCCTTCCACAATGCCAAAGTTATCATGAATGACCTTGGCCAAAGGGGCTAAACAGTTGGTAGTGCAGGAAACATTACTGACAATCTTAAGGGAATTATCATATTTCTCCTGGTTCACTCCCATCATGAGCATTGGGCCATCAGAAGAAGGGACAGAGAAGATGACCCCTCTTGCCTCCATCCTTCAAGTGAGTGCCAGTCTTTTCCACAGTGGTAAAGACTCCAGTAGACTCTACAACATACTCAGGTCCAGTATCTCCCCATTTGATATTAGTGACATCCTACTCCTGGAAGATAGTAATGGGTTTTCCATTGATCACCAGCTTCCCATTCTCAGCCTTGATGGTGCCCTTGAACTTGCCATGGGTGGAGTCATATTGAAACATATAAATCATGTAGTTGAGGTCAACAAGGGGTATTTAATGGCCACATTGTCTACTCCACACAAGGTGAATGCAGGCCTGGTCACCAGGTGCCCAATATGGCCAAATCCATTGACTTCAACCTTCATTATCTTGTTTCAGGGATGTGAGGGAAGCACCCAAATTTACTTTCGTTTTGAGAGGAGAAGGAAGAGGAGGGGAGGCAGACAGAAGAGGAGGAGCTTAGTTACCCAGTTAGCTGGGTCCCCATTCATCCAGCTGCATCTACTCACAGGATTGTATTTGTTCTTCATTGCCTAAGAAGACCATGCCGTCAGAGAAATGACGACATGACTTGAACTTGACTTTATTTTAAGTGAGGGTAGCAAGTAAAAAAATAGGTTAATACTATACAATATTTATGCATTTATGACTTCCTAGAGAAGAAGAATTTAGTTAAAAGATGCCATTTATATGGTCTTCAAGGTCTACAAAAGTAATTGATGTAAATGATTTCATTTGATCTTCAGAATATCTCTGTGCAATAAGTGCTACCATTATATTTATTTTATTTTTTAACTTCAAAAAAATTTTAAATTAGCTTATTTTTAGTTTTCAACATCTACTTCCACAAGATTTTGAGTTCCAAATTTTTTTCCATCTCTGCACTCCCCAAACCCCAGCATGCATTCTGATTACCACCATCCCCCAATCTGCCCTCCTTTCTATCATCTCTCTCCCCTTCTCTTATCCCCTTCCCCTTCTATTTTCCTTTAGGGCAAGATAGATTTCCCTACCCCATTGCCTGTATATCTTATTTCCCAGTTGTATATACAAACAATTATTAATATTTGTTTTTAAAATTTTGAGTTCCAAATTCTCGCTCTCCTCCCTCCCCACCCATGCTTATTGAGAAGGCAAGCAATTTTCTATCAGTTATACCTGTGTAGTCATACAAAACACCTCCTTAATGGTCATATCATACATTCAATTCTCTAATTACTTCCTCCCCCAAACTGTCCTCCCTTCTATCTCTCCCCTCCATCAACTTCCCCTCTACTTTCCTATAGGGTAAGATAGATTTCCATACGCAATTGAGTGTGTATGTTATTGCCTTGTTAAGCCAAATCCAATGAAAGTAAGGTTCACTCACTCCTTCTCATCTTCCCCCTCTTCCTTTCCACTGGAAAAGTTTTTTATTGCTTCTTTTAGGTGATATAATTTGACCCTTTCTTCTTCTAATATATTATTCGCACTCATTAATTTTGTTCCTTTAAATATCATTCCTTCGTATTCAACTTTCCCTGTACTCTCTGTCTACCTCTGTTTCTGTTCGTCTCTGTCTCTATCTCTGTCTCTCTCTCTCTGTCTCTGTCTCTCTCTGTCTCTCTCTCTCTGTATGTATATATATATATATATATGTGTGTATGCATCTATATGTATATGTATATATGTATATATATACACATATCTATACATATACACATATGTATATATTCCCTCTAACTACCTTAATATTGAGAAAAGTCTCATGAATTACAAATATGATCTTTTCATGTAGGAATGTAAACAGTTCAACTTTAATAAGTCCCTTTATCTCTTTCCTATTTACCTTTTCATGCTTTTCTTGAGTCCTGTAGTTGAGAGTCAAATTTTCTATTCAGCAATGGTCTTTTCATCAAGAATGCTTGAAAGTTCTCTATTTCATTGAATGTCCATTTTTTTCCCCTGAAGGATTATTCTCAGTTTTACTTGGTAGGTGATTCTTGGTATTAATCCTACCTCCTTTGACCTCTGGAATATCATATTTCAAGTTCTCTGATCCTTTAATATAGAAGCTGCTAAATCTTGTGTTATGCTGATTGCATTTCCACAGTACTTGAATTGTTTCTTTCTGACTCCTTGCAACATGTTCTCCTTGACCTAGGATCTCTGGAATTTGGTTATAATATTCCTACCAGTTTTCCTTTTGGAATCTCTTTCAGGAAGTGATCAATAGATTCTTTCCATTTCTATTTTCCCCTCTGGTTCTAGAGTATCAGTGCAGTTTTCTTTAATAATTTCTTGAAAGATGATATCTAGACTGTCTTTCTGATCATGGCTTTCACTATCCCAATTATTTTAAATTATCTCTCCTAGGTCTATTGCTTTTTCCAATTTGATAATTCACATTGTCCTCTATTTTTTCATTCTTTTTACTTTATTTTGTAATTTTTTGATTTCTCATAGAGTCATTAACTTCCATTTTCTCCATTCTAATTTTTAAGGAATTATTTTCTTTAGTGAGCTTTTGGACCTCCTTTTCCATTTGGTTAATTCTGCTTTTTAAGGCATTCTTCTCTTCATTGACTTTTTGTACCTATTTTGACATTTGATCTGGTCTAATTTTTAAGATGTTATTTTCTTCAGTGTTTTTCTGGGTCTCCTTTAGCATGCTGTTGACTCATTTTTGAAGAATTTCTTGCGTTACTCTTATTTCTCTTCCCAGTTTTCTTCTATTTATCTTACTTGATTTTCAAAATGTTTTTTGAGCTCTTCCATGGCCCGAGACCAATTCATATTTTTCTTGAAATGTTTGGTTGTAGAAGCTTTGACTTTGTTGTCTTCTTCTATTTGATCTTCTTTGTCACCAAAGTGAGATTCTGTAGTCAGAGGTCTTTTCCACTATTTTCTCATTTTCCCAGCCAATTACTTGACTCTTTAACTCTTTGTTAAGATAGGACCCTGCTTCTAGTGTGGAGGCTGTACAGTCCCAGTCTTCAGGGTTTTGTGCAAATATTTTCAGGGATACATCTAAGGACCTGTAAATTTTTAATTCTTCCATGATCAAAGGACAGGCATATTCCTTTCCTTGTCTGTACTCTGGTCTGTGAGTGATCATAAACACTCTTTTCTGTCTTGGAATTGTGAGAAGGATTCCCTTTCCACTGCCACCACAAATTCTGCCTGGCCAGTGTTCCTCCTTGACCCAGAAATGCCACCCAGGACTGTGAATCAGATCCAAGCCCAGGCAGAGCAAAAGAATCATGCCTCAGCACCAGCAAAGAGATCCCTGAAATCCCCCTCTGATCAGCTGTTCCATCTTCCCAGTGAATTTGGGGCTAGAGCTTCAGAAGCATCTGCTACCACCCCAGGAGTGGAGCTTGACCATGTTTTTCTCTTACCCAAGTGTGACAGACATTTTCTATTGACTGTCTAAGCTGTCTTTTAGGTTTGTGAATTAAGAAGTCTGGACACTCCCATAGCTGTCAGTGATTCAGTCCTCTGAAGCTTGCTCTGGGTTTTCTGGGGCCTGGTCTATGCTTGTATGCTTTTCTCTGGACTGTACTCTTCTCCCAGCCTGGTACAATAGAACTTTCCTCTCACCCTTCCATGTTGTCTTATGCTGGAAATTTGCTTCACTCTGTCATTTTATGGGTTCTGCTGCTCTAGAATTTATTTACAGTAATTTTTACAGGTATTTGGAGAGACTTGGGGAAGAGCTTAAGGAAGAGCCCTGCTTTTATACCACCATCTTGACTCCACCTCCTTATTACATCCATTTTAAAGATGTGGAAACTGAAGTGAGAAAGTGTACATGTCTTGCTCAGTCACATAACTAGTATCTGTAGTAGGATTCAAACTCAGGTCATCCTGACTCTGTATTCTGACTTGCCTATAGTCACACAGTTGGTAAGTGCTAGAAGCAGCATTTGAACATAGTTTTTCTTGTTTCATGTCTATCATTTTATCCACTATGCCAGCCAGCCTTTCCTGGCAAATGATACTGGATTAATGTGTAGACATGATTCCTCATGAAAAATCACTATATATGTATATATAGATACATATAAAAGAATTAAGTTTAGGCAACATTTAGAAAGTCATTACAAAGAGAAAAGTAATTACAAAGAGAAAAAATATATTTATTCTGATAGTTCCTAATAAGATTTCTTCATCCAGTAGGCAAGGTTTTCCTTTGGTATTCTGAAATTTTTCTCTCATTTGCTCATATCAGCTTTTTATATTTGGATACAGTCAGCACAAATATGAATAAATTAATTTCACTTTAACATCTTTAAAAATTAAATTTATATATGTGGACTTTTCATATTAACCTCAACTTATACCCTACCTCTTTAATTGCTATTATTATTATTTTAGTATCTTTCTAATGATGTAGAGGAAAATGAGCATAGAATGAAGCCACACAGAAGTGGCTGTGTTCTGAGACGGCTCCTAAGAGCCCTGTAATGATGTTATTCTATATAACTCACTTTGTCTTTTCAAGGACCATGAGAGAAAATGAATTTCAAGATGAAATCTCACTGGAGTTATAAAAGACACGAATGCACACAATTTTTTTTAAGGATCCTATGGAATAGCACTCATCACAGTCTTTATGCCATTTTATTGTTTTAAGAGTCTTTGAGTAATAACATGTATCAACAATTATCTTTTAATGAAACAAAAATTACTCATTACAATGTCATGAAAAATTCAACTTTATATTGTACCTTCCAAAGATTAAAATCTGAGGAAAAGTTGAACAGCTTCCTAAAATTATTTTGATAGTTGCATACTTAGTGGAGAAGTCTATTATTTGCTTATATTTGTTATTGCTGAGTTGTTCCTATTGTGTCTGAAACTTTGTGACCCCATTTGAGATTTTCTTTGCAAAGATGCTGGAGTGGTTTGCCATTTCTTTCTCCACCTCATTTTACAGATGAGGAACAAAGGGAAACAGGATAAAGTAACTTGCCCAGAGTCTGAGACTGGATTTAAATTCATGAGGATGAATTTTCTTGATTTCAAGTTCAGTGTTCTGTCCAGTATGCCACTTAGCTGCCCATTTACCTGAATAGCTATTGAAACATCTGCTCCATTGTATAGGACCACCAACATTGAAGATAAATACAGGCAAGTAAGATCTGTGATTTCATCCTACTGGGGGAATCCTAGCATGGACATCCTTCTTCCTATGCCTTAGTAAATATGTTCTGCAGAGTTTTCTGTGTCACATAGTAACTTAGGTGACTTGCTCAGTGTCACACAGTTAGTGGCGTGATTTGAACAAAGATTGTCTTAGTACTTGCTATATCCAGGGCACACTGCCTCTTAACATTGAACAAGACGACAAAAATCGCATCAATAATCTTCAACTAAAAACATCCATAAAAATATCAATTCTGCCTTTTCTTAGGTCTATTCTTTTTGTATTCTCCAAATGTTCTTTCTTTATAGATTATGGATGAATAAAACTCTACTGTTAGATATATCTAAAGAAAGATGCTGGAAGTTGGCCACAAAATTCCCAATAAAAGTAACATTATAAAAACTGATTCAAGAACTGAAGGAAGTGGTTTACTTAAATCCCTTTTAAACATATCATTGTATACCAGCTGTTAGAGGTGTTATTTCTCTAAGGAAAGCTTGAAGTAAGAAATTCAATTTAAAAGTGTAAGCTAAGAGAAGTTCAGATTTAATTCTAAAATTTATAGACTCATCAACAGCAATAAGCTGTATGGAGCAAATCTAATATACTGTATTATGGCAGCATAATTCAAAGTGTTATAGTTAAAGCCCGTCAGCACTTCCATTCCAAGCTCCTATTTTGTGATGTTTATGATTTAGCCATAACGATTTGCAGTAGACTGTAGAGCAGTTTTTAAGAATTTAGCCTGGCAGCAAATTGTATCAGTTTCATTTTTTGATGGGAAGGAAAAGAAAAAAAACAATATTGTTTGTAATGTAAAAATTGGGTTGACTGTATTAAGGACTTTAGTTTGTAGGAAGAAGGAAAGGAGATAGAAGTCCCTGCTCATAGGTAGCCCTTGGACGAGGTATTAAGCAAGATAAAATTCTAAGAATTAAAAACTAGAACAAGGACAAAAGCTAACAAATCAAGAACTTACCATCTGAGTTTGGGATTCTGTAGCAAACTAAAATGGGTATAAGAACTATTGTTGATCCCTTTTGTATGTTGCTATACATTGGGGCTACATTTCAAGAGACAGAGATAGCCATTCTCTACGTACTCATAGGGCCACAGGATATGGAGAGTTAGGAAGGATAGCAGCAGTCATTAGTTTAATTACCTCATTCCATGGATGAGGAAAATGAGACCTCATTTTCTCGCTTCTTTTTTAGACTTCTTTCTCCACCATGTTACAGCAGCCTTCTTTCCCTGAAAGTTCGTCTCCTCTTATTAACCCTTCTTTTTTGTTATTTCCTACCAGAATCTCCTTTTAAATAAAGCGACAAATCCGTGCATGTTCATATCTGTGTACATCTGGGTGCATTCCTTTCTTTGCTCTGCTCATGATTTTCTGAGCCTTTTTCTTCACTTTTCTCCTCACATGGGAACCCTCCCCTCCTACCCATCCCCTTTACTTTTCCCACTTCTTTTTCTATATTGTATTCTTGCATTAGAATGTAAGCTCCCTGAGGTCAGGGAGTATCTTTTCTTTAACTTGTATTTGTATTCCTAGTGCTTAAGTTGAAAATAGAATACTGAATTCAAGCATCTGGTAGTAAGTAGTCCAGTTTCCCTGATTTTAGAAAACTATACTATGCACACCTCTGTTGTCTATTTATCAGTTCTTCATCTGGCATTAGCATTTTCTTTTATTGGCCCTTTGTAGTTGATTTCAGCACTTAACAATATTCAGAATAACAATCATTCTTTGAACAATATCGTCATTACTGTGTATATTACTTTCTAGGTTGTACTCTTCATTATTTCATGCAAATTTTTTCATGCCTCTCTAAAATCAACCTGATTATCTTTCCATTCAGCTCAGTTGCATTCTATCAAAATGATATACAACTTGTTGAACTTTTCCCCAGTCGATGATCATCACCTCAATTTCCAGTTCTTTGCCTCAACAAAGAGAACAATTATATATATTTTAAAACATATATAGGTTGTTTTTCTTTTTCCCTCATCACCTTAGGAAATAGATCTGATGGTAATATTTCTGGTAATAGAACATACACAGTTTTATAACTCTTTGGACGTAATTCCAGATTGCTCTTCAAAATGGTCAGATCAGTTCACAGTTCCATCCACAGTGTCCCAAATTTTCCACATTCCCTCCAAAAATTTTTAAATTTTCCTTTTCTTTCATTTTAGACAATCTGATACGTACGAGATGATGCCACAAAGATGTTTTTATTTGCATTTCTCTAAACAAACAATCATTTAAAGCATTTTTCATATGACTAAATATAATTTTGACTTCATGAAAAAAAAATTGCTTGGACTCATATTCTTTGACCAGTTATCAATTTGGGAATGATTTATATTCTTATAAATTTGACAAAGATCTCTATATTTTTGAGACATGAGACCTTTATCAAAGAAACTGTCTACAAAATTCCTTACAATACCCCAAAATCTGCTTTTTTTCTACTCTTGGCTACACTGATTTTATTTGTATAAAATGTTTTTAATTTAATGTAATCAAAATGATCCATTTTATATTTCACAATACTTTCTCTGATTTGTTCATAAATTCTTCTATCCATAAGTCTGATACGTAATATGTTTCATGTTCTAATTTACTTATGGTATGTAGGTCATGTATCCATTTTAAACTTATCTTGGTAAATGGTGTAAGATATTGCTCTATACTGAATTACTCCTTGACTGCTTTTCAGTTTTCCCAATAATTTTTTACCAAATAGTGAATTCTTATCACATGAGCTTAAATTTTCTCATTTCTCAATTACAAGGTTACTATAATCATTTACTATTGTACTGCATGTCTACTCTGTTACACTTTTCTACCTTTCTTTGACTTAACTGATACAAGACAATTTTGATAATGAAGAACTTACAATATAGTTTAGGGTCTAGTACTACTAAATCTCCTTTATATTTTTATATTAACTCCTTTGATATTCTTGACTATTTTTTCTTCCAAATGAGTATTGTTTTTTTCCAGTGCAATAAAATAACTTTTAGTAATTTAATTAAGATGATATTGAAAAAATAGATTAGTTTAAGTAGAATTTTTAATTTTTTATTATATCAACTCTGCCCAACCATGAACAATTAATATTTCAACAATTACTTAAATCTGACTTCATTTGCACAAAAAATGTTTTATAATTATATTCATGTAGTTTTATGATTTGTCTTGCCAGGCATACACCTAGATATTTTATGCTGTCTGCATTTCTTTTAATTCAGGTAGTTCTTACTAATCTTCCTGAAGGATTTTGTTGGTGATATATAGAAATGCTAATGATTTATGTGGGCTAATTTTATATCTTGCCATTGTGCTACTAAAATTATTAATCTGTTTTCAAATGACTTCTTAGTTGAATCAGTAGAATTTCTAAGTGCTTTATCACATCATCTGAAAAAAGTGATAATTTTATTACCACATTGCACATTCTGAGTCTTTAATTTCTTTTTCTTCTCTTATTGATATAGCTAGCATATCTAATACAGGTTTGAATAATATTGTGAATAATAGGCATCCTTGTTTCAATCCTGATCATATTGAAAGGGCTTCTAGCTTGTTCTCATTACAAATAATGTTTGCTGGTGGTTTTAGATAGATGTTCTTGTCATTTTAAGGGAAAACTTATTTATACCTACGCTTTCAAGAATTTTCTAATCAGAACAAGTGTTGCATTTTATCCAAAGCTTTTTTTCTGCATCTAACTATATAATCATATGATTTTGTTACTTATTTTATTGGCATAATGAATTATTAATAGTTTTTCTTATGTTAAACTCTTCTTGCATTCCTGATATAAAGACTACTTCATCACAATGCATAATCTTTGTGGTATATTATTGTAATTTCCTAGATAGTGTTTTATTTAGATTTTTTGCATATGCATTCATTAGTGAAATTGGTCTATAATTTATTTTCTCTCTATTCTTCCTCCTTTAGGCATTAGCACCATATTTGTTTTATAAAAAGAGTTTGGTAGGACTCCATCTATTTTTCTAAATTGTTTATATAGTATTGGAATTATTTTTTCCTTTAATACTTGGTAGAATTCCATTGTAAACCCATCTGGTCCTGATGCTTTTTTCTTATGGCATTTTCAATTTCTTTTTGTAAAATAGGTTTATTTAGATATTCTGTTTTCTCAAGGTTTTTTCTAGTTTATATAATTAAAAATGCTTAAATTTATCTTTTGTAATCTTCCCTTTCATTTTGTTCAGAATTATCTCCCTTAACAAATCTGTGAAAGCATTTGGTTTCATTCTCATTAAAAATAGTCAATAGTTCTAATTGTTAAGACAGTGCAATATCCATACAGTTAAGTATGATATAAAATAAGAGTGACTGAGGTAAAAGATCAGATAAATTGCTCTAAGAACATTTGAGAAGGGAAAGAATGCTATATAGAATTCATCTTAAAAATGAAGTAACTCCAAGGGCCAGAGCCAACATGGAAGAGAAAAGGTAGGTACTCACCTGAGCTCTCCCAAGTTTCCCTCAAAACAATTTTAAAATAATGTCTCAAAACGAATTCTGGAATGGCAGAACCCACAAAAGAATAAGTGAAACAATTTCTCAGCCCTAGAAAACTTGGAAGTTTGGCAGAAAAAGTCTGTTGCATCAGGGTAGAGTGGAACACAGTTCAACACAGGCCACACCCCAGGAAACCATGGCTGAATCAGTGATGATAGTGGCAGTTTTTGGACCTCTCAGTCCATAGACATTAAGAGAGTAAGAAAAATGGTTGGAAGGAGATTACTGGGGTCCCTTTGTTGGTACCAGGAGCAGGTCTCTGATACATTGCCCAAACTTGTATCTGGGTTGCAGTCCTGGATCTCAGTCCCAGGGCAAGGAAGAGCACTAGCATACTAGAACTTGTGACTCTGGGTAGCTAAGACCCTGATCACTGTTCCAGGATAAAAAGAATGTTTGTGGTTGTTAATAGACCAGAGCACAATTCAGGAGAGTAGTAAGTAGACCTGTCCTTAGATCATACCAACTTGGAAGAACTGAAAACTTACAAGTCCCCAAAATTCTCTGTGAAAACAACTGCACAAAAGTCTGAAGTCTTGGACAGTTTTCCGTATTGAAGCAGGGCCCTATGTTAGCATAGAATTAAAGGGAAAAAGTAGGTTAGAGAAATGAGCAAACAGTAGAAAAAGATCCTAATTATAGAAAATTAGGGATCACAGGAAAGGGCAAAACACAAACTGAGAAGACAACAAAGTAAAAAACTCTATATCAGAATCTTCAAAGGAAAATAAAAATTGAGCTCAGGCCATGGAAGAGCTCAAAAATGATTTTAAAAATCAAGTATGAGAGATAGAGGAAAAATTGGGAAAAATTACAAGAAAATCATGAAAAAAAGAGTCAACAGCTTGGTAAAGTAGGCAAAAAAATACTGAAGAAAATAGTATCTTAAAAAAAAAAAAAAACAGAATAAGCCAAATGGTAAGTGAAGTACAAAAGTCCAAGAAAGAGAAGAATGTCAGGGAAGGCACCGAACTTCACTGAAGAAAAGAATTCTTTAAAAAGTAGAATTGACCAAATGAAAAAGGAGGAACAAAAGATCACTGAAGAAAACCATTCCTTAGAAATTATCATTGAAAAAATGAAAGCCAATGACTTTATGAGACAGCAAAAAAACAATAAAACAAAGTTATCAAAAAAGTAGAAGAAAATATAAAATATCTCACTTGCAAAAAAAATACTGACCTGGAAAATAGATCCAAGAGGGAGAATATAAGTTATTAAATTTTCTGAAAGCCAAAATATGATGTCAAGAAATTATAAAGGAACTGCCCTGATATTCTGGAAGCAGAGGGCAAAATATAAATGAAAAGAATCCATCAATCACCCTCTGAATGATATCCCAAAAGTAAAATTCCCAAAAATATTATAGCCAAATTCCAGAGCTCCCAGGACAAGGAGAAAATTTCAAGCAGTCAAAATGAGAAAATTCAAATATTGGGGAGATTTAGTCAGGATAACATAAGATTTATTTTCTACATTAAAACTTCCGCATTAAAGATCAGAGGACTTGGACTTTGATATTCCAGAAGGCAAAAGAGCTAGGGTTACAACAAGCAATCACCTATCCAGCAAAAGTGAATATAATTCTTGGGGGTGGGGAGAATGGATATTCCAAATGAAATAGAGAACTTTCAAGCATTTATAATGAAAACTGAATAGAAAATTTGACTTTCAAGTGAATACAAGATTCAAGAGAAGCATAAAAATGGTAAAAAGGAAAGAGAAATCATAAGACACTGAGTAAATTCAAAAGGTTTACATTCTTACATGTGAAAATTATATTTGTAAGTTCTAAAATCTTTCTTATTGTTAAGGCAGGTAAAAGAAGCATACATGAAAGGTATAGGTGTGAGTTGAATATGATGGGATGATTACCTAAAAAAAAAGTTGAGGTGAGAAAGAAGAAGGTACCTGAAGATGGGGAAAGGGAGAAGTGGAATAGGATAAATTATCTGACATAGAAGGGGCATGAAAGGGCTTTTACAGTGCACGGGAAGATGGGAAAAGAAAGTGTGTGAACCTTATTCTCATTGGAATTGGCTCACAGAGAGAATAATATTACTCATTTGGTTATATAAATCTATATTACCATACAGGAAAGTTGGAAGGGAAAAGGATAAGAGAAGGTGGGGTGGCTAATAAAAGGGAGGATAGTTTGGGGAATTCAATGTCAGAAGTAAAATACTTTGGGGAATGGACAGGGTGAAAGGAGACAGAGTAGGATAAAGAGGGGGAAATAGGATGAAGGGAAATACATAGTAATCATAACTGTGAAAAAATGTTTACAGCAAGTTTCTCAGATAAAGATCTCATTTCTCAAATATGTAGAGAACCAAGTCAAATGTATAGACATAAGAGCCATTTTTCAATTGATAAATGGTCAAAGGATATGAACAGTGAGTTTTCCAGTGAAGTAATCAAATCTATCTATATAATATGAAAAAATGCTCTAAATCACTTTACTTGAGAAGTACAAATTGAAACAACCGAGAGCTACCATCCCACACCTTTCAGATAGGCTAATATGACAGAGAGGGAAAATAACAAATGTTGGAGGGGATGTGGGAAAATTGAGACCCTAATGCACAGTTGGGGAAGCTTTATTTTAATTCCCAAAGCACTAAAAAAATCACACATGCCCTTTGATGTAGGAATACCACTACGAGGGCTGCATTCCAAATAGATAAAAAACAAAAAGGAAAAAAAAAAGCAAAAAGGAAAAGGTTATATATGTGCAAAAATACTTATAGCAGCTCTTTTAGTGGTGGCAAAAAATTAAAAATTGAGGGGATGTCCATCAATTGAAGAATGACTAAACAAGTTGTTGCATATGGTTGTAATGAAATACTACTGTGCAATAAGAAATGACCATTATGATGCTCTCAGAAAAACCTGAAAAGACTTGCATGAACTGATACAAAATGAAATTAGCAGAACCAGTAGAACTTTGTATACAGTAATAACAATATTGTATATTGATCAACTGTGAATGATTTACAGACAATTTTGAAAGACTCATGATGAAAAATATCCATCTGCAGAGAAAAAGAAAAAAAACAGTCTGAATGAAGATCAAATCATACTTTTTCTTTTCTTTGTGTTTTCTTTTACCCCGTGACTAACATGGAAATATGTTTTGTGTGATTGCACATGTATAAACAATATCAAATTGCTTGTCTTCTCAAGGAGGAGGCAAGGCAAGGGAAGAAAGGAAAGAATTTGGAACTCAAAAATTAAAAAAAATTGTTTTTATATGTGATTGGAGGAAACTAAACCATTTTAAAAAAAGATCAGCAAAGTCACTTTGACTGAACCATAGTGGATGTAAAGAGTAGAAATGTGTAAAAAACTTGAAAAAAATAGGTTAGAGTCAGGTTATGAAAATTTAATAACCAAACAGAGGAGTGTGTATTTTATCGAGAAGTAACAGAAAGTCATTGGAGGTTATTGAGATGAGGAGTCACTTGGTCAGATCTGTGCTTCAGGAATATCAGTTTCTTTAGTAATTTTGCAGGTTTGTGGAAAACAGATTGAAAAGGGCCAGACTTTAGGTAGAGAGACTGATTTGTAGGCTATTCTAACAATTTAGCTGAGAGGTCTGTATTTTGGCAGTGGTCATGTGAATGGAGAGAAAGGGATATGTGGAAGAGACGTTATAGACGTAGAATTGATAAGACGTGGCACCTGCTTGGCCATTGACTTGGCAACATATCTATGTTGGGTGAAGGAGTTTGAACAGTTGAAGATACCTCTGAGGAATAAAACTGAGTGACAAGAAAGATTTTGGTGCCTCTATAGTCACATAGCTAGTATTCATCAGAGGCAAGATTAGCATGTAGGTATTTAGATCATCTTTATGGTAGATAGAGCTTGACTCTCAATCTACTGTGCCAAGCTGCTTGGGGGAAGTTTGTTTGAAATAGGAGTCAAATGTTTCCACAGGAAAAGGGAAGGATTCAGCAGAGACAAATGGCTAATATCACCTTGCAAGAAGAAGAGAAAGGGAGCAAGTTTGTAATATTAAAGAAAAAAAAAGATTACATCCAAAGATCGGAAACAAGCATGGATGCTAGTGTGAATCCATAAGAATAGTAAAAAAAGAGTATCAGAGATTCAAAGATGTGAAGTTGGGTTATTGAGAAATATCAACATATGTTTCAGAGGGAGAGCATAGACAAAAAGGAATTTAACAAAGTAAATGAAGTAGGAAAGAAAAACAATACATTCGGGATTTGAAAGTTATTAGAATACAGGAGAAGACTAATCAAGCGGTTTATGGTGTCAGTTTTCATGTACAATAGTTATTTATGACTCTCAGAAGCAGTATGTGAAGTTACGCTTACATGAGATTTCTTTTTTAAATGTTTCCATGGATAACCATGGTTTATTTAGTCATAAGACAGATCTATTTGCCTTAATCTACACCCCACCCCTATTATCTTGAAAACACATTAAACTAGAAAATAACTTGAGGTTAATCCTGTATACCTTAAGGCAGAAAGTGAATCAAACACCATTCATCTCTACTAAAAGATGTGAAGAAAAAACTGTTTGGAGAAGGCCCATGTGTAAAAGGATATGATGCAGATGACAACTGATTTGAGGAAAATTTCTGAGGATCAAAAATGAAAAACAGAAAACATGTAATGTTAGATTCTCAACAAAGAAAAGGTGTCTCTCCAAATGACATATAGAAGCATAATGGAACCCAGATTGTTCATCACAGGACATTAGTTCCAATTGGCTTTTAGTATTGCTATGATTTATTTTATTGTAGACTCTAATGTAGTATTTAAAAGAAGGCAAAAATATTTTTCTTCAGTAGTTTCCTATTTGTTTGGCTCCAGGGTAAGAGGTGGAGGAGGAAGAATATTCTGTCATTACATTGCAAACTTTACTCTGTTTCATATTACATAAAGGAAATGAAGCATCCCTAAATTTATAACCAGTGAAACTTTTTAGTGATAACTTCTTACCCAAGTATTGAATTAAAATTATATTCCATGGTAACAATAGCAAAATTCCACCAAAGTGTAATTGTGTTGATTTTATTCTTAATCAACACTTTAGTTACAATATATTTTGCCACTAGATTACTGAAGCTGACAAAATTGCCCCATTCAATTGTCCTAGTATTAATTACAGTCAGGTTTAGAGCCACAAGGTCAAATTCTGCTTATCATGGAATATAGCTCTCACTGGTTGCCTTTATGTGTTCTTTGCTCTTAGATTTAACATTAGATACTATTTCCCTATTTGCAAATAGAATCTGGGACATTCCTTCCCCTCTTTCCAGTTTGTGAAAATTGAGTCAGTTAGTTTGAAGGGAAACTCATTTATTCACATTAGCTGGTTACATTCCTACCCTGTGGGAATATCATGACTGCATGGAATCAGAATCTGGTTAGTAGACCGAAGCTGGACTGCCAGCTAAGCAAAACTTGAAAAGGGTAAGCTCATCAATTCTGCTATAATTTTAAGATGCTTTGGATGGAGAACTAAAGTAGCTACACTCTTTAGTGTTCACTGTTTTTTGAGAACTTTAAAAAAATATGCCCCTATGTGCAAACAATAGCTTTAAGGGTGAAGGGATGTAAGGCTTTAGAAAAATACTCATGTTTTTCCCCAACCTTGTAGCCTAGAGCCATCAGTTTTACACCAAACCTTGTCTATTTCACAGTGCCAAGCCATGCACTGCTTCCAGCTAGGAGCAGGAAAGAAGGGTGGGGACAGCTCTAGTCATGCCTCAAAATAGCTAGAAATGTGATGCTCAGCATAAAAGCTCCAGGAAAAGATTTTCTTGTTTTGTTAAATTAAATACTAAGCATCGGGAGCTTATTTATAATGGCCCTTTTAAAATATTTATTTTTTCCCTAATCAATCCTTTCTTTTTTGTCTATGTGTGTGTTTAGATATGGCTCTGTGGCCTCATTAGGCTTCCTAAGAGATTACTCTCTGACTATAGATAACAAGGGGATATTGCTCAAAGAGCTTTGCAAAAGCAGAGAAATCAGCACATTTGGCTATACTCACAAAAGAGGATAAGCTATAAATTCTCAGTCATATTTTAGTTGATCTTACTCATAGTGCTAGGAAAATAAAACTAGAGTGACTCAGGAGTCTGTTAGCACAAGGATAAAAAAGGGGGAAAGAGGGCATCTAGAGGTGAAAGCCATTTCTTTTGCAACACAAAACTCAGATAATTTGAAATGCTTCAGTGCACTACCACTAGTCTTTTAGAAATATTTTTATTGATTTCTTTTGTTTTTACATCTCCTACATTTCCAATATATCTCTTTCTCCCCTCCCAGAGATACATCCTCATAATAAATAACAAAGAAAGAGGAAGAGAAAAACAATTCAGCAGATCTATATTACGTATTAAAAAGTCTGACATTATATGGAGCTTTCCACACCCATAGTCTCCTTTCATCCCCTGTCCTTCAAAGAAAAGGGGATAGCTCTAGTCTTTTCAAAAAAAGTATCCTCTCAATATAGTAAGATTAAGAACTGGAAGAGACCTTACTTAGTTCCTTTCAGATGGATTCATTTTCTTGTTGCTCAGTCATGTTTGACTCTCTCTGACCTGATTTTGGGTTTTCTTGGCAAAAGATACTTGAATGCCTTGCTATTTCCTTCTCCAGCTCATTTTACAGATGGGGATATTGGGGCAAACAAGGTTAAACAACTTCCCCAGGGTCACACAAACAGCTAGTACGTGTTTGCAGTTAGATTTGAACTCAGGTCATTCTGACTCCAGGACCAGCACTCTATCCACTGTGCCACCTAACTGCCCCTAATTTTACAGATAGAAAAACTAAGGTATATAATAGCTGTATGACATATTCAAGATCACACTGATAGTAGTAGTAGTAGTAAAGTTGAAATCAGGTCTTCTGATTTCAAATCCAATGTTCTATTGATTCCATCATGATACCCTGGCAGGTTTCTGCTGATTCAGAATTCCCTTTTACCATCTAGATTCTTTTCTCCCTTTCCCCCAATGAATGATTAAATGGTCAACTTATAATACTTAAGATACCTGAGGAGTTAATAGAAGTACAATTTGGGGTTATTTGCCAGGAATATTTAGATAAACTTGAATGCCTACCAAAACTATGATGGAATATATGTGTGCTGGGGAAGTTTAGAAATTCTACTCTTTGACTTTGTATGTTCTCTGTACTATGGCTTATCAGGATCATGACCTCTTACTTCCAACCCATTGATACAGATATTCAAAAAAGATTCAGGAAGGGCTTAGAAAGTGATGCCAGTAAAGTAAAGGAGATGTTTCCGATATCATAATGAGAATGATGAGAATGATCACAACGGTAACAATGGTGATAGCATTTACAAAGTATTTTAAGTTTTGCAAAGTACTATACATGCTGTCTGTCTCAGTTTCCTCAAGTATAAAATAGAGATGATAATAGCATCCCAGGGTTGCTATGAGAATCAAATGAGATGATATTTGTAAAGCACTAAATACAGTAACTAGCACATAGTAGGTATTTGCTAAATAAAGGTTTATTGCATCTCATCCTGCCATTTCCCTGATACAGATCAGTGCATAATATTTTCTCCAGAACACACACAATACTGAGGAATATCAGTACACACGCACACACACACACACACACACACACACACACACAAGGGTTCCACAAGGTAACAGGGCTGGAGAGAGTTGTATTTCTTTACCCATTTAGAGGTTTGGGGTGGCACTCTTGCTTTCTCTTCATGACATGGTTATTTTCACTGCTACAATTTAAGGATTGCTTTAAGAATATGATCATATAAGTTATAGATTCACTATGTTTGTGATTTTTGGCCACTTGTAGCCTCAGAGTTGGAGATATTTTGGTATTTTCTTTAAGAGGACTGACTAGAACAATAGCTTTCCTACTTCTCTAACCTCCCAGATGGTAGTAAAATGATTTAATATGAGCTTTGTGCCTTCATATTAGCACACAGTACTTACCAGAAAATAAATAACTATATTTGGTCAAAAGTGAAATTTCTGGCACTGAAATATATGCATTTCTAAAAAAGCAGAATTAAAAAGTGTCACCCATGGTGTCTACCTATCTCTTGTACCCTGAGTAGCTGCCTACCCTTCTTAATCATGGAATGTGACTTTTATCTGATTTTAGAATTAGCCACTAGAAATGCAATATATTTACTTTCATCACCAATGTGAATTTTTCAGAGATAATTTTACCTCCCTATCCACTTTTTGAGATAGAACAACTTAATATTACTCCAGGGGTAATTACTTTTTGTTGTGGTTCCTCTTGTCAACCTGAAACGGAGATAAAATACGTTTTGTCACAGATATCTCAGCATGGTTCTAATATTAGCAGTGGATTGTTTATGCTACCCAAAGTTTACTCTCTAAATTTCAGGGTATTTTATAGAAGTAGGGATCAAAGGGATGATTTTGGAGGGTAAAAAATAAAAAAAAGAAACGAAAACCATACATTTAATTGTTAGTAAGACCCCAAATCTTTTCCTCCCTAATACATGATTATCAGGGGATCATGCTCCTTTTCCCTCAGTTCCCAATTCATCTACATGTTTCAGAAAGGAGCTCTGAATATCATCACTCAGCTGCCTGTAGGTAAAAAGAGAGTTCAGAAGTACGTGTGTGTTTTGAGCAGAGATGTAGGTTCTGGAAAAGGAGAGTTGGAATGAAGAATGATTTCCATTTGATAAGAACTTGACCACTACAAAAAACATGACTGATACAAAAGCTCAGGACAAAGAAGGAGATACCTAAAAAATTGCTATTGTCTTCTGGGAGATTAGAACTGCAGGAAGTGTTGCCTGAAATTAAAGACACCACAAAGAATTTAGAGGAGAGGCAATGATTAGCAACATAGCAAAAATTATGGTTGCTTATGACCATAGTTCCAGAGAACTCATAATAAAGCATCCTATCCATCTCCAGAAAGAGAACTAATGAACTCAGAGTATAGGATAAAACATATTTTCTTCTATTTCTTTAATTTTTTTACTTTTTTTTATCGGAACATGACTAGTGAGGACATTTATTTCACATGTATGTGTATATATATGCATGTATGTAATGTAAAATAATGTCTGGTCTTCTCAATGGGTGGGGGAAGGGGAGAGGAAAAGATTTTGGAACTTAAAATAAAGTTGAATTAAAGCCAAAAATAAAAGAGTAATGGGACTTGTGAGTTACAGGAAAAGTGATGATGTTTGGAGTAGAGAGAATGTCAATGTGGAGAAGCAATCCAGGGACATAACTATGTGGAGTTTTACTACAGATCATATTAAAAAAGATGAGGGCTATGTAGACCTCTGAAGAAAGTTTGTTTACTGGTGGGTATTATCATTTTCTGTGAGTTTTGCTATGAGTTACAAAAGCAAATCAGCTTGTTCATGATATGAGGCTTGTGCAGTTGTAAGGTGAATTGGTAGCCTTCCCTTTGGGTGATATCAAATAACAAAGTTCCAAAATATCCAAGCAAGGAGAAGCAGCCAGGGAAGTAAGAACTCTCAAAAGTGTGCCCAGGAACTTTGTCAGGGGGAAACTCTAACAACTAGTTGGAGCTACAATGAAGGAAAATGATGAGGCTAAAGCTTAGAAAAAAATAGAAAGTAAAGCTAGTGCTGATATTGGCAATCTCTAACTAAACACAAACATGATTTTGGTATGGGAAACATCTAAACTGAAAGTGGATTGATGTGTTTCTAGAACTGTTTTCTCAGAAGTAAACAAACTTATAGAAGTACAAAAGTTCATAATTTAAGAGCATGTATTGATAACACATTTTTTGTTTTAGTATAATCAAGTACCTCTGATTGAATAATATGAGTAAAGATTTTCCCCACCCATTAATAGGCCTTCCCATTAAGGGGAGTTTGATTAGGGGAGATGTGTAGAAGACCCATACCTTTTGTTAATGAGGCACTGATTCTCAAAAGTTGTGATGCTCTCTGGCTATAAAAAATATATAAATACTCCGAGGTGAGGTTTTGCTTTAAGACTCACTCATTGGAAGAAAGTTGTTTAGCCAGATGAGGCTTTGGGTAGCTGTTGAGGCCCCTGACTTTGAAAACCCAGATGTTGATGCTTCCTTCTCTGGTAACTATGGTCAGACAGTTGGAAGCCCATCTGTTGACCTTTATTTTTCTTCTTGTTTTCTTCTCTATTGGTGAATAACATATGTGCTTAATTAAAGGAGATAGTTAACCCCTCAAAAGTTGTTTTATTTTTAGAAAAGCAGATCTAAGAACCTGTGATAGCAGGCCCTCCTGTGTATGTTAGGGTGCTTGCTTTTACACAGTATTTTGAATAAGCATTTACTTTAATTTTCACCTGAGTTTCTTCAGATATTTATTCCCATATCCCTCAGACACATCTTAATTCTCTTGCCTATGGATGTAAAACTATGGTAATAAGCTTCTTTTCACATTTCTGAGAATGATGTTCTTTGTAACTAACTCACTGGAAATGTCAATAAGTTCTAGAGAAACCATTTATTCTGGTTGAGTCTTTCCTCCTTGGTCTTTGCCAAAACTATGTATTTAGCAGGACTTGACAGGAGATACAAAATCAAATTCAGAGGACAGGTGTTAAGGAAGATTTACATGAGACTATAGAGAAGGAATTTTCATTACTTCTGGAGAAAAGACTTCCATAAACAATGCAGGAGTTATTAACTATGAAAATACAAGACACAAATGGCTCCTAAAAAGATTAGACTAGAAAGTTATAAGATTTTTCTACTAAGTCATCAGCAAGTGTCTTAGTACCCAGTGAAATTATAGGAAGGATGTGAGAAATACCTCCCATTGTCGTCACTGGTGTTGTTGATCCTTCATTCTTCAAGAGGACCCATGACATCGGGAAGGTGCTATCTTGACTTGCAAGTGAATTGGATTTAAGTCAGGCAGGATGTGCAAAGTCATCAGCCTTGCTCGCTCCTCCGCAGTCATCAGAGTCCAGTGGCAAGACAAAGGTCAGAGCAAATGATGATGCCCCTGAAAACTAAGGTCTTACCCAGTTCACTGTCTGCATGAGGCAACACCCATTCAATGACTAAAGAGTAGGTAAGAGTTGAGACCAAAGATGGGTGAGTTTGACTTCACGAAAGAATCAGACTGGAAGAGGAAGACATTCAGAGTTTCTGGCCAGAACAGAAATAATTGCTATTTACACCCACTCTGAGTCATCCAAACCCAAAGACAAATGAGACTTGGGTTGGGACCTACTATTGACTAATGAAAATATAAACTCATATCACTGGCTTTCATTCATAATAATAGGTCCGTTTGGATCCCGGTGGACTTTATCAAAGCCTGGTTTACCAGAGATATATTACAAGAAATCATAAATAAAAACTACATGAGACAAAAATAGCTAAATGAAGACATGACAGGCATTTATCTTTAATAGAGAGAAATTTGAGAAGTCCAGAGTTAGATTATGTAAAGTAAATGGGATCATAAATTACTGAGTTTAACTAAGGCATTAAGCTAAATATTAATTAGTCGCTTGTCTGACTTATTCATCATGGTTCTTGTATCAGTAAATTAATCCTTAACCAAGAAAATCATGTAAATTTTAGTACTTTGCTTATAGATAACTTGATTTTCTTTCATCCACAGTTTATCTTTTTCCCAATTACTTTTATGATCAAAACTGTATAAATGGAAGGGACCTTGGAGGTAATCTAGTCCACTAACTTCATTTTACATATGACAAAACTGAGGCTCAGAAGGGTGAAATGATTTGCCAAAGATTAAACAGAGAATAAATGGCAGTCCATTTTCAGATCATGGGGTTTGTTATCTTAAAGATTTGTATATTTCTAATACATTCTTCATATACAAATGTATTTTAATTTGTTTTTTGTACACTTAATAATATTTTATTTTTCTAATTACATGTAAATATAGTTTTCAACATTCATTTTTGTAATATTTTAGTTCCAAATTTTTTCTCCCTCCCTCATCTCCCTTTCTCCAAGACAGCAAATAATCTGATAGGTTATATATGTGCAATCATGTTAAACATAGTTTTACAATAGTTATATTGCAAAAGAATCAGAATAAAAGGGGAAAACACAAGAAAAAAAGTGAAAATAGTATGCTTCAATCTATATTCAGACTCTAGTTCTTTCTCTGAATGTGAATAACACTTTTCCATAATGAGTCTTTTGGAACTGTCAGATCATTGTATTGCTAAGAAGAGTTAAGTCTATCATGGTTGATCATTGGACAATGTTGCTATTACTGTGTAAAGTGTCCTCCTGATTCTTCTCACTTTACTCAGCATCATCAGTCCATGATCCAAATCTTCCCAGATTTTTCTGAAATTCTGCTCGTCTTTTCTTATAGAACAACAGTATTCCATTATATTCATATACTAAAATTTGCTTAGCCATTCTTCAATTGATGAGCAACCCCTAAAATGCAGATTCTTTGCCACCACAAAAGAGCTGCTACAAATATTTTATATATGTTGGTCCTTTGCTCTTTTTTATGATCTCTTTGGGATACAGAGGTAGTAGTGATTCCACCAGATTAAAGGGTAGGCACAGTTTTATAGTCCTTTGAGTAGTTCCAAATTGCTCTCCAGAAGAGTTAGATCAGTTCACAACTCCAAGGTGTTTTCATCTGGCAAAATCCATTAAGTTCCAGTAAATTAGACACTGAATTGGGAAGATGCACTAAAGCAAGGCATGAACATACAGTGCTTATGAAATTCTTTGTGGGAACATATATAAGCAAGTGCAGTGGAGACATTCACAGATACCACACACAGGGGTCCTCCAAGGAAAAACACTGGGGTATATATATGTATATATATGTATGTATGTGTGTGTGTGTGTGTGTGTGTGTGTGTGTGTGTATAGTTATACAACAAAACCCAGGAATTCTTCCATATTCACCCCCCTGAAAAGAGCACACATTTTTCAGCAAAAGAACACTATAGAGGCAAGGAATAAGAAGGGGACAGAAAAGTATTTCTATCTAAGATGGCAATGCCTTTGGGAAATATTTTCCTCACTAAATAGATGGAAAGGAATTCTAAGAATAAGTTATGAACTTTTTGAAGCAGAAAATTTTTGTACTTTATTCCCTAGTATTTTGTGTGCTAGGAATGTCTGATCTTCCCCCAAATTGAAGTAGAGAAATGAAAGAAGTGGTAAGCTTGAGTGAGTTTATAGGACATGAAAAGTAGGTATATAAACTTGCATCACCTGAGAGGGAGTAAGGATATGGTGTTTGGGAAATTTCTCAATAATATATATATATTATTGAAAAATATATATATATTATATTATATATAAATATAATATAATAATTATATATTAATATATAATTAATATATATTGTATATATTAATATATATTATTGAAAATATATATACACATATACATACATATATATGTAGAAATAGAGGTAGATATAGATATATAGATAGACATAGAGATATAGATATATAGAGATAGAGATAGACATTGATATATAGATATAGAAATGTAGATACAGAGATAGACATAGATATAGATATAGAGACAGAGAGATATATAGATAGAGATAGACTTAGATATATAGATATAAATATATAGACATAGATATATAGAAATAGAGATAGATATAGAGATAGAAATATAGAGATATAGATAGATATGGATACAGAGGTAGATATAGATATATAGCTGTATCATATACATATAGATAGATATAGAGACAGACATAGATATAGACAGATATAGAGATGGAGATAGACATATATATATAGATACAGAGATATAGAAATATAGATAAAGAGGTAAACATAAATAGATACAGATATAGAGATAGATGTAGATATATAGTTATAGAAATGTAGATATAGAGATAGATATAGAGATAGACATAGATATAGAGATGGAGATAGACATAGACATAAGTATAAATATAGAGATAGACATGGATATAGATTGGTAGAGACTTAGATATAGAGATGGATATATGGATAGAGATATATAGATAAAGATAGAGATAGATACAGATTTATAGAGATAGAGATAGACATAGATACAGACATATAGATATAAACATATATATAGATAGGTATAGATAGATATAGATGTAGATGTATATATTGATATATAGATACAGACATAGATATAGATATATATTAATAGAGAGATAGAGAGGTAAATATATAGATATATCTATAAATATATAGATAAATATATAGACTAGATAGATAGATATGGATATAGATATCTATATATAAATTGCTTTGAGAGAACAAAAGGAAAAACAAGGAATTAGCACTGAGAAGTGTGTAGAGCACAGAAATGATAAATATGTAAAATATACCCAGTTGATACATACATAAGCAGCAACATTAAAACTTTGAAAGTTTGCAGTATTGTAATAAAATTGTAATAAGTCATCTGGATCATCTAGAAGTAATAAGCAAACAGACATATATATGTTTTCTCAGTGGAGAGATAGAAGTATAGATATGGAATGTCTTAGACTGTTGGCTTTTCTTAAATGTCTGTCTTTGTTATAGAGGTGTTTAATGGTAAATATCCTGTTGTAAAATCAAAAACCAACAACAAAGTTTTTCAAAATAAAGCATTTCAGAAGATCTTAATTTGAAATTATGTTATAAACTGTTGAAATTCTAGGTCTAAGTATCTTTAGGAGTACAAAAGAATACCACACTATGAGAATATGCTTTGATCCTTCTCGGGTTGAGACTTTTAAAAGAGAGTAGGTTTTATATTCTAGGCCAAAAAAGCCATTTGATAGTAATGATCATTTTTATCCAGACTGGCTTCATGGCTAAAAAGGGGAATAAAAGTTTAAAAGTAAAGAAAAAAATATCATAGGCAATGGAAAAAGAAAAAAAAAATTGTTCCTACATCTGTGAACTATCAGCAAGGGTCAATTAATTGACACGATACTGGGGAAGAGACCTTATCAATATCTACCAGGGACAGCTCAAAGAACAACAAATAAAATAGCTAGCTGGAAATACTCTTGGTTCATTGAAAGCCCTGGGTTGGAAATGGGAGAGATAAATCACCTCAGGGTCCGTAAAAACTCGTAATATATAAAAGCTTAAGGAAGTGAGGTAGTGGAATTCAAAAGCAAGTATAAAGTAACTCATAGCTTCTGTTGTAAAAAGAGACCTGTCCGACTAGTGAAAGAAAACCAGAATTCAGACTAACTGCTCCTAGAGGTGGTCACTCCTAGTCATTGCATCCACAGTATTTGGAATTCCTCAGGAAGTTTAATGTTTGATGGTTTTAGAGGAGCAATACTGTATAGGATCAAATGAGACACCTGGAGGAAGAAGCCATAAATTACCTACAAATCAGAGTTTAAAATGCACTTGCTTTTAGAATGCAACATGCTAGTCCTCTCACTCTCTTTTTAGCTAGGTTTGTTTATTTCACAGCTGCAAAAGTAGAAGGCCATTGCTCTTTTATCCCCATTATATTTCAGAACAAATGGTCGGTGAGAATCAATAGCAATAATTCATGTGACATTCAGCAGGAAAAGAGCTTAGTCACTCTGTCGATAAACTAAACTGCGTTCAGCCTGAACTGCCAGTTGCTTAGATGCATGCCCTGTGTTGCATGCTGCTTCAGTAGCAGGCAGAACATAAGCTTTCCATCCATTCTTATCCAGTGTGAAATTTGCCTATATTTTCCCACAAATCCACCACTTTATTTTTGGGAAGAAGAACAGTGGGCTTCCTCTGATCATTTTCCTATCTCAGGGAAATGTTGTCTTATCCTTACAGCAAAACTAGCCTGCCTCCTTTTTCAACCATTCATATCTTGTTTGATGACATGTATGTATACCACTTCTTAAAATTATTGTTGGTGATATGATGTAGGGTGCTTGTACCCATCATAGATATTTCCAAGGCTTACAATTTTGACTATCTGGATGTTACGGTTATCTGTGATTCCTGCAGCATCACTGAGAGAATATTAGCATTAAACATTTTACAGCAGCAAGGAGCCTGGGATCTTTGAAGACCATACAGTTTATTAGATATATAGATGAAAGCTTGGCCTATTCAAAATTTTCTAGGTCAGGTATTATTTTTACCCATTCTGATTTTTGTATCCTTGTACATTGGCTATTCCTGTGTTTCATTCTAATGTAAATGTCTCTTTTAAGCATACTATACAAGTGCTAAAAAGTTCTTTATGAATTTTCCCCTGATACTATTCAGTTGATTTGTTTATATTTTATTCCATTAAGATTTTTTGCCTTTGCTATAAAGAACTTAAAATGAGAGTTAGTGTGTAGGGATGAGCCACTTCCTAGCATAATAATTTACATTTTATATTTGGTTACATTGCTTTCTTTTTTTTAAAAGAGATCTCTAATCATTACCATAATTACTGTTAATATGAAATGAGATGTATTTTTTATTTATGAAGTAATCATGAATACTACATAGACTAATATTCTAAGTAATTATAGTTAATCAATGCAATCAGCTATGTACTCTACACTTAATGACAGACCTCCCTAAACAGTTGATCTTTTTTTTTAACCATGGTGGCAATAAATACTTAAATATATTAAATGAAATACAGATCCAAATTACTCTAACCATAGAAGTATACAGTTGAGTAATGAAGGTCAGCTATTAAAGTCAGTTGTACTGTAATGCTAGGTACTAAGAATTCAGTTCTTTGCATTATTCCACCAGCCCACCTCTATCCCCACTTCAAAGTGTAATAATGTCACTATAGTTTAGCTAGAAACAATCATTCTTGTACTAAGCCCCTTATTTAATTTGCTTATAAATTGTGTCCCTGCCCATCTTTCATTTTCTCAATCATCCTCAGTCTAGCTTCACAACAGAGACAAAAGAAGCCAAATTAGAGAGGCTGTAGTACGCTGGAGCCAGTACAAACTCTGGTAATGCCCAGTGTGGAAAGTTATCTAACTCGAACCAAGGAAACACAAACTTAGAATGCTCCAAAGCCAAGTGAAGCAGATTACTGACCTGAGTGCAGATCCTCTTAGGTGAGCTTGTATCCCTTTGCATATTAATAAGTCTATCTAAAGTCACTTAGACTTCATAAGAATTGCCTGTAAGAGATGCTCTGTTCTGATACCAAGATCTCTTGATTTTTGCCAACCAGAATCATCACTTTTCTCTACTTTTAAGGTAAAGTATCATCTCCTTGTCTCTGTCTTTCTGTTATGTCTGTCTCTGTGTCTGTCTGTGCCTCTGTTTCTCTATATTATCACTAGACTATATGATACTACAGCATCATATAGATTTGAGAAAAACCCTAAGAATAACTGAAATACCAAAATTACTTCAATAAGTACAGTTAATACTACTAACATTGCTTGCCTTTTCAGTGGGGATGAGTGGGGAGGGAGGAAGGAAGAGAAGTTGGAATTCAAAGTATTAGGAACTAGGAACGAATGTTGAGAAACGTTTTTGCATACAACTGGGAAATAATAAATACAGGTAATGGGGTATAGAAATCTATTTTGCCCTACAAGAAAAGAGAGAAGATGGGGATAAGGGAGGGGTGTGATAGAAGGGAGGGCACATTGAGGGAAGGGGTAATCAGAATGCAAGGCATTACAGGGTGGGGGAGGGGAGAAATGGGGAGAGAATTTGGAACACAAAATTGTGTGGAAATCAATGTTAAAAACTAAAAATAAAGAAATAAACACTAAAGAAAGAAGGGCAGGGTTTAGATACACTTCAACTGAGTGCTCCGCGCTGGCAGCAACAAGGAGAGTTAAGTTCTTTTACAAAATAGCCAAAGGCTGAAGAGGCTGGGAAGTGGTAAGTTTTAGTCAGAACAGGTGACTCCAGGTGCAAGCAGTTTTTCCTTTAATTGTTTTGGACCAACTGGACAATCTTCAGACTGTTAGTAGCTCTGCGGTTGGGGCAAGGGTGCTCATACCTATCTGCAGTCAACAAAAGTAGGAGACTACCCTGATCCTTACCTTACCCAGGTCTTTGGTTTGGTCATCTCTGAAAAATTTCTTCCTTCTCTTTAAATTTCAAACACTTGGCTTGACAATATTTTATGAATCTACATACCTAAAGTATATAAGATTCAAAATAAGGAAGCAACACCAAGACCAGAAAAGTTCAGTCTATGTTTAGGCAGCTCAAGCAAGTAACCAGGTGAAATTATACCCTTATTTAAAAGGAAAACAAGCAGTGTCATTGAAAATAAATAAACATTTAAGAAGAACTTGCTGACTGTCAACCACAGTTAAGCTTCAGATGACTTCACTAAGTTGTATCCAATACAAAAATAAATGTTCTTCCAGAGACTTATAGAGCACAATGGGTCTCCTTCAATTACTTTTGTTTTCCTAAAATTTTAAACTATATTTTTTCCAGTGCATAAACCATTCCTGGGAAGGAAGCTAGGTATGTTTTAATTGTAAGTGTACTTTTTGAGGCTACAGTACAGTTGACAAGTACATTTGTGAACATGAGTACAGAATAATTCTAGAGCATTCTGATGTTTGAGAAACATTCTTGATGAAATGGTTTAGGTATATTAGATGTACATGAAAAGATAACTGGCTAGTGTCTAGGTTGAAAGTTGTGGTGACTCAGTTACCCATTATTCCCAGCCCTGTTTAACAAACAGTGTTGGGAGAGCACTAGTAGGGAAGGAGACACCTAATCTGCAGTTTTGGTATCTCCTGCTCTTTATCAGTGAGTGAAATCAAGTTAAATGAAGACCCCTCAGGCATGAATTCCCCAAAACTCCTACCCTTCCTGCCAAACTAAGTATCCCCCTTAGGCAAATAAAATGTCCCAGGATGGAGGAGAACCACCAAAACCATCCTGGAGAACCACTAAAGTTCTGGTCACATGATTTGGCGTACTCCGTCCCACTTCCCTTTCACCAATCCTTTAATGCCACATCAGCATTCTTCTCTTAAGTTCCACATTTCTAACAAAACCCTCATTGGTAAGCAACAATCTTTCAGAGTTCTTTGTCTCTAAGGTAGATTCCTGCACTTAAAATGTATGCCTGGATTCCCAGCCAATGGGAAGAGAGGCTAGTAGGCTTCCATGTTAGGGACTATATAATGTTGCACTCTGCTCTGCTCAGGTTCACTCCCTTGCTGACACAGTCCATGGTATTGCAGGAAGTGCCACCTCTCATGAGACTGTAGTAAATTCATTTTTGCCTTCTAAAAAAAAAGATTACTAAAAATGATAATTACTACTGTAAACAGAAATAAAAATCCAATAAAAGCAAATACTACTGGCATTTATATTGTATTTTAAAGTTTGAAAACTAATTTGTAAACTTTCTTTCTTCAAAGAACAGTTCTATTATGGAAGTAATCTAGGTATTATTTTCCACATTTTATGGAGGAAGAAATTGAAGTTCCCATTTGAACTAGTTTTATAGAGTGGCCAAATATAGGTGCCAGATTTAAACAATGGATTGTGAGATTACGATATTATACTCTAGTACCTGTTTTTAACTATTAGCATCATGAAAACAATGAAAGCTAAAATAATTTCTGAGGCATTTTAAAAATGTAGTCCACATATAGATCTTTTCTGTACTGGTATGTTAACATAAGCACATATGCACATGCACACACATACACACATACATACACATTCAGTCCATTTATGGACAGAAGTTACAAATATTAGACTGTAATTATTTCTCCATCTTCCATGGTGGTTCAAATGAAGACATAGAGAACAGAATGAGTAAGAAATAAGTTTTTTTTGAAGAATGTCATAGACATTTTTCTTGATATACTTCACTAAGTACTTATATATTCAATGCATGCTTCAAAATATTCTGAAACAAAGTTAAATTTTTTGGAAAATCTTACTGAATAGGAAGATATCCTGCTTCATTCAAAAGAATTCATAATTTGAGCAGTTGTTTCCTTTGGAAGTCATCTTGGATCTGCAATGAGTTATCCTTCTTCCCTAGTTTTCAAAGTGACAAATGACATATATTTCAAAATGACTGGTTAAGAATAGTGTTATTATTTGTGGCAGTGGAAAAATAAATGTAACTGATCCACTTAGTGATTTGACCCAGTTCTTTGACCTTGTATTTAGTACCACATTCTAACTGAATGAGCAAATCAGCCATCTATTTCCCCATCCCTTAGTAACAGTACTTTGTAGCAGTAATTGGCACAAATACATTATAAAGTGCTATGAAAGCAGTTAGAAGAAATAAACTCTTTTATTTCCTCTGACATTTCAGTAAATTCTCTAGGGTTTACCCTTCATACTTCAATTTTCTCACCTACAGAAGGAAGTCAATACCTTGGCTTCTAGTGCCTCCCATTTGATGATTAATGAGATGGTATCAGGAGATGACCTGGAGCTCCTAAAGGAAAGGCATTAAGTGAAAGGAGTGGATATTTGGTAGAGATGATAGAAAAGGTAAGGATTTTTAGTTGGCAATGGCCATCTCCAAAATACAATACTTTGCATTGAATAGGTCATACATCTTTACCTGTAAGTCCATGAACAAGAGTCTACTTTCTGTCAAAGCAGAACTCTATACAACTTTTACTGCTGTTGCTTTACGCTGATGCCAGTGGGATTTTAGCCAAAGATCTGCAGCCTAGGTAATTAAAAGAACCAGGAGGCAGGCTGAAAATTCTGTAGCCCAAAGTGCTTTATTAGTGTGAGTATTAGGAAAAAATTCTCATTGAAACATGGTTTTACTTATGACATTATCCAATATAACACTGTGTACTGACAAAAGGTATCAAAAATTTATCATTTTAGTTTGTAGTGGCTGTTATACATTTCAAATATCCTCTTCAGAGTTTTAAGATTTGAAAAATATAATCCTCTGGTTCAGGTCCAAGTAGCCTATTTTGCACGTTTTCATCAGGCAACATATGCATCTAATGTGCCTGGTATTTTAATTAGTTGAGACCATGTTCATTATTAATATAATTAAAGCTTTTAGCTGTCATCATAGCTTTATGATTCACACTAGTTTTAATATTAAGCACAGAAAATGCATTATGCTAAAAATAAGTAACTGTGCTTTAATATTATACAGCAAGATGAAAAATATTTGTGATTTGTAATATGACAGCTACACAGTGAAGGTTAGCTTTTCACATTTGTGCAGGTAATAAATTCATGATTCAGATTTGTATGTTTGGTACATTCTATGGCATCCAAGTTCCTCCTGGTCATATTATTATTTGATTTTTCTAATGAGCAATTTGTTGTTTCTTGTTAATAAGTATCTAATATTTCCATCTTACAATGGATCTGTGATTGCACTGATGTGTGCATTTTTTGCCAAAGGTATATATTGAAAACTATATCCACATACTTCTCATTCTGTGGAACTTTTATCCTTGTCCTCTAATAAACTTTTCACAGTGGGGCCACTTAGCATGCAGGGGATGCTCTCCTAGTTCTCTTGGAGAACGATTGCCAATGCAGCACACAGGTTGTCCATCTGTTATCCCTTAATCTTGCTACGTGGATTTTGATAATATCTTTCATTCCATCAGTAATGTGTTCCAGCCTACTTTTTACCCACCACACATATTCATCATTCATCTTTGCATTGCATTTTGGATGACATGCAATTTTAGTTCTCAACATTCTATTATTTTCAGATATATGTCATTACTCAAGGAATATTCACATTATAAAAATGAAATCTTGTTTAAGCTCGATGTCACTGAAAGCCCTGAACAATTATCCAAAAACAATTTAATGACTTTCCTATATAATTTTTGGTCCCATTCATTTTCCATCTATGGTGTCTCTCTAAAATATACATATAGATAAAATAGATCTATGGACTGATGGTTTACTTAATTATTACATTTTCAAAAACTTTGAGCAGCATCAAAAACTTTAAAGCTTAATGACACTTTAAATATTATAATAAAAAGTTTGGGATTATTGTGTATCAAAAAAATTTTAAGTTAAAAGTCATTTCAAGTGTTTTGGATTTTGTTTATTACTTAAGAAATGAAATGATGACAGAACACTCTTCTTAGAGATTCAGTGTTGAGGAATTAATAAGAACATCCAATGAAATAGAGAATGTTAAAGTATTCATATGGTTTAAATGAATGCACAAAGATCATGAATATTGAACATATAACCAGTTACAGAGTTTCATACCTAAGACTAGATGCCCAGAGACTTCATGCTGACAGTAGTAGAATACACCCATAAAGAAAACAAATATTCACTTCCATAATCTGAAGAAATGTTAAAACCAATAAAAAGAAGATAATATTATCCACCTACTTCACACCCTTTTTTATTCTCCAGAAGATTGCTTTTTAGACTGAAAGGTGTAGATGAAAAATGACTAAGAAGAAATTGAAAACTAGTGCTATAAAAGAGTACCTTGTAAACATGTTCATTCTTCTGGCAATGGAACTCCCATCATATTAAAAGAACTTAGAGATATGATATGACACTAGTAACTAATCTTTGGGGAATCTTGTAGAACGGGAGAAATGATAGAAGAAGGAAGATTGGAAAATACTATGCAGGTTTCCAAAAAGGGAGATAATAGATTAATTCTACATCAATTACCTGAAAAAAATTTTTGGTTGGATTGCTAAACTGGTAATGCTGACTAGATGCCAATATGCATTCTATAAGATAGGCAAGAGAATCTCACATAATTTTATTTGTACACAAGGAAAATCAACTAGTAGCATAGTCTCTCCATCCTTAGCCCTATTTATAGATAATTATATATAATTTTTTTCACAGTCATTTAGAATAGTTTTTAATATGTCATAGACTCATTTGGTAGACTGGATAGTCCTGTGGCCTCCGCAGAATTAAAATCATAAAATAAGATAAAATATATAATATTACTATGGAAACCAAATATGTTGCAACACAGTTATTAAAACATAAAAAATCCTCAAGGCCACAAAGTTAAGAACTTAGATTAAGATGAAGAAATAAGCATGATATATTGCCGTTTTGAGATAGGAGAGGTTCTGATCAGGTGGTCTACAACTACTTTTTCCTGTTTCCAGAGTGAAGCCAAATTTGGTTGCTATTTCTCAAGAAGAATAGTCTCATTATAGGACTGCTCTGTTCAGTGAGCTGCACTGTAACATTAGCACAGGTTTTCCTTCCCAGAAACTCCAGTATTTTGTTGGCAACCATGTTTCTTTTGGATAATAGAGATAAAGATAATTTATTTCTCCAGATCACCCTTACTTGTTCTTTTCCCAGGAGGAGTTATATTTAAGGAACCTTTATCTTCCTCTCTTTAATTTCACACCAACTCTATTGAAAGTCATCAGAATGTACTCTGACTGGATTCACATATGACACCAATAATTTTGCAGTAATCCCAACTAATAAGTTCACTCTCACTCTTTATTAACTCTCAGCTTAAATCTTAACTAATATACTCTCTCTTACTCTGCTCATACATTTAACACTATCATTTATGCTTTTTATAGATGTTTAGTTATAATCACAGTATTTCTCTTTGTCTAAAAAGAACTGGAAATAGAAGGGATGTCCATCAATTGGGGAATAGCTGAACAAGTTGTGCCATATGAATGTAATGGAAGGTTACTGTATTATTTATTTTATTTATGGTTCTTTTTTTCTTTCTGTTAATATACATTTATTTATTTAACTTTTTATATTGATTTTCACAGAATTTTGGGTTCCAAATTTTCTCCCCATTTGTCCCCTCCCCGCACCCTAATACACCGAGCATTCTAATTTCCCCTATCACCAATCTGCCCTCTCTTCTATCATCCCTCCCTTCTCTTGTCCCCATCTTCACTTTTGTCCTGTAGGGCCAGATGACTTTCTATCCCCCATTAACTGTATTTCTTATTTCCTAGTAGCAAGATACTTGACAGTTGTTCCTAAAACTTTGAGTTCCAACTTCTCTCCATCCCTCCCTCCCCACTCATTCCCTTAGGGAAGGCAGGCAATTCAATATAGGCCATATCTGTGTAGTTTTGCAAATGACTTCGATAACAGTCGTGTTGTGTAAGACTAACTATATTTCCCTCCATTCTATCCTGCCCCCATTGTTTCTATTCTCTCTTTTGATCCTGTCCCTCCCCAAGTGTTGACTTCAAATTGCTCCCACCTCCCATTGCCCTCCCTTCCATCATCTCCCCCACCCTGCTTATCTCCTTCTCTTCCACTTTCCTGTATTGTAAGATAGGGTTTCATACCAAAATGAGTGTGTATTTTATTCCTTCCTTTAGTGGAATGTGATGAGAGTAAACTTCCTGTTTTTTTTCTCAGCTCTCCTCTTTTCCCCTCCACTAAAAAGTCTCCTGCTTGCCTCTTGAATGAGATATAATTTATCCCATTCCATTTCATCCTCTCTCCTCCCACTATATTTCTCTCTCACCATTTACCTTAATTTCTTTTAAGATACGGTCACATCCTATTGAATTCACTCTGTGCTCTCTGTCTGTGTGTGTGCGTGCATGTGTGTATGTGTGTGCATGCATGCACATGTGTGTGTGCATGTGCGTGCATGCATGCACACGTGTACGTGTGTGTATGTGTGTGTGTAGTCCCACCAACTACCCAGATACTGAAAAGTTTTAAGAGTTACAAATATTGTCTTTCCATGTAGGAATGTAAACAGTTCACCTTTGGTAACTCCCTTATGACTTCTCTTTGTTGTTTACTTTTTCATGCTTCTTCTCATTCTTGTGTTTGAAAGTCAGATTTTCTTTTCAGCTCTGGTCTTTTCATCAGGAATGCTTGGCAGTCCTCTATTTCATTGAAAGACCATATTTTCCCCTGAAGTATTATAGTCAGTTTTGCTGGGTAGGTCATTCTTGGTTTTAGTCCTAGTTCCTTTGACTTCTGGAATATCCTATTCCACGCCCTTCGATTCCTTAATGTAGAAGCTACTAGATCTTGTGTTATCCTGATTGTATTTCCACAATACTGGAATTGTTTCTTTCTAGCTGCTTGCAATATTTTCTCCTTGACCTGGGAATTCTGGAATTTGGCCACAATGTTCCTAGGAGTTTCTCTTTTTGGATCTCTTTTAGACGGTGATCGATGGATTCCTTGAATACTTATTTTGCCTTCTGGTTTTAGAATCTCAGGGCAGTTTTCCTTGATAATTTCATGAAAGATGATGTCTAGGCTCCTTTTTGGATCATGGCTTTCAGGTAGTCCCATAATTTTAAAATTGTCTCTCCTGGATCTATTTTCCAGGTCAGTTGCTTTTCCCATGAGATATTTCACATTCTCTTCCATTTTTTTCATTCTTTTGGTTTTGTTTTGTGATTTCTTGGTTTCTCATAAAGTCATTAGCTTCCATCTGTTCCATTCTAATTTTGAGAGAACTATTTTCTTCAGTGAGCTTTTGAACCTCTTTTTCCATGTGGCTAACTCTGCTTTTGAAAGCATTCTTCTCCTCATTGGCTTTTCAAATCTCTTTTGCCAATTGAGTTAGCCTATTTTTCAAGGTGTTATTTTCTTCAGCATTTTTTTTTGGGTCTCCTTTACCAAGGTATTGACCCATTTTTCATACTTTTCTTGCATCTCTGTCATTTCTCTCCCCAGTATTTCCTCCACCTGTCTAACTTGATTTTCAAAATCCTTTTTGAGCTCTTCCATGGCTTGAGCCCATAGGATATCTATTTCAGATGTTTGGGATACAGAGGCCTTGACTTCTATGTCTCCCTGATGGTAAGCATTGTTCTTCCTCATCAGAAAGGAAAGGAGGAAACATCTGTTCTCCAAGAAAGTAGCCTTCTATGGTCTTATTTTTCTTCCCTTTTCTGGGCATTTTCCCATCCAGTTACTTGACTTCTGAGATTCCTCTCCACCCCCACCTAGATCTGCCCAGCTAGTGCCTGGGGTCTGAGATTCAAATGCTGCTCCCCAGCCTCAGGGCTTTCAGTGGCGGGATGGGCTGCTATTCAATGTGAGCTTAAGTTCTGGTGCTCAGGTGAGGGCAGGGCCACATCCCAGGCTCAGTTCCCTCAGAGGGTTTATGCAGAGACCTTCAGTAATGGATCTGAGGTCCTATCTGCTCTGGGAGCCCCTGGCGGCCACTACCTCTGCTGCTGACTCCCAAGGGGCCTGAGTTATGCAGACACCCTGCTCCCCTCTCGGCCAGCCCAGAAGTCTCTCTCACTGACCTGTAGCGCCTGTGGGTGGAGGGACCTTCGCTGCCACCAGAGGTTCTGTCCCTGAAGCCTGCTCAGATCTGCTCCTCTTGGGGTCATGTGGCCAAGGCAGGGCTGGGTTCTGCTGTCTGGTGCACGATGGACCTTTGGGGTCAGTTTTTCCGGGCTCTCTGGAATGGAAATCTCCTCCACTCTGTTGCTGCATGGCTTCCACTGCTCCAGAATTTGTGGGGAGTTCTTTTTTCAGGAAATTTATGGGTTGTGGGTTCAGAGCTAGCATATGTGTATCTTTCTACTCCACCATCTTGGCTCCTCCCCCCAAGTTATTGTATTATAACAAAGGATAAACAGGTGGATTGCAGAAAAACCTGGAAAGGCTCACATGAACTGATGCTACTGAAATGAGCAGAACCAGGAGAACATCATACACAGTAATGGCCATAGTGAGCAAGGAATTTTTCTGATAGATTTAGCTCTTCATAGCAAGGCAAGGACCTAAAACTTTCCCAAAGGACTCTTGAAGCAAAATGCCATCCACATCCACAGAAAGAACTACGGAATCAGATACAGAATGAAGTAGACTATTTTCTCTTGCGTTATGTTTTCTTTTGTTTCGGATTTTCTAATGGTTTTTCCCATTTCTTTCAATTCTTCTATGCAATATGACTAATGTGAAAATGTGTTTAATAATAATGTATGTGTAGAACTCATATAAGATTGCATGTCATCTCAGGGAGAGAGAGAGAAAAAATTTAAAACTTATGGAGATGATTGTTGGAAACTGGAAACAAATAAATTAATTATTAATTGAAAAAACATTGGATTTAGTCTTCCTCAATGAGGCAGATAGCACATGCCAGTCTCCTACTTACTAAATTGGTAAACTATAAAAACAATGATAAGAGACAGTTAATTCACTGAATTAAAAAAATACTCAAAATATAGGAAGGATTGATTTTCTTTAGCAAAGTAACATTTAGTGGGAATAAATCTCTCTCTCTACACATATGCAATGTACATGCATATATGTAATAAATTTATATACATACACATGTGCATAAGAAATAATATATATTATTAAGATTATCTCTCTCTATTCTACATTAGAATAGGATGCACAGAGATGTGGCTCAAAAACTTTTCATGTTGGAAAGGCTGAGATGTTTTAACTGACTGAAAGCTCAATGTGAGTCAAAAGTATATTGTAGCAGCCAAAAAATATAGTAAATATGATATTAGATTACATTAATAATAGCACCATGTCAAAGGGAAAAATTTCCCTATACTTTATTGTGGTCAGATGACACATGGAATATTGTATTCATGTCTGGACTCTATATCTTAAGAGGGAAATTGACAAGCTGGAACTTCTCTAGGTGAAGGTGAACAAAAATATTTGGGGATCAAAGCCATTCTATAAAATGAATAGAAGGGGTGATTTATACTAGCTGTCTTCAAATGTTTGAAGAGATGTCATATGGGAAAGAAACTTTATTTTGTGTAGTCTTACAGAAAAAATAGGGATGACAGACTGATAACATAGGAAGATAGATTTTGCCTTAATATATGGGATCTTAAAATAATTGCTAAAGCTAATGTTTCCTATAAGAAGTTACTAAGCTGGAAAGTCTTCATATATGAATCTGGTAATGAATCATATATCTCCAAACCATGTTTAGAGAAAGTTATGACCAGATAAGCTTCAACTTTCAAACACTATCTATTAAGACTTATAAGGGTTATAACCTCAGTCAATGGAAGACAAACCTACATTGACAAAATCATAAATCTTTGAAGTATGGAAATCTAGGGGAAAATTTTGTAACAACTAGATATATCCTGAACTTTGAGTCAGAGGACCTAGATTCAAAATCTTTCTCTGTCATTTAAGACTTGTATAACCCTGGATAAGTCCCTTATCCACTCTACATCTCAGTTTCTGTATCCATAAAATGACTACAGAATCTTTACAGCTCTAAATCTATGATAATGTAAAAATGGAAGTAGTTGCTTTGTGAACTAAAATATTTCTGATCACTGAAAGTATCAAAGCATAAGCTAGATATCAACTTATTGTCTACATTTTGAAAAATTAATATGTGTCATATAGGAGATTAGATATCCTCTGAAATTCTACTTTTGAGTTTATTCTTCTAAAATTAATATTCTTGTTATGTATTGGTATGTTATGTATTTCCAATATGTGGTATTACATAAAGTAATAATGGAAGCCACAGTATTCAGTTACAAGTTTTTATTCTATACCATACTTAATTTCTTTGTAGGAATACATTTGATTACATAAAGTGTGGTCATTTTTGAAATACCTTATGCCCAAAACCAAATTTTCTTCTTCTTTTTTTTAAAATTACTTATAGTTTCCAACATTCACTTCCACAAGATTTTGAGTACCAAATTTTTTCCCCATCTTTTCCCTCTGCCTACTCCAAGACAGTGAGCATTCTTATTACCCCTTCCCACAGTCTGCCCTTCCTTCTATCACACCCTCCCTTCTCTTATCCCCATCCCTTCCATTTTCTTGCAGGGCAAGATAGAATTCTATACTCTATTGCCTGCATGATTTATTTCCCAGTTACATGTAAAAACAATTTTTAACATTCTTTTTCCAGAGGGCCAAGCCAAGATGGTGGAATAGAAACATGAACCTGCTCAAGCTCTCCCCCTAAAGTCCTTAAAATACATGTAAAATGATTCTAACAAATTCCAGAGCAGCAGAAGCCACAAAATGGCAGAGTAAAACAGATTTACAACCCAAGACAGTCTGGAAAGCCAACTGGAAGGGTCTATCTCACCGTGCTCACAGGAGAGCACAGCCTCGCATGAGCCACACCACCACAAACAGGACTGGATCAGGCTTCAGGGCACTGAATCATGGGAAGTTGCTGTGGTTTCCATATTTCTCAACCCACAAATGCCAAAGATAGCTTCAATGGTCAGTGAGAAAACTATTTCACCTGTGTGAGAGGGGAGCAGGTGCAGAAGCAGCCACTTCTGGAGCTCTTGGCCTACATATCCTGGGGGAATTGAGCAGCTGATCTGAGTCTCAATCCTGAGTGGTGGTCTTTGGGTGGAGATGAGCAATGGCATGGCAGAGCAGGTGATAGCTGTGGAGAGGGAATCCTAATTGCAGTTCCAGGGCAGAAAAGAGTGTTTTTGGTTGCCTACAGACCAGACTACAGGCCAGGAGATGAGTAAACAGCTCTCCCTTGACTAAGCCACTTTGGAGGAACTGAAAACTTACAGGTCCTTAGAGATATCTCAGAGAACAGCTGTACAAAATCCCTGAAGCCTGGGGTAGTATACCCTGCACTTGACAAAGGATTCAAAAGTCAAGTAATAGGCTGAGGAAATGCCCCAAAAATGGGGAAAAAAACTACAGAAGGTAACTCTTGGTGAAAATGTATTTTCTTCCACCCTTGCTGATGAGGAAGAACAAAGCATACAATCAAAAGAAGACCAAAGTATATAACTGGAGCAAGACAGCAAGGTCAAGACTTCTATATTCAAAGTCTCTAAAACTTATGAAATGGTCTCAGGCCATGGAAGAGCTCAAAAAGAATTGTGAAAATTAAATGAGAGAGGTGGAGCAAAAATTGGGAAGAGAAATAAGAATGATGCAAGAAAATCATGAAAAAAGAGTCAACAGCTTGCTAAAGGAGACCCGTTCCACCCCACCCCACCCCCCCCCCCCGCAAAGCTAAAGAAAATAGTACCTTAAAAATAGACTAACCCAGATGGCAAAGGAGATTCAAAAAGCCAGTGAGGAGAAGAGCACCTTTAAAAGTAGAATTGGTCAAATGGAAAAGGAGGTCCAAAAGCTCACTGAAGAAAATAGTTCTTTAAAAATTAGAATGGAGTAGATGGAAGGTAATGACTTTATGAGAAACCAAGAAATTATAAAACAAAGACAAAAGAATGAAAAAATAGAAGGCACTGTGAAATATCTCTTTGGAAAAACAACTGACCTGGAAAATAGATCCAGAAGAGATCATTTAAAAATTATTGGATTATCTGAAAACCATGATAAAAAAAGAACCTAGACATCATCTAGCAAGAAATTGTCAAGGAAAACTGCCCTGGTAGAACCAGAGGGTAAAATAGAAATGGAAATAATTAACTGATCACCTCTTGAAAGAGACCCCAGAAGGAAAACTTCAAGGAATATTGTAGCCAAATTCCAGAGTTACCAGGTCAAGGAAAAAATATTACAAGCAGCCAGAAAGAAACAATTCAAGTGTTGTGGATACAATCAGGATAACACAGGATTTAGCAGCTTATACACTAAGGGATCAAAGAGTTTGGAATATGAATCATCTACCCAGCAAAACTGAGTATAATACTTCTGGGGAAAAAAAGGAATTTCAATGAAATAAAGGACTTCCAAGCACTTTTGTTGAAAAGACCAGGGCTGGATAGGAAATTTGACTTTCAAATGCAAAAATCAAGAGAAACATGAAAAGATAAACAGGGAAGAGAAGTCATAAGGGACTTATTAAACTTGAACCGTTTACATTCTTACATGGAAAGATGATATTTGTAACTCATGAGATCTTTTTTCAGTATTAAGGTAGTTAAAGAGAATATATATGTGTGTATATGTATATGTGTATGTATATATATATATATATATATATGCATATATACATTTATGTAGGTGTGTATGAGTACATAGGTGTATATTATATATGTGTAGGCATGTATATGTACATGGGTGCATATGCACATATATGTAGATAAATAGATACAGATAGATGTATATAGATATAGACAGATGGTTCAGGGTGAGCTGAATATGAAGGAAGAATACCTAAAAAATAAAGTTTACTGTTGTGTGGAATGTACTAGGAGTAAGAGAAAGGAAGAAATAAAATGTAGCAAATCCTCTCACATAAAAGAGGCAAGAAAGAGCTATACAATGCAGGAAAGTGAGGGGAGATGAAAACGAATAAGTGAACCTTTCTCTCATGGGATTTGGCTTAAGGAGGGAATAACACACACTCAATTGGACAGAGAAATCTATTTTACCCTGCAGGAAGGCAAAGGGGGAAGGGGATAGGAGAGGGAAGATAATAGAAGGGACAACAAATTGGGGAAAGGGATAATCAGAAGCAAACACTATTATGGGAGGACAAGTAAAGGGAGAAAAAGGAATAAATGGAGGGCAGTATAGGACAGAGACAAATATGGTTAGTCTTTTGCAATGTAACTTTTACAGAAGTGTTTTGCATGGCTACACATGTATGACCAATATTGAATTGCTTGATTTCTCTTTTTATAATTTTTTAAAATTTTAATTTTCTTTCAGTTTTCAACAATCACTTCCATATAAGTCTTGAATTTTTCTCTGCCTCCCCGCTCCTCCCTCCCTGAGATGACATGGAATCTTATATGAGTTCTACACATACATTCTTATTACACACATTTCCACATTTGTCCTGTTGCATAGAATTAAAATGAATGCCAGAAACCATGAGAAAATCCTAACCAAAACAAAACATAACACAAGAGAAAACAGTCTGCTTCATTCTGCATATGATTCCATAGTTTTTTCTCTGGATGTGGATGGCATTTTGCATCAAGAGTCCTTTGGTAATGTTTTAGGTCATTGCATTAGTGTGAAGGTCTAAGTCTATGAGAAACAGTCTTTGTGCATTATGGAAGTTACTGTGTAAAATGTTCTCCTGATTCTCCTTTCACTTGGCAGCAGTTGATATTAGTCCTTCCAGGCCTCTGAATTCCTCCTGTTCACCATTTCTTATAGTGCAATAGTATTCCATTACATTCATATACCACAACTTGTTCGGTCATTCCCCAATTAATGAGCATACCTTTGAATTACAGTTCTTGGTCACCACAAAGAGAGCTGCTATAAATATTTTTATACATGTGGGACCTTTTCCCATTTTTATGATTCCTTTGGGATATAGTCTTAGAAGTGATTTTTTTGGATCAAAGGGTATGCACATTTTTATAACCCTGTGAGCATAGTTCCAAATTGCTCTCCAGAGTGGTTGGATCAGCTCACAGCTCCACCAACAATGAATTAGTGTTCCAATTCTCCCACATCTTCTCCAGCATTTATCATCTTCCTGTTTTGTCATGTTACCCTACCTGATCGGTGTGATGTGGTACATTAGAGTTGTTTTGGTTTGCATCTCTCTAGTCAATAGTGATTTAGAGAATTTTTTCATATGACTAAAGATAGCTTTAATTTCTTCCTCTGAAAACTGCCTGTTCATAGCATTTGACAATTTATTAATTGGGCAAAAACTTGTATTCTTGTACAATTGACTCAGTTTTTTATATATTTTAGAAATGAGACCTTTATCACAGGCACTAGTTGCAAAAATTCTTTCCCAGTTTTCTGCTTCCCTCCTAATCTTGGTTGTTTTGTAGTTGTTTGTTCAAAACCTTTTCAATTTAATGTAATCAGAATTATCCCTTTTGCAGTTCATAATGCACTCTGTCTTATTTCATCATAATTTCCTCCATTCTCCATAAATCTGACAAATACCATGTTCTTTATTCCCCTAATTTGTTTATATTATCAACCTTTATACCTAGATCATTTGTCCATTTAGACTTTATTCTTTTGTATAGTATCAGTCATTGGGTGTATGCCAAGTTTTCGCCACACTGTTATCCAGTTTTCCCATCAGTTTTTGTGAAACCATGAATTCTTATCCCAGAAACTGGGATCCTTGGGTTCATCAAACAGTAGACTACTGCATTCATTGACTACTATGTCTTGAGTACCTAATCTATTCCACTAACCTATACCTCTATTTCTTAGCCAGTACCAAGTGGTTTTGATGGTTGCTGCTTTATAATACAATTTGAGATCTGGTAGGACTAGACCACCTTCACTAGCATTTCTTTCCATTAATTTCCTTGATATTCTGGAACTTTTTTTCTTTCAAATGAATTTTGATATTATTTTTTGTATCTCTGGAAAATAATTTTCTCATAGTTTTTTGGTATGGCAATGAATAATTAAATTAATTTAGGTAGAATCCAGAATTAACTGATGTTTTTCCAATTATTTAGATCTGACTTTATTTGTGTGAAAAGTGTTTGTAATTGTGTTCATATAGTTCCTCGGTTTGTTTTGGCAAGTAGACTGCCAGATATTTCATAGTGTCCATTGTAGCTTTAAATGGGATTTCTCTTTCTATGTCGTTATTGGGCTTTGTTAGAAATGTATAGAAATGCAGGCTTATTATATATATTTTGTTACTTACAACTTTTTCAAAGTTGTCTATTATTTCAAGTAGTTTTTTACTTGATTCTCTAAGATTCTCTAAGTATATCATGGTATCATCTGCAAAAAGTGATAAGTTAGCTTCTTCTTCACTTACTCTAATTCCTTCAATTTCTTTTTCTTCTCTTATTGCTACAGCTAGCATTTCTAGTACTATATTGAATAACAGTAGTGATAATAGAATCCTTCTTTCACTCCCGATGTCATTGAAAGTGCATCTAGCTTGTCCCCATTGCATATAATGCTTGCTGATGGTTTTAGGTAGATATTGCTTATTATTTTATGGAAGGCTCCATTTATTCCTATGCTCTCCAGAGTTTTCAATAGAAATGGGTGTTATATTTTGTCGAAAAGTTTTTCTGCATCTATTGAGATAATCGTGTGGTTTTTTTTTAGTTTTGTTGTTGATATAATCAATTGTGCTGATAGTGTTCCTAATATTAAACCACCCCTACATTCCTGGTATAAACCCTACCTGATTATAATGTATCATTCTCGTGAAAAGTTGCTGTATTCTTTTTGCTAATATCTTATTTAAAATTTTTGCATCTATATGCATTAGAGAAATTGGTCTATAATTTTCTTTTACCATTTGGGTTCATCCTGGTTTATGTATCAGAACCATATTTGTATCATAAAAAGAATTTTGTAGAACTCTTTCTTTGCCAGATTTTCCAAATAGTCTATCATAGTGTAATTAACTGCTCTTTAAATGTCTGATAGAATTCACTTGTAAATCCATCATGTCCTGGCGACTTTTTCTAGGGAATTCATTGATGGCTTCTTCAATTTCTTTTTCTGAGATGGGGTTATTTAAGTATTTAACTTCCTCTTCTGTTAATCTGGGCAATTTATATTTTTTAAATTATTCATCCTTTTCACTATGATTCTCATATTTATGGGTATAAAATTGGGCAAAGTAATTTCTAATTATTGTTTTAATTTTCTCCTCGTTGGAGGTAAGTTCACCCTTTATTTGATACTGATATTGATAATTTGGCTTTTTCTTTCTTTTTTTTAAATCAAATTGAACAAATGTCAATTTTATCATTATTAAATAATCAATTAATTATCATTATTAAACTATTAAAATTTATCAATTTTATTGGTTCTTTCATAAAACTAACTCTCAGTTTTTTTATTAGTTCAATAGTTTTCTTAATTTCAATTTTATTAATGTCTCTTTGGCTTTCATTATTTCTAATTTGGCATTTACTTGGGAATTTTCAATTTCTTCTTTTTCAGCTGCATGCCCAGTTCATTGATCTTCTCTTTCTCTATTTTATTCGTGTGGACATTCAATGGTCCAAAACTTCCCCTAAGAACTGCTTTTGCAGCATCCCATAAGTTTTGGTAGGTTATCTCATTATTGGCATTCTTTTGAATGAAGTTATTGATTGTTTCTATGATTTGTTTTTTAAGCACTCATTCTTTGAATTAGATTACTTAGTTTCTAATTAATTTTTGGTCTATCTTTCCATGGCCTTCTATTACATATAATTGCTATTGCATTATGATATGAGAAGGATTTATTAACTATCTCTCCCTTTCTGCACTGGATTGTGAGATTTTATACCCTGGTACATGATAAATTTTTGTATATGTGCCATGTACACTGAGAAAAAGATATATTCCTCTCCATCCTCATTCAGTTTTCTCCAGAGACCTATCAAATCTACCTTATCCAGAGTTCTATTCACCTCCTTAACTTCTTTCTTGTTTATTTTGAGGTTAGATATATCAAGTTCAGAGGGGGGGAGGTCAAGGTCCCCTACTAGTATAGTTTGCTGTCGATGTCTTCCTATAACACCCTTAACTTCACCTCTAAGAATTTGGATGCTATACCACTTGGCACATATATGTATAGTAATGATAATACTTCATTGTTTGTGATGTCTTTAAGCAGACTGCAGTTTCCTTCCTTATTGCTTTTGATTAGATCTATTTCTACTTTTGCTTTTTCTCAGATTAGGATTGCTACCCCCAATTTTTTTTTTTATATCAGCTGAAGCATAGTAGATTCTGCTCCAACCTTTTACCTTTACCTTGTGTTTATTTCCCTGTTTAAAATATGTTTCATGTAAACAACATATTGTTAGATTGTGGTTTTTAATCCATTCTGCTATCTGCCTTCTTTCATGAGAGTGTTCATCCCATTCACATTCACAGGATGATTACTGTATGTGTCTTTCTTTCCATCCTATTTTCCCCAATTTATGCTTTTAGTTCCCCTTTCTCCCTTCCCTTCCTCAATAAAGTTTTCATTTTTGACCAACACCTTCCTCAGTCTTCCCTCCTTTCTATCCCCTCCCTTTTAATCCCCTTTTCCCTGACTAGTTCTTCCCTCCCTTTTAAACTCCCCTCCCTTTTCTTTCCTCTTTTCCATCCTACTGTGTATAGGGTAGGTTAGATTTCTACACTTAGCTGAGTTTGTTGTTTCCTCCTTGAACCAATTCAGAAGAGAGTAAATCTCAAAGAGTGCTCATCTCCCTCCCGTGTTTCCTTCTCATATAATATGCTTTTTTGGCCTTTTCCTGGATGTAATTTATCTTTTTTTGCCTCTTTCTTTTCACATCTCTTGTTACAATCCCTTTGTACCTTTGAATCACGTTTTTTATCATCACATCAGTTAATTTATTTATTTATATCACTTCTAAATATCATAATAAATATACAATTCTCAAGATTAATAAGTATCATCATCCCTTATAAGGAGTTTGCCCATATTGAATAATAAGTTTTATTTCCCCCTGTTTACCTTCTTATGCCTCTCTTGCAATTTGTATTTGAAGATCAATTTTCTATTCAGCTCTGGTCTTTTCATCAGAAAGGTCTGTAAATCCCCTATTTCACTGAATGTCCATTTCCTTGCCTGAAATATCATGCTTAATTTTTTTCTGAGTAATTGATCCATGGTTGTAGTCCAAGTTCCCTTACCTTATGGAATATCATATCCCAATACCTCGGATCTTTTAATGTAGAAACTACAAGGTGCTGTGTGATCCTTACTGTAGTTCCTCAATATTTTAATGTTTTTTTTTTTTTTTTCTGGCTGCTTGCAGTATTTTCTCCTAAATTTGATAGTTCTGGAATTTGGCAACAATATTCCTTGGGGTTTTCAGTTCGGGAATCTCTTTTAGGAGGTGATAGGTGAATTCTTTCAATAACTTTTTGCCCTGTGGATCTAGGACTTCAGGGCAGTTTTCCTTGGTGATTTCTTGGAAGATATTGTCCAGGCTTTTTTTTTCATCATGGTTTTCTAAAAGGCTAATAATTCTTAGATTTTCTTTGCTGGGTTTGGAGCTCCAGAATCAGCCACTGCAACTCCCTTCCTACTGCTGCAGCTGCCACAGGCTCCTCTGCCCCCTCTGTCAACCTGGGGTTGGGGCTGGACCACGCTACACTCTCCCACAGGTCCAAATGGTTTTTTCCACTGACCTGCCAATTTTTCCTTGTTGTTTTAGCAATGTGAAGTCTGGAAATCACCTCAGGGGTCAGTGATTCTTTCCCCTCAGGCCTGCTCAGGTCCCATTTCTGCTTGCCCAGCTCATACTGGACTGTGCTCTGCTCTCAACCTAGCATAATAGATGCTTCTCATTGACCTTCCAGGATCTCTTTGTCTAGAGATTAGCTTCACTCTGTTGTTCTGTGGGTTCTGCTGCTCCAGAATTTCTTTCTAGTTAGTTTTTACAAGTATTTGGATACATTTGGGGGAGAGCTCTAGCAAGTCCCTGGTTTTGCTCTGACATATTGGCTCTGCTCCCCCAAGGCCAAAAATTTTGAGAGACATTATGTGTCCTGCAAAGAGCACAGAACTTGGAGTTAGTCTACCTGAGTTTCAGTTTTGTATCTGACATTAATTATTTGACCTTAGGCAAGTTGCTTAGCCTTTCTAGGTTTTCAACATTGGTGGTTAGAAAAAGGAAATTGAAAACAAGTGAGTTCATACAATGGAGTTCTCCCAGTGGCTCACATCATTCAAATTTCTACAACAAAGAAATTCCACAATTCAATATATGTAGAAAAATCCTCAAAACCTCAACCAAATTTAGACCTAGTTAACCATCACTCCTCTAATTGCCTTTTTTATAGAGTAACAACTCTTGGATCAGTCTACTTTGCATCTGATGCTCTGTATGGTTTCAATTCCGTGAAAGAAGATGTCTAGCCATTTAATTTCCCCTGGTGTTCTTTCTACTTTCCTGCCTCATTTTTTTGTGTTGTCTCTACCCCCACCCCTATTTGATTGTAAGTTCTTTGAAAGCAGAGACTGTTTTTATTGATTGTATCCCCAATGCTTAGCACAGTGCCTGGCACATAGTAGGTACTTGATAAATGTTTGATTAGATTGGATTGGATCATAATCTCTTGTAGCTAAGTATAAAGAATATGAGGCAACCTTTAATGACAACTCAATATTTATTTGCCAGAAAAAATTTATAAAGGAAAGAAACTATAGAAAATATGGGAAAATTTTTACTCAGAGTCTATCACTTATTAGACAACAACCAAGAGTGCATACTAGAGAGAAACTCTAAATGTAATGAACGTGTTACCTTCAGAAATAGTTCTCATTAGAGGTCATCATCTAAGTGAGCTTATAAATTTGCAAAAGCATGATTCTTCCAAGACTTGCTCACATTTCTCTCTTTATCATATCTAGAGATATGCAACTATTTTCCTCTGTTAGCTCATAGAAATGCCAAGATGTGTAGATGTTTCTACCATAGCTGAAAAGGAATAGGGAATTTTCACATTCAAATCATTGTTTATTTGCTAGTATTTTGTCCTGCTGCCTTTTCCTGTTTCTTTGGTTGCTACAGATGTCCTGATTAATGACAGAAGACCAAATATTTTGACCATTCTCTTTATCTTACTCTTTTTTATCCAGGTTTTGGTTTTTTTCTCTCTTCTTTTCTATTTGACTTCTGAACTAGTGTATTCCTCTTTGCCTCGGATTTTGCTTGTTTATTTGCTTTCTGACTTATTATTGCACCTTGGCCTTCAATTTCTGTCTGAAGCCAAGAGCTAGACTAGATCTGCCTTTCTGAAAATCCATCACCTAACCTAAATATGGTATATCCTTCCCTAGGTCTCAAGTTCTCACCCCACTATCCATACTGTTCTGTCCATGGTCCTGATGGTGACTGACTCAAATCAGTTATTTAAGGCTAAGCGTACACATACCTCTTATATTTTCTTCCTTTTCCATTTCCAGTGGGTGATCAGCATTCACTTTTGCATTTGCTATTTTAAAAGTTTTATTGATAATGCTTTATTTCCATGTTACAAATATTTATAAATAATTCTCACTTCCTAAGGGAACTCTTGTAACAAAGTAAAACAGTTAAGTAAAACTTAAGTAATAGAATGACCTCATCTAAAAAGGCATGCAACATTTAACATCCTAACACTTTCCAAGTTTTTATTTTCTAATACCTTTTTGCTTTCTATACTTCTCCCCCTATTTATTTCAGATGATTAACCTTTCCCCTTTTGACCTTTTTCACTATTCCCTCACCAACTTTAAGGTTTATTTTGGTTATAGCTAAATTTCTATCTAAATCTATTCTCTTTTTTATATATTCTTTTTTGCCTTCTTCCTCTTCCAAACTTCCAAGCTGCTTACTAAGTAGTTGAATACATTTTTACACAAAATTCTCTCTCTCTCTCTCTCTCTCTCTCTCTCTCTCTCTCTCTCTCTCTCTCTCTCTCTCTCTCTCTCTCTCTCTTTCTCTCTTTCTGTCATATTTATTCAAAGTATGTTATAGTCTTATTTCTAAGGATAGCACTAAAATATTTCCAATTATGTTGAATTGGACATTTGTAATTACTTTTGACTTCTTTTAACTCACTTAAACCCTCATAATCACTTATTTACCAAGTCCTGCAGATTATATGTGGACAAAACCTCTCATATCTGTCTCTTTTTTATTCCTATTCTCACTAGACCTCCATGACCTCTTACTTAGTTTGTTGTACTAGTGAGTTAATTGGTCATGGTATCTTGTCTCTTTATCTGCTTTCAAAAATCTACCAAAATAATATTTCTCCTTCCTGTAAAAATGTATAGGATAGGGAAAAATCTCCTTAACTTGGTATTTTAGGTCTTCATCATTTGGCTCCAATTTGCCTTTGAAGTATGATTTCATACCCTTGTCCTTCAAATTTCCTAATCTACCTTTTGAGTTTAATAATCTAACCAAATTTAATTTAGTAAGCACAGAGAACCTGAGTTAGAATTCTGTCTCCTCCTTTTACATTTCATAAGCCACTTATGGTCTCTGGGCACCATTTTCCTCCTGAAATTTTTATCCTAGACAAATTGAACCTCTTACTTATTTATCAAATTTACCCTTTTAGTTTTTTGCTTTATAAATTTGGATGGGTATTATGTCATGTTGGGAACACACTCCCTCCATGTTTATACCTATTGAAGTTATCTTTCTTTTCAAGGCTCAGTTTGAGGATTACCTCCCCATTACATCATTTCTTGATCCCCACAGGTAAAAATACTTCCAAAAGAAAGAAACTTATTCATCTTTTCCCTCTGGCAGCTATGAAGTGCTTTCCATGGGCATTTACACATTCCCACACATATACACAAAACACATATATTTATAATGGAATATATATTTACAAACATATCTTAACAATATGCATGTGTGAACAAATATACATATGCATGCATACTTGCATATTCATGTCCATATTCACAAATAAAATGTATACTTTGAGAAAATATGTTGATGGTAGCCAGAGGGACAAAAAAATTTTCTATCCTCAATAAGTATATATGTGGGTATGTATACAGTGTGTACACATATAAGTGCATATATATATACATATATGTACATACACACAGATATTGAAACACAAAGCATATTTTCTAGTATATGTACATATAATAAATATGCACACTCACAAATGCATATTCATATTCATACATATGTACACATGTATATACACACGTGTGTGTGCATGTGTGTGCATATGTGTGTATGTGTGTGTTGAAGCAGGTAGGCAGCAGAGGATAGAGTGCTGGACCTGGAATTAGGAAGACCTGAGTTCATATCCAACCTCAGATACTTAATTTAATAGCTGTGTGACCTTGGGCAAGACACTTAATCTCTCCCCTAATCGGCTGGAGAAGGAAATGACAAACTCCTCGAGTATCTTTGTCTCAGGGTGCTGTGGTCCATGCTGTCACAAAGAGTTGGACAAGATGGAATGACTGAACAACAGCATATGATTATGCGTGTGTATGTCTGTATACACAGACATGTTAAATATGTTGCCAATGTTAAACTTGAAGAAAAAATCATTAGTTTTTTTTTCTGAACTCAGAAGAGACTCTAAGGAATGTTTCATCGTTTTTTGTAATATTTTTACAATTTCATTTCAATCTCATCTATTTCAAAAAATGAAGCAAAATTCTCTTCATATTCATAACCAGGGCAGACTGTGGAACATTCGGGATTTATCAGTTATGAAGGGATGTGCTTTTAAAATGTTTCTCCTAAGAATGAAGAAATCACGATGGTACAACGTAATATATGTAGGATATTTAAACAAGAAGTCTTGAGTTTCACTCAATTCTGCCACTTGTTACCTTGTGTAAAGTTGAAGGAGCCACTGAACATCTCTTGGCCCTACCTTCTATATAAACTAAATTAAAAAAAAAAAAAAGCCCAGACTGGATGATCTCCAGTGCCCATTCTAAATCTGTGATCCTAGCTGTGGATAGCAAGTGGATATATCAACTTACTTCAAAGATTAAAATTTTTAAACTTTTCATGAGTTTTAAAATGTATTGTTTAGATTTTTTTTTTAATTTTAAGAAAAATCATATAAAACGTTTCACAAGAGTTTTTTTTTTTTTTTTCTTGTAGTTTGTTTCATTTAACTTTGGAATCAGGGGCATTGCTATTTTAAAAGTATGTAAAGTCTGCCATCTAGTGGTAGCTATTTAATCACAATGCGATGAATAAAAAACATTCTTCAGTTCATAGATCAACATTTTGAGTTCATCCTTTTCTTTTTGGAAATGAATTGCTAAAATTTTACATACTGTGTCTAAACTCTGATAAAAATAATAGGAGATTTTATAAGAAATCAATTTTTGAAAATATTTGCTTTTCTCAGTGCATATTAACCTGCAGTAGATTATCATTTTTTACTAGAACAAATCTAGTGAGGCCAGGGGCACGCAGTTTGAATCACGGCTTTTCTCTTTATTGCCTAAGTGACTTAACCTCTTTACATTCTAGTTTCTTCATCTGAAAAATGAGGGGCTATGAGTTTAATGACTTTGAGACTTCTCTCTAAAAATTTGATATTTAAAACTTTGTGTAAGTGGCTAAAATGGTTTTTTTTCCAGTTATATAGAACATTGGGGTACACTTTGTGTCTATAAATAGTTTGATAAATATTGTTATTAATGAAGATGAATAACGAATTGGATAGGCTAGTATGCTAACTTCACAGTTCTTCAACTCCATTGACCTTTATTTATTACTCTTTGGCAGTACACTAGTGAAGTCATGCCTTAGATCTCATCACTCTAAAAAGATTAACTCTCCCAACATCTTGAAGTCTAATATCCTACTCTTTTACCACTGAATTAGCAAGATTATTAAGGTCTCCAAAAGATTTCTTAGATGTCTATAGTTCTAGAACTCTCTGTGTTAAACATTGAGCACAATTAAAAAAAAACACTTGTGTTAAGGAATTAACCCCTGCCCCTGCCAGCCCCCACCAAACTCACAGACTAGTTGAGATATTTACAGTTTAACAGATGCAGAGGAGAGCTTTGGCAGGTGAGTCAGGTTATTTTTTATAAAATGAGAATATTGGACTATATTAGTGGAGTAAACTCAAAAAGAAATGAGTCCCTGTGGTACATAATGACTAAGAAAGTCACAGTTTGACATAATGTATTTTGTATTATATTTTAATTTATTTTGTTAGATTTCTCAATTATGTTTTAATCTAGTTCCATTGGCACCTGAATTTTGCTGACAGCATGGTACTAGGGGACCACTAATTTGACCCTTCTGGTCTACATGTCCTTAGATGCCTTTTTAGTTGCATCTTTTAGATGTAGGCACCTTTTAGATGCCTGGAATCTATTATTGGTGGAGCTGTTAATTGATCTAATCATTCAGGAAAACATTTTAGGATTATACCAGACATGCACAAATTATACAGCTGATCCTATGTTTATTTTGTCTTATTCTTTGTATGCGGTTTACAATACCCATTTACCCAATGGAGATCAAGGATAGGGAATACAAAAAGTCTTATACCTCCATACACACATATCTGTATTTTTTAATTGTATAGGTGTTTTTGCAGTGTTAAAAAGAAACACTAGAAAAAATGACTATCCAGTTAATTGAGAAATGGTTCTGTGACGTCAATGCAATGAACTATTTTTCAGTAAGAGACAATGAATGTGAAGATTTTAGAAAAATTTGAGAAATCTTGTTTCACCAGATACAAAACTAAGAAAGAAAATCAAGAAAAGAATTTGTACAATAACCCCATATATATATGCACATATATAAACATATATACATACATATGCATATACATATATGTGTATATATACATATATATGTATAAACATTGAAAGAATAACTCTGATAAGTGTCGTAGCCAGTCTTAGAAGACTTAGAAGACTGAATTAGCAGAGAAATGGTAAAATAGAGGTACAAAATCAAGCATATATAATTTTTTTTTAAAATATAGACAAATGGTGTTTAGTTTGATTAAACATGCTTTTTTTAAATTTCAATGGAGGTCTCTAGTGTTATTTATGGAATACTTGGAAATTATAGAAAATTTATAAAGCATTAGCAAAGCTTGAAAACATCTAGAAAATAAAGAACATTTAGAAAGATGCTATCTGTATGCAGAGAAAGACCTGATAAAAGTAGGTATAGAATAATTTAACACACACACACTCACACACACACACACACACACATATATTATCACTTGGGCTGTCAGTCTATCATTATTCACCCTTTGTATATGACTGGACCATGTCCTTTCTTAGTTGTTCTTTTTTGGGGGAGGGGATAGTAAATGTTAAATAACTGGCTTTCAGAAAAATGCCTACACACATATATGAAACCTTTTTAATTTGCAAGAGTAATGTTTTCTCCATCACTTTTCTAAGACGAAACAATCAATTTAAAAAAATCAATCTTTAATTTTTGACTTTCATCAGTTTCCAAGTATAAATGCACACAGTGAAAATTTAACTGTTGGTTTTTCAAGAGCTGGTTCAACCTGCCTCCAGCACACTCTTGATTGTACATATTCTTAACAATATATTTTATGCTACTTTTCATATGAACCATCAAGGATTATATCTTTCCACCTCTTTATAATCACTCTTCATGCTTCCTATACTCTTGGCTATGAGAGAACTCCAACAAACGTCTAGGTAATGGAAGTCTCCCATCACTATTTTGTTATGATCTGTGCCATGCTTGTAACCCATTTCCCTGAATTCTTCATCTAATAACCTCTTTCTATCCAAGTGATCTATAGTATGCTCTAATGACAAAATCACATCTGATTCTGCCTCTTAAAACTTAAAAAGTTGCTCTCCTCTTTGATTCTTGGGTTTCCTCATATGAATATATCTTCTTAATATATAATGTTATGCTTCCTTTCAAATTTTTTTTAAATAAAGTATATCTTTCTAGCTTCGCATTCCTAATAAACGTTAGTAGTATTTATGAGGTCAGAGTTTCCTCTTTGTGTTATGATAGCTAGTTCATTTTGCTTGCTATTGATACTTTGTACAATTACACATAGACTTTAGATAGAGCATTTTTATTACCTACTCTTTTTTTGGAATCTCTTAAAGAACTTATGCATTCTGGAGGCAGTTGGGTGGCTCAGTGAATGTAGATTTGGACCTAAAGTCAGGAAGTCCTGATTTCAAACATGGCCTCAGTTGCTCTGTGACTGTGGACAAGTCACTTAATCTTTGTTTGTTTAAATGTCCTCAATTGGAAAATAGGAAAAACAATAGCACCTACCTCTCAGGGTTGTTATGAGGTCAAATGAAATAATATTTATAAAGTTCTAGGCACATAGGAAAGGTGTTTAATAAATTCTTTTTTTGTTCCTTCTTCCCTGTGTGTCCTAACTCCTATGCCTTCTACATTTTTTGGTAGACCTTAGTGCTTAGCAAAGTGCTTGGCACATTGTAGAAGTTTAATAAATTTTTGACAAACTGTACTTACTCTTTATTGTTCCATATGTTCAGTGGAATATACAGAGGTAATTTTTCCTTCCTCTTCCTTTTCATTTCAAAGTCCTTTTAATTAGATCTTAAAAACTACTATGAAATATACTCTTATCATTGGTTAAGTAGACTCATCCTTATCAGAAATCTCTCAGTACTTTATTCTCAATCATGGAGCAGAATTCCAAATATCATTCTAAGATATCATGCTCTTGACCTGCTGTTTACTTCCCAGTCTCATCTCATCTCATCTCATCTCATCTCATCTCATCTCATCTCATCTCATCTCATCTCATCTCATCTCATCTCTCTGTCTCTGTCTCTCTGTCTCTGTCTCTCTCTCTCTTTATCTCTCTCTCTCTCATACTTAGAGGATAGAGAGAGAGAGAGAAGGAGAAAGACAAAGAATCTTTTCCTTTCAATAGGCAAATTAAATGCCACCAATGCTCCTAAAGTTTTCAGCTTTTTGCTTGAGATTCTGAAATCTTGGCAATGTTAAATGGATTCTTTTTCACAATACAATTTGTATCCTTATGAATCACTAAAAGTAGAAAGATAATATTTATTGCTTTGCTTTTGATATCTTGTTTTGATAGGTTCTCTGTCACATCTTGGATATTGTATTTGTCCTTCGTTCTTGAAGATGTCTTTGACATCAAGATGATGGCATGATTTGCAGTTGACTTTGATTTGAGTGAGGGAAGGCTGTGCAAAGTCACCAGTCTCCCTTTCTTCTCCAGAGTCATCTGGATTCAGTGGCCTGATATTCGTGAGGATGACTGGAGTTGACCCAGGATGCAGTGTGAGACCCTTGCCCTTTTAGGTTAAGGTCTTATCACATTCTCACTTTGAATGAGAGAACAATTCCATCAATAGGACTCTTTAAGTAGTTACTCAAGTGATGGCCCCTTAAAAAAAATCAGACTGGAAGGGGATATAGGCCCCAGGAAGACAGCAACCTGGGTACTGCTGTTACAAGTGCTTCGATAAATAACTGCCTCAGTATCCATAAGTAGGAAGTCATCAACTACCACTACTCATCTCTGACTCCTCTGACCATTACAGGATTGTATCTCACCTGACAGCACTAGTAGTTCTACTCCTTTCTGTGTGCTGGCTCTCCTTATAGAATATAAGCTGCTTTGGACAGAATCTGCTTTGCCTTTTCTATTTTTATCCCAATTTTTTAACTCAACACTTGGCAAATAGTAAAGATACTAAATAAATTTTCATTCATTATTTCAATCATTTATCATTTCTTAGAGTACCAATAACTACTTCATCCTGAAAACACCTACCTCCCTCTTTGGGAAGTCAGTTTTTTTAGTTTCTCATTCAGTAATCCTGCTTTTTCTTTCTTCCATTGTGTGACAGTCTTCTACCTTCAAATCTCTTGATATAAAACAGAATTCACCTCTACTTTTTCGGATCTTTTGTATATTTCCTTGGTCTTTTCACTGAAGCCATCTTTTCATGTTTTTGAGCATTTCCTTGTTCTGGATAATTTAGAGTGTAGAAAAATGTTCCTTGAACTCCTCCATTCATATCATATCCTAGGATGGAAAGCATTTTGCACTTTAAGCATGTATAGGTGCCACTTGATTGTGGAAAAAACACAAATATTACCCACTCAGTTCAAGTTATCCCTGATCCTTTTTTTTCCCATTCTCCAAACATAATGGAATGATATCTTCACCTTTTATATATCATGCCCATAAAGCTATGGAGAACTGCTTAGGTGTATTTACAGTCCCAAATCTCCTTATGTCTAGCATTTCATTAACACCTTGAACATGTCCCCAGAATGTCCATGCCTTGACAGTCTTAGCATTTCTTAACACCTATGCTTACCTTCCTAGACCTTTTCTCACTAATGTCTTACCTAGTCACACTGTTTTTTTTTTTTTACTTAGGTTTTCTTGCTCAGCTTACCAAATACCTACTATTTCTTTCCTGCTTTTAAATTCAAATTTCTTCTCTTTGTCCTAAGAGCTTTCATCTCCTTATAGTCTCACTGTTCCCGCTGCAAGTACTTTTCCTCACTATTTAATACTTTGTATTGAGTTGTTATCCTCCAAATTCATTCTTTCTCTGTTTGAGTCCTTTGTTATCTCCTGAAGTCCTCCACAATATTTCATCACAAAATTCAGCGTTGGGCCTTCTTCACAATTCTAAAGTCTTATAAACCATCTCAATAATGCCTTCTCTTTATTTAGCTCTTAATTTAATTCTTATACTTTTTCCTTTTATTTCACACAATCTTCCCTTCCATTAGCTAGAAGTAGAATGGAACATTAGGTGTGATGCTCTTTTACTTATATCAGGAAAGAAAGTATCATAATGCTACTGGGAGTGGTTGCCCTGTGGACTTGGTATATAGGGATTATATCAAGTTTTGTCAATCCTAGGTTAATGAGGTGGTCATCCCACTAGGACCCTGTAATGGTAGTTTAAATGGGAAGATCTTTCCCATCCAATAATAGGCCCATGTGACCTGCCTGGTTCACATGGAGTCACGTGGAGCCTGTGGTGGGAGGAGTTTGCTGAATAGGTGGTGCAGGAAGTGAGTCAGAACTGGGAAAGAGAGAGCAGGCAGAAACTAGTGTGCCTGGGAGAGTTTGTTTGTGATTTTGTTTAAGGGAGTTGGTTTGTGGGAATCTTAACAGAGAGAAAGCTTGAGGATGGTGGTGCCCCTACCTTGTTATTATGTGTGGATTTCTTTGTTGCTATGTTGGATTTGGTTTTCTGGTGTTGGGATTCAGCTTTCTGGTGTTTGAATAAATGTTTTGGTTCTGTCTTCTATGTGAAGAGTATGTTATGTTTTGTGATTCAGAAATACATTGTCATATTCAGAGTCACTGTAGGTGCTGTGAATATGGCATTGGCAATATAGACACTGGTTCAAACATCAAGGTAACTCTGTGGGACCCCAAATTTTGTGGGGATTGAATGTAGTCTATAATAGGTGTGTTTGAAAAGTTAGTCATATCTGACATCATAAGCAAGGGAATGTCAAAAATTAGGCAGTGAGGCCACTGTGCCAAAGATTCTATCTTATAAGACTCCAGACAGAAATTTCCAAAAAACAAGACCAGGTATTAATTAAGATAAGAGGAATTTTTTTTTTGTTTATTTAATATTTAATTCTCCCACAATAACATGTAAAAACATTTTTTGGCACTCATTTTTAAAAACTTTGAGCTCCAATTTCTCTCTCCTCCCTCCCTATTCCCCTCATCAATTCAATACAGGTTACACATATGTAGTCATCTAAAACATATTTAGTCATGTTGTAAAAGAAAACAGACAAAAACTCAAGGACATAAAATGTGTGCTTCAATAAGTATTCAAACACCATCAATTCTTTCGCTGAGGATGAATAGCATTTTTATCATGTCCTTCAGAGTTGTATTGGGTTGCTGTATTGCTGAGAATAGCTAAGTCATTCATAGCTGATTATCTTACAATATTACTGTTACTCTGTACACAACTCATGTCACTTTGCATTAACTTCTTTAAGTCCAGGTTTTTCTAAGAGCATTCTGCTTATCATTTCTTTTAGCAAAATAATATTTCATCACCATCACATACTATAACTTGTTCAGCTATTCCCCAGTTGATGGATATCCCCTCAATTTCCAATTCTTTGCCACCAGAAAAGAGCTGCCACAAATATTTTTGTACACCAATCATTTTCCTTTTGTTTTTATTTCTTTATGGATATAGATAGTAGCGGTATTGCTAGCTTAAAAGGTACGCATAGGTGTATAGCTCTTTGGGCATATTTCCAAATTGTTCTATGGAATGGTTGAATCAGATTACAACTCCACCAATGATGTATTCATATCTTAATTTGCCCATGTCATCTCAAATATTTGTCATTTTTCTTTTCATCTAATAGTCATGAGGTAGTGTCTCAGAAATTTTTAATGAGCATTTATCAAAAATAGTGATTTAGAACATTTTTATAGAACCTTTGATTATTTCCACTCTAAACTGTTCATATCTTTTGATCATTGACCAATTGAAGAATGGCTCTCATTTTTATAAATTTAACTCAGTTCTCTGTATGTTTGAGATATGAGGCCATTATCAGAGAAACTTGCTTCTAAATGTTTTTCACAGTTATGAATGCTAACTGCATTTCCCTCCAACCTATTTCCCCCTTGGATCATGCTACTCTCTCTCTCTCGTTTCACCCTGTCCCTTTTCGAAAGTGTTGTGCTTCTGACTTTCCCCTTCCACAATCTGCCCTCCCTTCAATTATCCCTCTTCTCCCCTTACCCTCCTACTTTCCTGTAGAGTAAAGATAGAGTTCTATTCCCAATTGAGTTTGCAGGTTATTATCTCTCTGAGCCAATTCTGATGAGAGTAAGGTTCACTCACTCTCCAACTCCCCCAACTTTCCTTCCACTGTAAAAACCTTTTTTCCTCTTTTATTTGAGATAATTTGTTCCACTTTACCTTTGCTTTTCTCCAAGTGCATTCTTCTCTCACCCTTAATTTTATATTTTTATGTATCATCCCTTCATATTCAACTCAGATCTGTGCTCTCTCTCTGTATATCTATCTATGTATGTATGTATCTATGTATATATATATATATATATATACATACATATATATGTGTATATATATATATATACACATATATATGTATGTATATGCTTTCTAACTACCATAATAGTGAAAAAATTCTTATGAGTTACAAATATCATCTTCCCATGTGTTTGTTGCTTGGAGGCTTCTCATAAACACTTTAAGCTTATTAAGTCCCTTAAGATTTCTCTTTCTTGTTTACCTTGAGTATTATATTTGAAAGTCAGATTTTCTATTCGGCTTTTGTCTTTTCATTAAGAATGTTTGAAAGTTCTCTATTTCATTGAATGTCAATTCTCTCCTCCCCTGAAGAACTTTACTCAATTTTACTGAGTAGGTGACTCTTAGTTGTAATCCTAGCTCCTTTGCCCTCTGAAATATCATATTTCAATCTCTCCAATCTCCAAGCTGCTAAATCTTGTGTTTTCCTGACTATGACTCCATGATACTTTACTTGTTTCTTTCTTGCTGCTTGCAATATTTTCTCCTTGACCTAGGAGTTCTAGAACTTTGCTGTGATATTCTTGGGAATTTTCATTTTGGTATCTTTGTTAGAAAATAATCATTGAGTTCTTTCAATTTCTATTTTTGGTTTAAAATATCAGGACAGTTTTCCTTAATAATTTCTTGAAAGATGATGTCCAGGCTCTTTTTCTGATCATGACTTTCAGGTAGTTGAATAATTTCAAATTAATTCTCCTGGATCTATTTTCCAGGTCAATTATTTTTCCAATGAGATATTTCAAATTGTCTTCTATTTTTTTTCATTCTTTTGGATTTTGTTTCATTGTTTCTTTATATCTCATAAAGTCAGTAGCTTCCCTTTGTGCAATTCTAATTTTTAAGGAATTATTTTCTTCAGTGAGCTTTTGTACCTCTTTTTCTCTTTGGCCAATTCTATTTTTTAAGAAGGTTTTTTCTTCAGCGTATTTTTGGCTGTTTTTTTTCCATTTGGACAATTTTGCTTTTCAATGTATTCTTCTCCTCAGTGTTTTTGTTTTTTATCTCTTTTACCATTTGGTCTGGTCTGTTTTTTAAGGTATCATTTTCTTCAGTAATTTTTTTGTCTCCTTTACCAAGCCGTTGACTCATTTTTCATGATTTTCTTGAATCACTCTCATTTCTCTTCCCAATTTTCATTCCAATTTTCCTCCTTGATTTTTAAAATTCTTTCTAAACCCTTCCATGGCCTGAGACCAATTCATATTTTTCTTGGAGACTTTGGCTTTGACTTTGTTATCTTCTTTTGGGTGTCCATGATTCAATCTTCCTTTCCACCATCATAATTTTCTATGGTCAGAAATTTTCTGTTGTTTGCCTATTCTCCCATTCTATTTCTTGGCTTTTCACTCTGTTAAAGTGTTAAATTGAGGCTATGCTTCCAGGGAGGAGGGTGAGCTGTCACAAACTTCAGGGCTTTCGTGCAGCTGTTTTCAGCAGGGGACCTATAAATTTTCAGTTCTTCTGAGGTGGTGTGGTCTAAGGAGATGTTTTTACTACTCTCCTTGCCTGTGCTCTGGTTTAATGACCACAGGCACTTTTTTCTGCCCTGGAACTGTAATGCAGGTCCCTGTTCTACTGTGGCTACAAGCTCTGGTGTGCTAGTGCTCCTCCTCACCCTGGGACTGCCACTCAGGATCATGAACCAGATCTGAGTGTGGGCAGAATGGTAGAGTCCTACCCTTCGGTGCCAATAAAGAGACTCATGTAATCTCCTTCTGATCACTTGTTTGACCTCCTTACCATCTGTGGGCTGAGAGCTCTAGAACAGCCCTCTTACTGCAGATGAAATGGCTCCTAATGCCTATTCCTTCTGCTTCTCTGTGACCTGGTCTGTGCTGATGTAGTGTGTGTTGGATTGTGCTCCATTCTCTCCTAGAGTGACAGGTGTGTGAAAATCTGTCTGACTATCTAAGTTTTCTTTGGCTGGAAAATTATTACACCCTGTTGTTTTGTGGGTTCTTCTGCTCCAGAAATCGTTTAATGGTATTATTTAATGGTGTTGAGAGGTGTTTTGGGGAGAACTCTGATGAATTGCTTCATTTTCACTACCATCTTGGTTCCACCCCTAACAGAGATGAGGAATTTTAAGAGCAGAGATGGCATATTACTCTCAGACTTTATGAATCTGATAAAGATTCTCTAGAATTTTTTTCAGATGATTGCATTTCATTCCTTGGAACTATACACTATTGAGCAATGAGGAATCAAACTTTCTTTGCTAACAGGGAATCGTTAAATATAATCACAAACAAGAGAAAAAAGGTCACAATATTTTTATGAGAAATACTAACTTGTGGAACTGTAACAAGTACATTATGCTTCATTCTCATTAGTTATCCTATTTTGATGGTTGGGAAGACTATGTCCTTCATTCTTCAAACATTTTGGCATTATGAACTTCAGGCAAAAGTCACAGGCTTTAGAAAGAGGAAGCATGGTTCCTAGTGCAAGTTCCTTAGTAATTGCATAGCTTTGCTGTTATAGTAAGGGACATACTAGAGATTTGTTAACAAGACACCCATGTAGAAGTTCCTGGACATATAAGATGATGGAAAAAGAGAAATGGTGTTAACATGATAGGATATATTTCAAACATTTTAGTCCTTTAAACATGAAATTTATAGGTTCCATAGTGTTCCTCCCTTTTTCCTGCTCCCAAATAGAACTTTTTGAAGTAGTATAATTGATACATTTATTAATTTTGTTAAAGATGCAAAACTGAGTGTAACAACTAGAAGATAGGATTGAAAATTCAGATTTCAAAGATTTAAGCAGGCTGAAACTTTGACTCAACTCACTAATATGAATTTTACTGGAGAAAGCTTTACATTTGGGTTGAAAAATCAAATTAACTTATTCAGGATGACTAGCCACCAGTGTGTCTGACAAAATTTTTGGTATTAGTGGACTGCAAACACAACTATGGTTCAATAGCATGGTAGCCAAAAATAAAAGATACTTTAAGATGAGTAAGGTCACTTTGAAAAAAAATGATCAGGACTAAGGAGGTGAGAATTGCTCTCTTTTTCATCCTGGTTGGACCACATCTAGAATATCATATTATATTGTATTATGTTGTATTGTTTTGTATTGTATTGTATTGTATTACATTGTATTATGTTGTGTTGTATTTTATTGTATTGTCCTGTACTGTACCGAATTGCATTGAATCTATAGTATCATATTCTATTTCATTTTTGCTGTAAATTCCTTGAGGTTGCATCATATTGGTTGAAATAATCAGAGAATATTTAGCCCAGAACACAGACATTGAGGAGACAGAATAGTTGTTTTCAATTTGAAAAACTATCATAGGGAAATGGGATTTTATTAGTATTGGTGGTGGGGAAAGGACTAAGAGAACTATGTAGTAGCTGCAGAGAGGCAGATTTAAGAGAGTTATTCAGAAATAGTATTGGATTCCTCATAAAGTCATAAGATTTTATGGTTTAAAGATGTAGGGAGTGTCAGAGGTTATCTAGTACAATTCTCTATTTTTACATCTAACTAAGAGGGTATGCAAACCCTTTATCAGGAATTCTAAACTTCTAAACTCAAGTACAGATGTGTAGCTAAAGCCTTGCTCAGTGAAACTGTCCATGGATGATTGAAGCCTTCTAGCTCTGAATAAATCCTTCTACATGCAAATATTTTCCCTCTTTGTCCCTTCCACCTTGGTCTACTTTAAGGCAATCTTTTGGAAAGGGATCGACCGCCCAAAAATACCTTTAAGAAAATTAGGCCATTTACAGAAGGCTTTCTTTAGTTTGCTCTACTTCTCACTATATATTCATAATTAAAGGGAATAAATCTAAAATTCCAATAATTTCTAACATATCACCAATATATTGTAGACTCTCTCTCCCACCTCTCAGACTCTAGTATGGGAAAAAGTATTGACCTGTTTTTCATGCTTTTCTTGCATCTTTTTCATTTCTCTTCCCAGTTTTTCCTCCACCTCTCTAACTTGATTTTCAAAATCCTTTTTGAGCTCTTCCATGGCCTGAGCCCACCAGACATCCACCTTGGATGTCTGGGATACAGAGGCCCTGACCTCCACGTCTTTCCCTGATGGTAAGCATTGTTCCTCCCCATAAGGAGGAAACATCTGTTACCCAAGAAAGTAGCCTTCTATGGTCTTATTTTTCTTCCCTTTTCTGGGCATTTTCCCATCCAGTTACTTGACTTCTGAGATTCCTGTCCACATCCTCCTAGATCTGCCCAGCTAGTGCTTGGGGTCTGAGATTCATATGCTGCTCCTCAGCCTCAGGGCTTTCAGTGGCAGGCAGGGCTGCTATTCCATGTGAGCTTAAGTTCTGGTACTCAGGTGGGGGCAGGGCCACCTCCCAGGCTCAGTTCCCTCAGGGGATTTATGCAGAGATCTTCAACAATGGAGCTTCCGCCTGCTCCGGGAGCCCCAGGCTGCTGCTGCCTCTGCCGCTTCCTCCTGAGGGGGCCCGAGTCACGGAGACACCCTGCTCCCCTCTCGGCCAGCCCAGAAGTCTCTCTCACTGACCTGTAGCCCCTGTGGGTGGAGGGACCTTCGCTGCCACCGGAGGTTCTGTTCCTTAAGCCTTCTCGGATCTGCTCCTCTCAGGGCCACGTGGTCAGGGCAGGGCTGGGCTTTGCTGTCCAGTGCATGACGGACCTTTGGGGTTGGTTTTTCAGGGCTCTCTGGAAGGGAAATCTCCTCCACTGCATTGGTGCGCAGCTTGCACTGCTCCAGAATTTGTGGGGAGTTCTTTTTACAGAAAATTTAGGGACTGTGGGTTCAGAGCTAGCATACGTGAGTCTTTCTACTCTACCATCTTGGTTCCTTCCACCCAGGAAAAAAGTAAACAAACTTTTCATAGCCCTTTAAACGATTTAGCTTCTTTCAGTCCCATCTATCATAATTCCACAGACTTAGGTGGATGGTCATCAAGTTTTATAACTACGGCTTAAATGGCATAGAAATGAAAGTAAACAGGAAAACAAAAACTCCCCAGAGCTGGCAGTTTTGGTAGTGGCCAAGGCGGAATAAAAGAAAACCAAAAAGTGAAGGGATGAACCTGCAAATAGAAGGGTGTGGGTGAGGAGAGTGGCTTCTTCCTGGAAGTATGTAAAGGGGGTGGAGGGCAGAGAGAAGTATTATTAATTGGGTAGATATATTCCTCTCTCAGTCCAAGGCCTTGAGGTCAACATCTTTTTCCTCTTGTCTAATTTTTGGTAAGCAACTAACTCTGACTAATTGTCCTCACATTCCAATCTAATCACTTCTACTATTCTTTCTCTGCTCTTGAATGGAGTTCCAAGGAAAGCCTGCCTTGATCTTCTGTCATACTTACAGAGTTCCACTGCTCTCTTTTCTTATTATTCAAAGTCCATCTAAAGTCCAGAGCAAGACCACAGGTCTCTGGGAAATTCTAGCTAGTTGTCTGTTTTATCGACAGATATTTGGCTCATAAATTTTCAATGGTCGTTAATCTGTTATTGGAACAATTCTGAGTTACATAGAGATGGTGAAACTCAAGCTCAGAGAGATAGTTCATATAGTCAGGAAGGAACAGAGCTGGAATTTGAACTCCAAACACATTGGTCTTGCCATGGAATTATGGTACCTAATCTACTAAAGATTAGAGAAATTAAGTGACTTAATTATGGTCATATCGCTCATAAACCTTAGAAGCAGGAGTAGAAGCTAGGGTTTCTTAACAATATTTCCATTATACTATCAATTCTTTCATGCTAGCTCTCAATATAGTTGTGGGTTCTTCCCCATTAGAATGTTTTAGAAGGGATTTTAGGATGCATACAAATTGAAATAGATGATCTCTGGTACTTACCTAATCTGGGATTTTATGAAGTCTTTTTAGTATGTAAATACCCTCCAAAACCTAGCGCAAGGCAAAGTGATGTATGGTATTCAAAGTGTGACATGAGAGCTACAGGTTAATTAGGAAACCTTATTTTATTAGCTGAGCCAGTAAACCAAGAGTTCCTTGATATAGAATATATTTTCTAGTAACATTCTAATTTTCATCTTAAAGAAAGTTTAAAATAATTCCCCAAGACCTTATCAAATATAAGTACTATTTTTTAAAAAGAGGTAGTTTGTCATTGATGATCAGAATGTAGCTTCTTAATTCACTTAAATATTTATAGAGATTAAGAGACTATATGCAATGGGCTATGAAAATTTTGGGGGATACAAAGATGGAATAAGATGTGGTCCTTGAATTAGAAAGTTAATAATCCAATAGGAGGATGAGTCATGTAAACAAGTAAAAATAATTCACAGTAGAATGTTATAGCTACAAAACAAAGAATCAAAGTATTTACCATTTGGGGCATTTTATGAAGGAACGATCACTTCCTTCTAGGAGATCATGGGAGGCTTCATGGAAAAGACAGAAATTAATTTGGGATTTGAAGGGAGAGAAAGATTTTCATGAGAAAAGATGGTGGGGCTATCACTGAGAGGGCTCCATTCCAGGTCTTGTGAACAGTGAGGGGAAAAGTGGAAATCAGAGTGAGCAGGCTGATAATAGAAGACATAGTATTATTCAGTTTGGCAGGGACAGTATGTGAAAGAAAGGGAGTGGTATTAAAGAAGGATGGGAAAAGTGGGTTGGATCTAGAATATATGGAGCCTAAAATACCAGCATCAGGAACCTTTTTCTTAACTTGGTGATCAGTGGGAAGCCATTGAAGACTTCTGATCAGAGAACTGATAAGATTATAGCTAATATGATATAATATATATATATTAAAGTCCTTCTAATATATATATAATATATATATAATATATATATATATTAGGAGGACTATTTAGGCTGTGGAGTGACAGGTGGATGAAAGAAGAGTGACTAAAGGCAAGGAAATGAGTTAGGAAATGATTACATTACTCCAGGATTATTCCAGGAGAGAGATGCCAATGCTTTGACCTTGCATGGTTTTTGTAGGAGTGAGGAAGTTGGAAGGGGATGAATTTGAGAAATATTTTTGAGATGGAGCTGATGACTTTAGATGATCGGATATTGGGGGTGGGAATGATGGTCAATAAGGAAGAGATGGCTGAATTTTCAAGCCTGGATGCCTATGAAGATAGTGACACCATTAGCAGATATAGGAAAGTTATCAGATAGGGGTATGTTTTAGACATGCTGAACTTGAAGGACTATTAAAAGACTCCTTAAACATTTTCATTTAAGTTTCATGCTATAACTGAGAGAGTGGATGCTACGAAGATAAATAAGTTAAGCACTTCTAGCATGAAGGTGCCATTACCAAGTGTTATTTTTTACTGTTATCCTGACAGTCTGAACTATGAAAAATGCAGACTGTATCTATTTGAATCTTGAATTTATCTGATCTCTTCTCTTGAGCAGTGTACCTTACACAAGGAAACTTATTCTCTCCTCTATCAGGACAGGATACTTGTTATTTTAGGATTATTTTTATGCTGTAGTAGTCTCAGTGTGTCAGTTTAAGAAGGGGACATCTCCCTAAAGATATGGAATCTCCAAACCTTTTAACATTCAGGAAAAAGATACTGAACCTTTTTTCTTTTCCCGTTTATCCAGATTTTGGAAATAAAGAGATTGGACTTGGTCAGATTAACATTCAAAATATAGAAAGTTAAAAGGATTTGGAGTAAGAAGTCCTTTTAGTACAGTCCTCTTCCTTTTTCAGTCAATGGGTATTTATTAATAATAATTCCACTCTGTCAAGCAGTGGATAAGGTGCTAGGAAAATTAATAATAACAATAATAAAAGAAACAATCCATACTCATGGTGAATTTACATGCTTATAGAGAGGAATTTTGTCACCCAATAGGCATTCATTAATCATCTGTTTTGTGCCAGGCATTGAACTAAGCTGCAGCTAAGTGATGAAAGGCAACTTTTCATGAATTCAACCTCAGATACTTACTAGCTGTGTGACCTTGGGCAAGTCACTTAACTGTGTTTGCCTTGGTTTCCTCATCTGTAAAATGAACTGGAAAAGGAAACAGTAAACTACTCTATTACCTTTGCCAAGAAAACCCCAAATGGGGTCATGAAGAATTGGGCATGATTGAAAAATGACTCAGCTTAACTCACTGTGCTAGGCACTAGAAATTTAAAGAAAGGCAAAATACAGACTCTACTCTCAAGTAATTTGCAGTCTAATGGGTACTGAGTACAGACAAAACATAGAGATGAGTACAAGGAAATTGTTAACATTAAGGGAAATCTGAAGTATTTTTCATAGATTTTTTCATGCAGTAGTTAATGCTTGCTTTAAACTAGTTTGTTAAACTGGCTAAAAAATCTAGTCTTTGTTCTTGTCCCTGAACATTTAAATAGTTTTCCTTCTTCATCCTAGCAATCATATCTATCATGGGTGAGGAAACTGAGTCTCAGAGTAGTTGTAATACCACATGATCATAGACTTAGAGCTAGAAGGAATTTCCAAGGTAACATAGTCATACTCCCTTTACTAGCAAGGAAGTGAGCACCAGGGAAGTGAAACAAATTGCCCAAGGCCACAAAATTAATAGGTAGAATTATAGGTCCTTTTTGTCCTTTTTACTTTTCAAATCCAGGATTCTTTTGACCCTACTACATATCTCTGGGCACACTGGATTTCCGCTCCTTTTTCTCTCTGAGCCCCATTGTCTTTACTTTTATAGAAAGGTGACCCTCAATCTTAACATTGACACAAATTGTCTAAGATAATAGGATTCTGTGATTGACACTGTATTTAGTATCCAATATGCTTATGAAAATCTGGTCTATTTCCCTTTCCTTTACTGCTCTTTTCTGGTTTTCTCTGATCTAAATGTGAATGATTTTTGTATACTTATCCGAGTACCTTTTTTTTTAAAGAATTGGAATTATGCACACAAACAATTGGAAAATGCTCAACAAAAAATGCCTACTACATGTCTAATATAAAGTATTCTGCGTGGAGCAGAGGTAAAAATAAAAACAAAACCCCACACCCAATGGCAAGAAATGAATAGATCTTCAAGACAGGTGTTCATTACTGTTCTGAGATCTCATCTTTCATTGCTAAAGCATTCATTCAGCTTAAGGAATGAATAAATGAGCCAACCAATCAATAAGCTTTCTTGACAGACCTGCTATATGCCAAGCACTGTTAGGTGCTGGAAATATACACAGAAGTAAAGCAGTGTCTGCTCTGCTGAAGCTCAAAACAACCCCAGATCCCTACTAATGCTGAGTCACAGCAGGGCACGGACAATGTCCCCATGCCCCACCCTGCTACAGACGTATAGAACAAAGCTGAATACCCCATGTCTGTAACATATATGCAAAGAAATGATGGACACTCTTCTACTTCCTTTTTGCTGCTGACTTTTTTTTTGTTCTTTTGATTTATAAAACTGATCATTTAGAAATACTAAAATGTGCGACCTCCATTAGATCATTTGATCTCCCTGCTTCTTCATCTATAAAAAGAGGAGGCTGGATTAGATTACCTTTAAAATCTTTTCCAATTATAAAATTCATTGATTCTATGATTCAATGTTTTTTTTCTATTAATTGGTTATTTAAAATGTTTGTCATATGTACAATACAACTTTTATAATGCATATAGTAAAGAAATTATGAAATCTATTCCTAGGTTGGAGTAGTCAACCACTAGCTTCCCCTTGGGCTAATTATTAGTATTATTATATCACTAAACATCATAGAACTTTATAATTTTTTTGTTTTCAAAAGAAATTTCTCTGTGTCTGTCTCTCTGCCTCTGTGTTTGTCAGTCTCTCTTCCTCTTCCTTTTCCTCCTCTTTTTCCTTTTTTCTATTCCCTTTCCTTCTACTTTTCCTACTCTCCTCTTTATTCTCCACTTCTTCCTCTTTCTCTAGTTATCTCTTCTCCCTTTTGTTACTTTCTCTACCTGTATTTCTTTCTTGCTTATAGCCTAAACCAACCATGACGAAAGATATTTGATGCCATTACTGACTTGCTGGGAAGAATTATGGGACAGAGGAAAGAAGACTGTTTCTGGAAGAAGAGGATCTAGGCTTCAATTCCAGCTTATCAACTGTACCTGATGATTTGGGGTAAATCACTTATGTGTTCTGTGCTTCAGTGTCCTGATCTGCAAAATGTCCCAGTAGGCTGTGTGATATAATGAAAAAGCACACTGGATTTATCATCAAGACCTGAGTTTAAATGCCAGCTTCATTTGTCATCTTCACCACCTTTGTTATGTCACCTAACCTCTGTGGGTGTTAGTGCCATAACCACAGAGATGAGAGAGTTGAATTAGGTCATTTCTAGGGTTCTTCCAATTCTAATTCTATGATCTTGTGACTTTCTCCATTATAAGAGAGTTGCACTGTACATGTGAGAGTAGAAACTTAGCTATAAACTTCAGTGAAATATAACTGACACATAGTAAAATGCTAGTATATAAATCAGAAAAAAAATCACCTCAAGTCCAAATGATAGATAGTGGATATTATTCTCTTTCCCATCTCTATTGGAAATTTGAGGAAATGAGCTTGTCCTCACATATGTTCTAGGAAACAATGAAAAGTATAGAATTGTTTGTGGTTTTGGTTTCAGATAAAGAGAGATGTCTGGTAACTTAAGCTTGATGACTTCCCTAATTTGGTATTGATCAACAGTAATGCGTGTAAAGTGACATATCAAGTAGGAGTAAATTTCTCAGAGATAGGACTGCAAGATTTCCCAAAAGTTCTAAGATCTCTCTGATTTATTTGAGTCGTTAATATTTTACAACATCTTGAAACAGGAGAAAGGAAGAATTTTCAGTAAATTAATTAGTAAAAGACAAGATAAATTGAGCACCATCATTAAAGACATGCTCAAAAATGACCTATTTGAGAAGCAAAACCCATGATTAATATTAATACAATAATAAAAATACTTATGGTGCTTCAAATATTATTGTTGGTGTGTTTTTTAAATTGAGTTTCCCTATGTTACCAAGGCTGGGATTTCATTAGTCATTCACAGACTAATGCAATTAGTAACACAAGAATTTTGACCAACATTTTTCTGCATTGGGTTGATTCACTCCTCCTTAGGTACCCAGGTTCCTGATTCTAAATGATAGAGAGTATTTGAGTTCTTCAAAGACATAATTTGCCAAACTCAGTTTCTTGTAAACGTTTGTTTGTATACTTTGGTCTTTCTTTCCATCTTCCCCTAAATTAGTGGTGGTTGGACAATGCCTATTGCTTTTGTCAGCATTACTTACTTTCAAAATGACCAGTCGGTAGCAGACAGGTATTTAGAATAGAAATAATAAAGCATTTATATGGTATCTACTATGTGCTAGACATTTTGCTAAGTAATTTACAAATACTATTTTATTTGTTCCTCACAATAACCCTGGTTAGGTGCTATTATTATCCCCATTTTATAGTTGAGGAAGCTGAGGTTAAATGACTTGTCCAAGGTCACACAACTAGTAAGTATCTGGGGTAGGATTTGAACTCAGGTGTTCTCAATTCCAGACCTAGTAATCTATTCACTATACCATCTGTCTGCCTCTATCATCAAATTTAGAGAGGTTATGTGGCATAGTAAAAAGAGACTTAGTCATGATGATTAAGATTCAAGTCTCACCTATGATTCATCCTAGCTGTGTGGCCCTGAGCAAATCACTTAACCTTTAAGTACTTAAGTTTAATGAAGAATTCTAAGGAAAATCTCCAAGACAATAAAGTTGCAAACAAGGTGCCCACTTTTATTAATACAGGGTATTTTCTGACCTGAGAGTTCCCTTCATCAAAGGGATCACCTATCCACCCTCTGTCTTTAAATTTATATTTTATTTTTTGTAAAGGTCTATTTATGACAAATTTTGTTTGCATGCCCTCTTTCCAATTATTTTTCTAATATCGAAACTAATCAATTTATAGTTGTATGTGAATAACTACAAATTGAAGAGAATTTTTCAATTTGTTCAGCTGACAATTTCTCTATTGAAAAATTCGATGGGAAACAATACGGTGATGAGAACTGTTGAAAATTATTAAAATGTAGATTGAATTACTACTAGTAAGTAATCATGATCAAATAAATTTTGAGGAATTGGGGTATGCAAGTAACAGCTATATAGAAGTTTAAGATTTCCATTGTGTTTTTACAAATATTATCCAATTTTATCCTCATAACAACTCTCTATGTTCAGTGCTATCATTATTCCCATGCTACAGATAAAGAAATGAAGGCAGGTGGGGGTCAAGCGATTTGTCCTGGGTCACACAGCTGATAAGTATCTGAGGCTGGATTTGAACACGAATGTTCCTGACTTCAAGTAAAATAGCTGGTCTATTGTTTCATTAGTTTGGGGAACTTCAGTTATGGGAAATTCTTGAACAAAGGGAAGGTAGCAACTCATTTGTAACTTACAGTCATGAAAACTTACTTGGGGGCACTAAGTTAGCTAATTTCTCCATGGTCTTATAGCTAGTATGCAACAACGGTCGAAAATGAACACTGCTTTCTGACTTTAAGGCCAACTTTCTATGCATCACTATGCTTCCTTTTAATCAAGCCATATTTAATATTTAATATTATCTGAGATACCTGATGGGAGACTAAAATTATGTTGGTTTTCTTAGGTTCTGCATGGAATCACAGCTTTACCTCTTTTCCACAAGTCTTTCCTCTTCTATCATTTCATTAGCATAGTATTTTTTGCAATATATAAATTTTTACATCGACATCATATTAGGATATGCCAGAGAATTAAGCTATATATTTTCAACCCTTCCAGCTCCAGAAGAATTACAAACACTTCTCTTGTTAGTTATGGTCTGATAGTTCCTCTTCAACTTGCAAACATTTGGAAAACTACCGGAAGGGGAAATAGGTTAGTAATGTTAATGATCATGCACAATTTTTCCATGTAATATAAATACCATGTTCTTTGGAAATGATTCAACCACATGAACATCTGTGATGTCTAGTAATTTGAACCATCATTAGCAACCCAAGGAATGGAACATGATACATTTAACGCAGTGGTTTCCAAATGGAATGCCATAGATCTTTTTAAGGGTCAGCATGACTATTCACCTTTTACAGTGGCACGGATTTCTAAATTACAACTAAAACTGAATTGTCTTCTCACCCAGGGTTATTCATAGACCTTTTAAAAGGAATTACAAAGACAGAATGTACCTCAATTATATTTAAGCAAAAGGAAACTAATGACAAGGATTTAAAATTTTTGAGAGCTCAAATATCAATTAAGCAAAAAGTCACAATTATGCTTAAATATTTAATTTATAATTTAAAATTTTTTTTGATATAACAGATGAGTATGTTACTCTTTTAAAAAATGAACATATTGTCATCTCCTAGTTATTTTTAATGTAATTATTCTTTAAAATGTGAAAGATTTTTTTCCTTGTTTTGAACATTCTACTAAAAACATTTAAAAATATCCATATAATAGCCTACCCCTTCCCCTACTCCTTCCTTTATACCCTTCCCTTCCCTTTGCTCTATCCTCTCATTTTTAATTCGAATGTACAATGACTAGTGTGTTTAAACTGAATTCTATGTTCTTTCAAAGTCCTCTGAATGCTGATTAAACTAATCTTCCTTGGACAAAAGCTTGGCATAGATACTCATGACAATCCTGATAGTTAAAAATGGAGATTGCGAAAATGCCAAAAGTAAGCAGGAAACAATTCTTCAGGGAAAAATGCCCTCCTGGACACCTATTCTGCATCACTAAAATATAAAAATATCAAACATGGGTAAGTAAGACCATGAAAAATGCTCATTTTATTTGCTTTGTAATATTTATGTTCATGGTACTTTTAGTCACATAACAGCAACTAGGTTCAACGATAATGATGTTAAACTATCCAAAATTTATTTGAATGACATATCCTTAGCAATTTGGTTCCATGGGGGGAGAGGGAAGAAAAAGAGAGGAGAGGGATAGATTGTTACAGACAGAGAAAGACAGATACACGGAGACAGAAACAGAGACTGAGTGACAAAGAGAGAAAGAGAGAAACAAAGTCAGTAACAGAGAAAGATTCATGTAAAATAACTGGAGTAATAATGCTGCTCTGGAGAAGTCAGGGCTCTGGGATTTGCATAATTCTATTTTCAAGGGGTTAGTTGCAAGATAATTAAAACTATGTTTTGGCCACAGAATCATTAAAAAAAAAATGCTATTTAATTAAAAAAAAAATGAAGGCAGTTTAAAACGGACCAGAACTAGAATTTCAAACGAAGGGACTATGTAAGACTTTTACGTCTTGGGGACTTGTAATATCTTTGTCAAACAAACAAAATGGATATATTAAAGGCCTATTATGTGCCAGACACCATACCAGGAGTTCGTGTATATTTCTGATACTATGAAACTAATATGGCACTTTTTTCTCACCTTAGTGTAAAAAACATAGGAAGCAGTGAAGTACAGCGGAGGGCACTTGTGCTTTGGAGTTAGAAGAAATAAAAGATGTTCCATTCAAAATTTAGTACTACCACTTTCCACTTATGTGAGGCCTGTATTCTTTTTCAATTATAGGGATTGGATTAGATGCCTTCTGAGATTCTTTTTGTCTATAATTGTCTAAGATCCTTAAAAATGAAGCCCAATTTAGTTTAAATTGAACTCAGAATTTCATCTTGCATCCCCCTTCTTAAACCTGTTTTTAAATGTATTTTTTTAAAAAAAATTTGCTTGTTTGTCTAATTTAAATTTTATTTAAACATTTGTAATACTTCACAAATTCTTTTGTCATCCTTGCATAGAGACTATGCTGATTTCCGTATTTTTCCAATTTTAGTGTACACACACATATATGTGCGTATGTATGTATACATACACACACACACACACATATATATATATAGCTAGCATGAAATCCTCTTCTGTTTTTCTTTTTCTTACTCAATTTCTGTACCTTCTTCCACTCCAAGGAAGGAGAACTATAGATTAAATTATCTATCTATCTATCTATCTATCTATCTATCTATCTATCTATCTATCTCTAATTCTCTAATTGCCACTAGGGGACACATTCAATGTAATTTGAGTAATCTTTTCTCCCAGCTATCCCTCACTCCTTTGTTACTTTGGAGGGAAATTTATAAAACAGTTCAATGTCCTGTTAACTACCATACCAAAACTAGAATTTGAGTCCAGGACTTTTGTGTAATTGAGATGGGAAGAGGGAAATGGCTGATGGTGAGAGTGAGAGTGTTAGATGATAAATTCTAAGGAAAGGATTGTCACTCACTTGATGGCAGCAGGAAGACTACTCCTAACTATGTTTCTCAATTTCAGTATTTATTGATACTGTAGGGAGTTTCAAGATAAGTAAGAAGAGGAGGGGAGGGAGATGAGAAAGGAAAGGAAAGGGAAAAAGGAAAAAGGAAAAGAAAAGGAGAGAAGAGGAGAAGAGAGGAGAAGAGAGGAGAGGAGAGGAGAGGGAAAGACCAAATGACAACATGGAAGATGGCAGGATGGCCAGGGTAGATGGCTGGGTGGCATGTGAAATATAGTCTATGTTGGTGGTCTGAGGCAAATTACATAGTTGGATAATTGAGTTTGTACCTACTTATAGGGGACTCTTGCTGCCTGTAGAGAACAAAGAGAGTCTCCTTCCTGCTTCTTCCACTTATTTCCTAGCTTGGCCTGCTTTCAGGGAGAGGAGAGAAAAGCTACCTAACACCTTGAGAGGATATCATCTTGGGGTAAAACCTCTGGTGATGCTAGTAACCCTTACTCCTTAGACAATGCTTAACAAATTCTCTTCTAGTCTTATGGCATCTAAGTAGCACAATGAATAGAGAGCCCTGGTCCTTGAAGACCTAAGTTTAAATTTGTACTCAGATACTTATCAGGTGAATGACTTTGGACGAGTCACTTAACTTCTGTCTGCCTTAGTTTCCTCAAAAATAAAATGGTGAAAATAATAGCAACTGCTTTCCAGGATTCCCCCCAATAAACAAAGTAGTGACTAAATATATTGTAGTCCTTACAGGTAGATAATGAATCAAATGTCTCTTGTTACTTATTAGTCTTTTTTAAATGCACCCACAAATATGGACAACACATCATAAGAGTATCATCTATCACAAACCCATAGAGCTTCAAGACAGCTTATTGGTTGATTTCCAAAGGATAAGAAAATAATTAGAATAGCTAGGTCTCAATTAGTGGGGATAATGAATCCCCTGAAGGGTCCCAAGTACAGTCAGTTCTGCTATAATTTGACAAAGCACAAAGCTACACAAAATCACACAATAAAAACCACAAAGCTTATGGGGAAAATGGAGTTTGGGCACAATATTAAAAAACTTCATCAGTAATATATAAAAAATATAGGAACCTAATAAATGTGGAAGCATGGTTTTATATGTGTTAACTGGTTAATAAATACCTAAATACTACAGTAAGTAGTGGCAGTATTGGTAGCCTCAAGTTGCTGCTCAGCCTGGCTTGTGCCCTGGTTTCTAAGGGACAGGACTGGCAAAGTATAGTCTCCAGTAAATTGGGTAGCTTAGATCTCCAGCTCTTAAGTCAGGGAGGAAGGGGATGAGAGTGGAGCTGGGGTTGGTCGTAAGGGGTGGAGAGGGGTAAGGGGTGACTTAAGCTCTGTTCTGCCCAAAGCTACTATGCACCAGAAAATATAAAACAAATATAGCATGTTACCTTGATGAAGATTCGAAGTTTGCATCCTGGAGAGGGGTATCCTGAAAGCTTGCAGCTTATGAGTTATTGTGAAACAATTCAGTTTTCTGAGTTTTCTTGATATTTCTCGGGGGAGAAATTGGGTAGAAGCAAACTTAAAATTAGCATTATGCTCAGAATTTTCCCTACTAAATCAATATTATTGAAATAAATTCTCAGTTTTAAAACATGAACAATAGAGGAATTGACTATTTTTAAATTTAAATTGCCTTGGGCACTGTATTTAATTCTTCTGTTTTAAAGGAAAATTATTTTTTTGTTTAAATAAGACCCTATGCCTTGATTTTAAGTTGTCAGAGTCCAAGTCCCAGTGACAGGTTCCTAATCCCTACTGTGTATGCCTTGCATGAAGAGGAGTGGTCTCTAAGGTACCCAGTTTTTCACTGAATCTAAAGCATGAAATACTTTTAAATGAACTTCCTAGTAATATTGGACATGCTTGGACCTCTGAGCATTTTTTTAATGGCCACAGGCTCACAAAATGCCGCTGGAGTTAGGAGAAAACAGGACATAAACTCCTGTCCATCTCACTGAAATAGGTGAAGTACCAGTAGAGCATACCTTTCTGCCAGCACATGTGAAAACATAACTTTAGCTCATCAAGAAGGCTAATGATACCTTGCTAGTGTTATTGATGCCTTCAAATTCACACGAACAGTGGAATTAGCTAGAAAATTCAGTGAAGCATTCTGGCCCAGGATCTTGCTATTTGCTGTCAGAATCACAGAATTTGAGATTGAGGAGGTCTCTTCATATCCATCTAGTCCAATCCATATGAGAAATGATCTGCGCTTCCTACCTTCATACATTCAAACTATCAGAAAGGGGGAACCTACCACCTCTCAAGGCAAGCCTTTCCATTTTTGGAAAGCTTTAATTATTAGGAAATTTTCCTGAAGTTAACTTTACTTTAGCTTCTTTGCAATTTCATTTGATTTCTCCTGGTTTTGCCCTGTGGGTCTGGTTGGTAAATAGTTGCTGTCCTCCATTCTTGAAGAGGACCACAATGACATCACTATATTGGAGTTAAGGTGTAAGGTTGATCAGACCAATATAAGTTTGGAAGACTTTACCACAAGTTGGGAACAAATAATCCACATGTATATGTGGAGTGGCAATGTCTCTATGTTTGTGCAACTCACGCTTCTTTTGAGCTACTGCAATTCTGCTTCACTTATAGAACACTTCTTTGATGTGGGCCCGCCATGCTGGGTGGTCCTTTGTCAGTTTCTCCCATGTCATGTAGCCGATTGCAAAATTCTCCAGAGAGACCCTGAGAGTGTTTGAATTATTTGTATTACCTTGTGGGATTTGGGGTGTCTGTCATGTGACAGCAGCAACCAACCATCACCTGTCTCTAGTCACTGGAGACTATTGTGTAGCCCTGGACTAAATAGCATAAAATTCCCCTCTTTAATTCCTACATTCTCCATATAACCCTCCTTGATTCTCCCTGCTGGTAGTGATTTTCCCTTTTGGATCACACTTTGTTTTGAAAATTTCTCATATATTTATATGACACTTTATAGTAATCTTTTTTGGGGTCATCCTTTCTTGAGTAATTTCCTAAGAGCAGGGACTCTGCTTATCTAAATTGTATATCTCTCAGCACCTAGTGTAGTCCTCTGTATACAGTAGATACTTAATGAGTGATGAATGAATGAGAGAATTCCATAATCTTCTTGTCATCTCCTTATTGACCTGTTACTACCTCTAAAACTTCTAAATAGACTAATTATGGCATGACAAAATTCATTAAGACAGTGTGTCACTACTAGTACACATTTTATATCTAGATATCACAATTTGATTCATGGCATAATGGATTGATTGCTAAGACCCCTTAACGGCAAACTCTATTGACTATTTCTGTCATGTTGTGGTCCATTTGTTTGTCCAGGAACAAGGATGGTGTCTGAGGCAGGGGACCTAGTCTGACTGATTATACAAACATTTCAGAGAAGTCTATTAATAACAACATTATTTTTCTGTGAGAGCTATAGAATGACATGGTTTTAGCTACTATTTTCAGAAAATATTCCAGTGCTATCCTCCATGTCTTTCTAAAATACCAAATTTCCCATTATCTCTTCCTTTGAAATAGCTAGAAAGAAGTTCCTTAAATTTTCTACACACTCAGAGATGCTATGCTGATATTGCAACAATAGAGGCCACTCTAGCTCCAGTTTTTCTCAATAATCTCAACAGGAAAAAAAGAATCCTGTTGTAAGTGGGAAGAAAAAAAAATAACATAGTAAGACAGAATTAAAAAAAAAATTATGGTTACACATTCAAACATTTCCGTGGTTTGTGCTCTAAGTTCTTTGGGGTAGAAGAATTCTTCAGAGGATAAAATAAACAGACAGCAAATCTGGAAATGATGAACAACAGTATGAGAGAATTCAGAGCATTTGCTTAAAATTAAAAATTTCCGGTATTAGTGGTATTTACTATTGTACAATAGAGACTCTGGGAATGCAGTGTGCTTTTTTTAAATTCATATTCAGAAAATGACTGTGACCTTTCCACATTTCCAGTAGAGAATCTAGTGACCTCACATGATTTCCCTTTATAGAAACCCAATGAAAAATGTGCAAGCCTAGTCTCAAGAGCACATCTGTAATCTATTACAAGAAGGGAGTGTATCCTTAGTTCATGAAAATGCTTTTCCCTTTTGTAAGTCTGCAAAACTGCCTCTTAAAGTACATCTTTAATTGAATTTTGTTGTAGTTTAGAGAGAGGGAAGAGAGTTTTTTTTAACTACTCCATTATTATGGACTTTTCAATATGAGCTATTACAGCATATTGCAGGCTTATTTCATTTTGCCAAAATAAGCAATGGTAAATATATTGAAGTCAGGCTAATTGCATTAGGTCTGTTAAAAATGGGTCTATCTTCATATCAAAATTACTAGACAGGTCAATGAAGCAATCTCTAAAGTATAAAAATTGAAAAACCATTTCAGGTAATCGTACCAGAGCTGAAATATGCTTAACACATGGTAGATTTTCTGAATAATTAAATCCAAAGTTATACATTTCTTTTATGATAACTGGGATTTTTATGTGTTTTCCTCATTTCAATAGTGATTGATATAGCTTGGAACTAGAATCACAAGGGTAATGAAGGCTTCCAACTTTTTGTCAAATCTAATATAGTTTACTTATATATGTTTTAAACATATATGCACATATATACACACATATATCATATACATATCACACACATATGTATATATATGTAAAATAAAGTTCAAATAGTTTATAGTAACTAACTATGCATATATATGCATAATATAATAATTTTATATGTGATTATTTTATATTTTTTCCAAATGAGTTATTTTCAAACATTGCATTGGCTTTAAGGAAGTGACCTGACTCATAAGTTATTGTGGAACATCTCTACACATCTTTCTGTGTTCAGTATACATATTTCAATAAAGAATTTATTTTACTCTCCCCTTGAAACACAGGAAGGCTTTCCTAGAGTTTCTCTCTTTTACCTTCTATTACAATTCATTTTTTCCCAGTTAGCATAAATGGGGCATTAATTAGGAAACTTAGACTGTGTCTGTACTAAGTTAAAACAACCAAGGGAAAAGAAGTAGAAAATCTGTTTAATTATAAATGGGACATGGCAAAGTTTTAGATTGAATTTCACCAAAGGTAAGGTAAAACACCTTTGTTAAATATTTATTGACGGCAAAATTGTGAATCAAAAGGCACTGGGGTTGACCTAATCAGTTGCTTTAGCATCATGAAGATGCAATCACAGCCAGGATTCAGAGGAATCATTCCTTTGATATTTTTAACCCATTTTACAGATTACCATATGTCTTAGGTCTTGTGTCTTAAAGATATGAACTAATCTGGCTCCCATTTCTATCTTCTCCCTCTTCAATATCTTTATTTGTAACTCTCATTTCACAAGTTATAGGGGTAAAAAATGAGAGAAAAATAATTAAAGTGTGGATAGAATCATAGACTGAGAATTAGAAGAGATTTTAGAGACCATCAAGTCCCAACTCCTTATTTTATAGATGAGGACAAAGATTAAGTGACTTTTCCAGGATCCTACAGCTAGTGTCTGAGACGGGATTTATATCTATATCTCTTTGACTCAAGAGCTCTCTCTATCATGCTACACTAGTATTTCATGCTGTTTTCTAATTTTAGCTTTCCTCTCGAAAAAAAAAAAAGTTTTGTATGACTCACAAGGCCTTTGACAGAGCTAAATAACGCTTTAGAATTCAACTTTCTAAAGATGAAAACATTAGGGGCTCTTTAAATTTTCACAGGCAGAATATGCCAGATTCCAGATCTGGAAATGCAAGGCACTTCAGATATCATCAAGTACATCTCTACTTCCTAATTTTACAGAAGAGAGAACTAAGTTCTTGGAAAGTTAAGCCTAGGGTCATACATCATGAAAGGTAGGATTTGAACCTGGCTGAATTTGATTCTTAGTATGACAGAAAAAGTCCTGAACCTAGAGGTTAGGAGATGGATTTCTAATCCCAACTTCAAGTAATAGTGTGCCCTTGAATAAACTATATTACTTCTCCAAGCCTTAGTTTCCTCATTTTTCAAATGAAGAGGGACCAGATGATTTCTAGAGTCCTCAGGTGGCTAGGTGGTACAGGATAGAGTACTGTGCTCTGGAATCAGAAAGACCTGAATTCAAAAATCCTGCTAGATATATGTCCTTGGGCAAGTGACTCCACTTCTGTCTGCCTCAGTTTCCTGAACTGTAAAATGATTATGATAATAGCATCTACTTCATAGGAATTAGGGGATGATCAAATGAAATATTTGTAAAGTGTTTCCTGCAGTGCCTGACACATAGTAGGCAATAAAATGCAGTCCTTCTCTCCAGCTCCCTGGGCTATTGAATAGATGCCTTAATAAAATTTAGATTCAATATGATATGTGTACTTAATTAATTTATGAAATCATTTAATAATTTAGGTTCTGATTCATAACTTGACCTCTACAATAAAATGTCAAGCAAGGACACTCATTATATAGCTATAGTTATAATTTGAGCAGGTATTCATTGGGACCCAGAATAAAATTTATTCCAGGTACACCCCTGAGAGCCAATTCAGAAGTTCAATTACTTGTGAATTGAACTAGCCTTAAAGTAGTGGACTGGGGACTAAAGACTCTTATCCTCTGAGGTTTACTTTCCACCAAATGTCAGAATCTTGATGTTTCCTTACTCAAGCCAGCTAAAAATATAGCCAAAGCAATGCAGTTATTTTTAAAAGTAAGAAAACTTTAAGAAATCGAATCACCTGGCAGCATATCCTCTGTTTAGAAACTAGGAATGAAATAATAAAAGAGCTTGAGGACTGAATAATGGAAAAGTGTGTCATCTAGGTCACTTTGGCCTTTTTTTATTTTTTATCTTTTCATTTTACCTGGAGCTCAAGAACTTGGGCTTTTGAACCTGGAATGAGCTTATTCATTTGAGACTCCAGGAGGGGTGAACAGTTCAATGCAGCTCTAATAGAGCATTCTGAAGTTTTTGGAACAGAGATCAATAAGGGATCCTTTAAGGGTTTCACTGGCAGTATTATGATTGAGTCCAGTGATCTTTGTGTTCATTTTCTTACAGTAACTCCCACAGCACTAATAACATTATAATATAGTATAAGATCATACCAACAAAAATGCTTTCATCTTGGAACTCAGCATAAGAATTTCCCTTTATGATAAGTGTTGTTAGGTCATTGAGGAAAGATTTCCAAAGGAATGAACTGTTATTTGCATAAGTATTATTGGAAATCTAGAGGCTTTCAGAGAAGAAGGATGCCTGTTAGATGTATAATTACATTGTATTGAGACAGTGTGAGAACACAGATTGCCTGTCCGTTGTGGTGGGTTAAGAAAAAATAAAGCTATGGACCTTGTCTTCAAGGACCTTGCTATCTATTTTAGAATACATAATGCACACACATTAAACACACGCCCAGAATTTAAAGATGCAACTGTCAAGTAAGAACGAATTAAATAAAGTGCAAACTGAAGGACACTTCGAAGTAATGATTAGAGTATTTTAAGTGGTTTATTTTCTACTAGAGTTTAGTCTTAAATTTGGCTTCTATCATTTGCATATATTGATATGCAAATATGGAAAGGAGAACACATACTTAATATCACAATAATAAGTGTTCACTGTTATAAACCAGGACAAGTACAATACACTTCCCGATTCATGTACTGCTCATTTTACACCCTTCCTTCTAATCTGATGGAGGTCCACGAGGACATTTATTACCTCTGTTGATTATGGAGTCACCGGCAGAAAAGCAATGAGGAGTGAGAAGTAGACAAAGGGTTTATTAAGCACTCAATGTGTGTCAAATTCTCTGTAAGTACTAGGGATACAAATTAAAGCAAAAAGAAAAGACAGTGCCTGCCCATAAGAAGCTTACAATGTAATGACAGAAGAAAATATACTTTGAAAAAAAGGTACAAAGTCGAGGAAATGGGAACAAGTCAAGTGGAAAGACCTGGACTTAATGATGCTTATTTCTTAGGGCAAAATCTCTCATCCCACCGTGGATTTTGATAACATTCTGTATAGTTGTGATTTAGAGTATCATCACTTCATCGTGTCATTCCTCAACAGTAAAGGGATTTCTAATTTTTTTTCCTAAAATAGAACCATAGATACATGGAATTTTAGAGCTATAAATGACCTAGAAATCATATAGTCCAGGGAAGTCTTAACCATTTTTGTGTCATGGGCCCCTTTCTAAGTCTGCTGTAGCCTATGGATCTCTTCCCAGCATGAAGGGATTTGTAAATAATAAAGTTTATAGGGTAACCAGGAAACATTATATTGAAAAATCAGTTATCAAAATATTTTCCATTTTCACCATCTCTCATTTTACAATGATAATCCTAAAGTCTACTGGAATTGAACAGCTTGTTCAACATCTACAGGACTTTCTTGACTCACAGATAACAAAAATGTCTGCTAAGTACAAGTGGTTTCATTTTAAAAAATAGATCCTCCATATCACACACATAGGCAAAACAAACTAATGAAAAAGAGAGAAGTGGTCTTGGACCGAAGAGTTTCCTGAGACATGGGAAAACTAAGTGACTTGCCTAGGGTAACACAGTCAACAGTGTCAGAGATGGGATTTGAACTTAGGTCTTCCTCAGAAAATAAATTGTAGAACAGGTGAAAATTTATATCACCAGAGAGAGTTTCCTCGATAGAAATTCTATACACTAATTTAATAACAATGTTGCCCCCAAAATCAATATTTACGTAACATATGTTGTTGTGTAATCAATTAGCCATGTCTGACTCTTGGTGGCCCTATCTGAGATTTTTGTGGCAAAGATATTGGAGTGGTTTGTCAATTTTTTTTCTGTAGGTCATTTTACAGATGAGGAGATTGAAGCAAATAGGGTTAAATGACATGCCCAGCTTTACACAGCTAGTAAGGGATTGAGGGCAGATTTGAAAATGAGTCTTCCTGACTCCAGGCCCAGCACCCTATCCACGGCGCCACCTTGCTGACCATACAGTATATATTGCATAGAAAAGCTATAGTGAATCCGCTTAAAGCAAGAATTTAGAGGTCAACATTATTCATTATACTATGACTGACTTCAGTTTACCTTTTCTCTCTACTATCAGTTGCTCTTTGTCTTAATCTATTTTTTTCTTTCAGAATTCTGATTATCTTTCCATCTGTCTCTGAAAGCTTTTGGACGGATGTGCTCAGTTACTATCATGGATGCTAATAGCTTTTACCCCAACCTTTCTCTTCTTACTGCTTGGAGATCTGAAACCTCAGAGGCAAATTTGAAGTCCCAGAGTTGAAGTCTTACGTATAACTGACCAAAGTGCTGAAGATCTTCTCTCTAAATGATTGATTGTCTCCCCAGGGGATTTATCTTCTCACATAGAACTAATTCAAACTACATGGTCCCCACATGTTCTTGGGGTTTGATTCTTGGACAGTACTCATTTCAGATGTATATTTGTGATTAATAGCCTTAGATCGAAAAGAGAGAGGATCAAGGAGGTAACGTGGGTCTCTCTCCTGTCTAGCCTGTAACTATTCTCGTTTTGTACGGGAGATATTATTATTATCAACAAAAAAAGAATTATTTGTTACCCTCTGCTTCTGTTAGAGATTGACATCTGTTAGTGAAATTGTTACTGATGACTAGCAATAATTTTTAAAGGGACTAGACATCATTTAGATAATTTCAAATATAATTAGAATGTAGCACAACACAATTTTATCATTATTCCTAAGTGTTGTTTATCCACAGTGCCATGTTTCATGCTTCTATGGTAGTTTAATGGATAAGGTAAAAATGAATATTCATTTAACCATTTCTATTTGCCCTCACAATCTTAATAATTCATTACAGGTAGGTTTCCTGTTATAAATTTTCTTTCTTCATGATGACGAGCAATACTTTTAAAGGACCTATAATTTTCTTTTTCTTTTTGCTATTACTGAGCCCCCAGTCTGAGACAGCTTCTGGCATAAAACAAAACAAAACACATTGTTAGATCTACTTTTATCTCTTCTCAGGGGATGTTTACCTTGTAGTTGCTTCCTTACAGCTTTGTTTTAGTAGATTCACCCAGACTAGCAAATACTTATACTTAGCACTGTGTATAAAGAAGCAAATGTCTAAAACAAAGAACAGTAAAGAGACATCCCCATGCCCAGAAGGAAAGGTTTGGGACTTCCACGAGAAGGGAAAGGATAAATACGAGATATATAGAGATCCCTTGGGATCTCTAGTCTGGGTGTTCCGGAAACAAATTTTGTCCCAACCATTCTTGTATGTCATTGTCCCAAGTAGCCTTGCTCTCCACGTCTTATGTCCTTTCTTTTTAGAGTTTGTCTTAGTGCTGCTCTTCGAGGTCATATGGATTCTTACAGATTCCTTTTCTCCAGGTTCATGATGCTTCTTTTAGACGTGCTTTCATCTTCAAATATGTTTCTAGATTTCGTGAACTTACTTTGAAGGTCACTCTGTGGCATGGTCTATGATTCTTCATGTTCTGTCCTAATTAGCTCTCCATATAGGGATTATCATCACCTTTTATTTTAATTTAGCACTTCCTTTACTGGTCCTTTTTCTGAGCGAATCCTGGCTTTCAAGGATTACTCTTTTACATTTGGAAACATCAGGGTTACCTTCAAAGATTTTTCTAAGTAAGTTGATTTCTCCTTCCTCCCAAATCATAACACTTTTTATATGTAACTTTGATTTGATACTATCATATTATTTTGATATCTCCTATTATTGTTTTACCTTGCTAACCCTAGTCTAAATAGGAAACGTTTTTGTGCAAGTATAGTATCTACCTAATTACATGGTAAGTTTTACTTGAGGGGAAAAAAATTGGAAACTTCTTTGTGTTCCCCATAGCACCATGATACTCCAATTAATTTACTAAACACTTATTAACCAGCAACTATGAGAAGTAACATAGTATAGTGAATAGTTTTGGAGTTGGACAGACCTGAATTTGCATCTTTCTTAAGACTTAACAGACTTGTGACTTAACAGAGTTGTGACCCTGGTCAAAATATTTAATATCTCTGGGCCTCAGTTTACATGTATGTAAAATGCAGATAATAATAGTACCTCATAAACCAGGTTGTTGAACAGATCAATGAGATCATGAAAGTAAAGCTTTTTACAAATCTTTAAGAGTTTTTACTAATCTATAACCATTACTATTACAATCAAGGCACTGAAAATACAAAGACACAACAACCATTTCCTGTCCTTTAGGAGCTTATGGGGTACTGGAAGATACAATATGGAAAAAGTAAATAAATAGAAGGTAATTTAAGAAATGGATGATCTCTAAAAATTAGAGGGATCAAGAAAAGCTTCCCATAGGAAACAGCCTCTGAGTTGAGCTTTGAAACAAAGACAGTTAAGGTTCCACAAAATAATACACAATGAGGGGAAAGATGAGGTCTTTTTGTCTTATACTATTTCTGCACAGTCAGGTTTGGTTAATTCTAATCATGCTAATAAGTAAAGACTTAGAAAAACTCTCTGTAAATTTTTTTCCTAGTGCTAACGTGAGCACATGGTCATGCCTAGCAATCTTGCAAAGCCAAAATTTGTCTTGCTAAGAAGGACACATTCCATTTGTGCATGAACTGGCTTTCCAGTAATGTCACATTAACGATGCAATTACATTGAGTAAGATGATTCATGTGGAAAATTAAAACATTGAAAACATTTTATTATAGTCATCACACTTCATACTAAGTAGGCAGTTACAATGCACTTAAGTAAGTAGTATACAACATAAAGTTAATAAAACAATAGTATTAACACTGTGGCTATTTTACCACATACATATATATATTCTTTATAATTTCGAGCATAGCGAAAGGAATATGGATTATATCTAGCATATCACTGTGGCCATTATCAAGGAATAGTTACTTGATAATTTGTGTGTATAATCTATGTACTACATAAATATGTATATATATATTTGTGTTGAATATGTGTGTGTACATATATGTACATGTATGTGTACTTATAATACTAGGCCAGTAACTTTCACCAGTGAGGAAACTTCCTTCATTATGAAGATCCACAAATATTCTTCAATTTAATCTTATGGATTAAGGACAATAAGAAGTTATGACAATCAATCAGTAAGCATTAATTGAGTCTCCTTTTTGCCAAAAACTAAGGTAGGTATGGAATATACAAATATGAAAATGAGAATGCCTTTAAATGACTTGTCCAAGGTCAAACAGTCAGTGTGTGTCAGAAGTGGAATTTGAACCATGGTCATCTTGACTCTGATGTCAAGTTGTATTTTTTATGCCAGGCTGCCTATCAAAATGTTTATCTGTAATAATAATGATATTTTATATTTTGAAAACACTTTATACTTTTCTAAGTGTTTTCACATATATTATGAAATTTTAGGCTTGCAATGACACTGGAGGGTAGGGAACAAAAATAATTATTAACACTTTATAGATCAGAAAATTGAGATAAAGAGAGGCTAAGTTGTTTTCTTGTTGTCCTACTGTGTCCTTGACAACAATGACAGATAGTAGATTAAATTCCTCTAATTCTCAGTTCAATTCCCTTTCCACTACACATTTCTGTTCATGGACTGAAACAGAGGAACTAAATGATTTGCCACCATCAAGGAGCTGTGTTTTTGTCAGTTTGGGTATTTCTCCAAGAGCATAGCTCTTGATAACTTAGTAGATAGTCTTCTAGAGTTGCTTTGCCTGAAGAAGAAAATTTCATCACCCTGATGCCACCTGACTGATAAGCCTCTTCAGATTTATTTAAGTTGGTCCCTAAATGACAGAGATACAATTCTTTCACCAGGGCCCACGCAAAAATCCTTTCCATCTTGACAGTACTTTGCCTAGCTCTTCTGCTCATAGACAACTGACAGTCTCCTCCATATAATCTATACTGTCCTCCAAGTCATTAATTAAAATTTTCAACAGCACAGTGCCAAAGTTGCCAAAGACTTGACTAGAGTCTCTAAATTGATATCATTAATGACTATTTTTTAGATTCAGCAATTAAGCCAGTTCCAAATTCAGCTAACTGCACTATTTTATAGCCCTTATATCTTCATGTTGCCTGAGAACATGATAGATGTTTTTAGATTCTTTGTTTAAATATAGATAGAACCATATCTATAGCATTTCTTTGTTCTACCAATCAAGTAACTCAATCAAAAAAAATGAGGACAATCTGGAACATAGAAAATGTACTGCTCTTAGTGATAAGTTCTTTTCTTAAATGACAAGCCCCACTTTTATGAAAATGTTCTAAAAATTTAAAACTAATTAAAGTCAAGCTTATTAGCCTATATCTTGTAGAATCCACTATATTTCTTTCTTTGAAGGCTTTGTCTAGCTCACTTCCTATGAGAACCCTCATTTTCCCTGCTCTTTCAAAGATCACTGTGAGTAGCTTGGCATTTAGACCTCAAAGTTATTTAATATCCTATAATATTGTTCATTTAGGCCTAGTGTTTTGGTCTTAGGAAGGGCAACTAAATACTCTCTGGCTATATCACCTTCTCCCTTATCTTTAGGATTCAATATCCTTTTAACCATTTTATCTCTCTTTGTCTGAAAATGATTTTTTCTTGGAAGAGAAAGAGGAGAAAAATAAGAATATAAGAATTGGATATTTTAGCTTTCTTTCCCTCATCTGTCATTATTGTCCTGTTGCTCCTCATTATGTTTTTCTACAGCTAACAGAACCTATCACCACAGTCATAATCAATCCCCAAGAGAGAAATTTGGTAGAATTTCTGATTTAATGGAACCAGCATTATATGGCTTTGGGGGGTCAGGAATCACAGAAGCAAACTTGGAAAGTTCTGTAGGCATGGCTGGGCTAGGTGTACATGTGTCGTACTAGATCAGCATAACATCCTGGGGCTCAGGTAATGCAGAAGTTTAATTCTTAATTAATTAAGCAGAGACCTTTCATTGAACATTTAAGTCTTGTGTAATAGTCTAGTACAATTCCTTCTAAGATGACTATTACATCATCATCATCATCATCATTGCTTAAAAGGTTTGCAAAGAGCTTTACATTTATTGTCTCATGTATTCCTCATAATAACTCTATAAGGTAAGTTCTGTTATTACTTCCTTTTTATGTATTGGGAAACTGAGACTGATAATGTTTAAGTGATTTACCTAATGTATTATATTTTACTTTAATCTCTTCCCTCATGCCAGTACTTTGAAATCCAGTGACACTGGCCTCCTTGCTAATTCTTAAATAAAAAAGTCCATCTACATATTCCGACATTTTTACTGCCTATCTCCCATGCCTGGTATGCTCTCTCCCTCCTCATCTCCAATTCCTGGTTTCCTTTGAATACCAGCTAAAACCCTATGTTTGACAGGAATCCTTTCCTAATCCTTCTTTATTCTAGTTCTTTCTCTCTGTTGATTTATTGTACACAACTTCTTTTTACAAAGCTGTTTATACATTGTCTCCCTATTAGATTGAGAGGTCCTTGAGAGCTGGAGCTGTCTTGAATTTCCTTATATTCCTAGACTTAGCACAGTGCCTAGCACACAATAGGCGCCTAATAAATATCTATTTAAAGAACAACTAATTCATCCAGAGTTACATAGCTAGTAAATGTATGAAGCAGGATTTGAAGTCATGGTCAAATATGCATGCATATGTATATACGTACATACATACACACACATAAGTATGTGTATGTATATGTGAATATGCTTTTAACAAAAGAAACTAGCTGTTTTTGAGTACCTCCAAATATCTTAGTTGAGTTATCTTAAAACCCATTTCAAAGTCTGGGAAATGGACTAGGACCAAGAGCAGATAATTCTGTAACCCTCGAATTATACTGGAACATTTACAGTGTCCTGGGTACCCCAAAGGGGCAAGAGGTACTCAGAATATGATTCAGCTGCTTTCAAATTAGGGAAGGTCAAAGTTCTGGGTAATAATATGAAGACTAGGCAGCTGGGTGGAATATCGGAGTTTGGTAGAAGTTTGAGACTCAACAGGTAGATGGATTATTGGTTTTAATCATTGGTCATTAGTAGGCAGAAGATGGATGTTTTGGTAAAAACAGGCAGTCATAGATTGAACTGAAAGGTTTTTCAGAGGTCAATTTGTGCTAGTTCCTCTTTTTTCAGATCTAGGGAATGAAGAATTTTAACCCAAAGTCCCAAAAGTTTTTGGTCCCTGAATCAAGCTGAAAGGACCTATGTTCCACTCAAGTGCTAGAAAGGGAGTCCATGTTTTCCAGGGAATAATCCAGATGATCAAATGGACTTGGTTCTTGCCATTTAATCATTTCTGCTCCTCTCTCTATCTCTTCTGGTCCAGGGTCAGAGGCTTAATCCGGAACCAAGGCTTTGATCATAGAAGTGTTAAGAGATAATAGTAGGAATAACAAAATATTTTGGTGTGCTTTTGGTGGTTTTTAACTATGTGCTTATACTGGACATATTTTATAGAACTACAAGGTAAGAAAACACAAATTGCTTTATGTGTAGCAAGTAAGTTCACCCCTGCTAGGAGGTATTTTCAGTGTGTAATTAAACTAAATTTGTTAATGTATCTATTGTTTCTTGGACAGCACTATCAGAGTAATATATCATTAGAACCACTCCTTGTGATAATGTAGCACATTAATATATCATCAACTGGAGTTGTTGCCATAAAGAAACATTAGTATAATATATTCAAATGAATCACTTGGAAGTTCTAACTGAAAACTAAAATACACATGCACACTCTCAACCTAGACAACTATTATTTCAGCAGCTTTTTCTCAATCTCTACTCTCATCAACATCCTTGGCCATATATTTTTGTCTCAAAATTCTTTATTCCAGCTACAATAGTTCTCCTCCCATACCTCCCATTACTCTTCCGCCTCTTTTGTGAAACCTTGAGCCCCACGATTAGTATTTGGCCCTGTTTTCTTCTCTCTTGAAACTCTTTTATTTGGGAAATTGATTCTTTGGTTTCACCTAATTCTCAAATCCATATTTCCAGGCTGGACCTTTCATTGAAACATCAGTCTTGTATCCTTGTCTACATAGAGGACAATTCCAGGTGAATGTTCCTGTTACCATACACAAACTTAGAGTATTCATACATTATTAGAACTAGAAACAATAGGAAATATCGCAAGCTAAATTTATGATCTAATTCAACGACCTAGTTTGTTCTCTGAAGTTTCTTTTTTTTTTCCTCAGGCATCAAATTTTGGAGTCATCTTTGTTTCAAGACTGGGGAGAATCCAAACTGGATTACATGATATTCCCCTTCCACAACATTCCCTCACCTACCATCAGGTCTGCACACAGGCTGTCTGTGCCTGGAATGTTCTATATCCTCATCTCTGTCTCTTAGAACTCCAACTTCTTCCAAGGTTCATCTCAGATGCTCCTCTCCTGAAAGAGGATGTTTCTTATCTTCCCAGTTGTCCATGTTTCCTCATTCCTAAACTTGGAATTTATTTTGTATTTACTTGTGTTCATTTGATTGCTCCCTTCCAAGCAGAACATAAACTTCTCGAGGGCAGAGTCTGTGGGTTTGTTTTTTTGTTTTTTGTTTTGGTCTTCATATTCCTAGGAACAGTATCCGGCACGTAACAGGTACTTATGAAATTCTCCTTTAATTGAACTGAAAAAGTATATTGAATTATGCCTAAAACAGAGTGATCAGCAAAAAAAAAAAAGGACTCGGATCCATAAAAGACAGGACTAAATGAAAGAAATGAGAACGTTGAGAAAAATGAAGGGAGATTTGAAGCTACCTTGTGGTAAAATTTGTTTTTCTTGATTACAGAACTAGGAACAATGGATAGAATTTGCAGACGTAGTTTAGGTTTGAAGTCAGAAAGAAAATGTCAACAATTAGAGAGAAAGAAAAATGGCATGTGCTGTCTCAGGAAGTCATGAGTACTCTCTTTTCAAAGCTGGGATAAAAACTTGTTAGGGTTGTGACAGAGAGGATTTTTAATCAAGGGTGGTCTTGACTATGTATCTTCTGAGGTCCTTTTGGACACTGGTATTATGTGATTCTCTGAAATTCTAGGGAGGTAAAATTTGGTAGAAAAACTTCTAAAATTAGGAACCATTTCAAAGTGTAATAAAAAGGATAAAAGGTGCCTTTCTTTAAGTGGAATTTGTAGGACTTCTTAAAAGGAATGTTAGAGGTAGAGTTGATGATCATCTATTGGCTGTGCTAGACAAAATCCCTGAGGTCCCTTCTATCTCCTGGATTTTTGCAGTTATCTAATTCTATCAGTTCTATGACCTGGAATATTGCTCTCATTGTGCTACAGCCAACTGCGCTAAATAGCCCAAAATAAGGAGTACCTTTTGCTCTTAAGGTTACCAGGTATAATTTAATAAATTACTGGTTAGCAATACTTACTACAGTGTCACAAGAGTGACACAGTGAACCACAGTGAGTGCAAGAGGCCATTGATAGATGCTTATTGACTATTTCATTGAAATCACATAAAAGTCTATAATAAAATAAATATATTTTTAATCCTATGCAAAATACATGATTTCAAATCTGAAGTAAGAAATTGGAGAAAAGCATAAACTGTGATGCCCATTGATCTAAAAGTGGAATGGTGCCTTTTCAGACAACCAAACCTTACCTTTGACAAACAAGACACAATTTAAGTATGAACCATATCTGAGAAGTTAGCAACTTGAAATATAAAATGTGTGCTCACCGTGATAGGAATGATTGCGTCATGTAGCATTTTAAGAACCGAGCCTGAGAAATATTTCTTGAAATGAGGTTGAAATTTGATAAAGAGGCCAAAGTCATTGTAAGCAGGCCCTCGAGCAATGTGAGCCCGTTGGTTACATTATCTTTTCTCGGTTCCCAGTTGTGCTAATACTAAATACTGATGATGATGAGAGTTAAAAAATCAAGTTTAATTAGGTAGGGACTACAGATGAAATTCATTTTTATTCAGCCTTTTGTCCTTTCCATTTCTAGAACAGAAGACATTTAGGGGTGAATTACTTGGCATTGAAATCTGTGCAAAAAGTGAGCATTTATTGTTTTCAAGCTAAATTCATGTTAAATGCCTCTCAACTGAAAACCAAGCATTATAAGGCATCATGTTGAATTTTAAGTGAATTATTCATGGTAGTTTACACATAGTCAGAGTAGTGAGGTAACATAGTGGATAGAGTGCAGGGCCTAGAGTCAGGAATACTGATCTTCCTGAGTTAAAAATCTAGCCTCAGACACTTACTAGCTGTGTCACCCTTGGCAAGTCACTTAACCCTGTTTGCCTCAGTTTCCTCATCTGTAAAATGAATTGGAGAAGAAAATGGCAAACCACTTCAATGTCTTTGCCAAGAAAGCCCCAAATGGGGTCATGAAGAGTCAGACATGACTGAAAAATGATTAAAAAACAAAATATTAGAAGTCAATTTTACTTAACATAAATCTTAATATAAATTCATCATTCGATTGTACCTTTCTGCAAAAATTGTTAATTTTAGACGTTAGATGTTAATTTTAGATTATGGGATTGTTACTGTTTCTTTTAAATGAACAGATCTGCAGCTTTTTTGATATAGGGAACTCCTAGTGAGGAAACCCCTTTACCAAAGCAGATAGATTTTGCAATTTAGAGAGTTGCCTGGGGACTCTGAGCATCTAAGTGATTTACCTAGGGTCACACCCAGTATGTGTCAGAGTGTGAAACCAGGTCTTCTTAATGCTGAAGCTCTCCTCTCTATCCATTATACTATGGTTCCAACTTCTTAGATAACCAGACATCAGTCACCTCTGGTTTAATTTTAACTTTTTGGAATATATTGAGTGTTTCTTTGAAATATTAAGATGAATTATATTGTGGTATTATGTCTAGCTATCAAATTTATGGCCCATCACTATTCTAAGAGTATGGAATAATTTATTGTACTTTGAATAGGCAACTGAATAAGAGCTTGCTTCTTTAATTATTAGCTTGATATAAATTATAATTAACTTAGTGGTAGCAATGTAATTACATGGCCATGCAATAATTTATTTTGTGTTTATGCACCATGTCCAATTTTTTCTGTGTTAACCCCTAACCTGCATATTATCAGTCATATTATGAATTTGTTTTAACAGATGCTCATTTTATTATTTTTTTTTTGTAATTACCTGAGTGAGAGATTTGGGATGATTATTTGTGCATCTGTATTAGTCAGAAGTAGCCTCAGAAAATCGCTGCTGAAAAAGGCAGAGTCACTTTGCCAGAGGTTTGCAAATTTGAATGTACATGTTTTCTCAATTGTTTTAATTAGCTGAATACTTGTACTTGAAAGAACAGTGGGAAAAGCAATGACTTTGGAGTCAGGAGAATGAGGTTCTAAACTCATGTCTAACTCTTGCCAGTGGTATGACCCTAGGAAAGGCACTTAATTTTTCTGAAGCTCATTTTTCCGATCTGAAAAATGGGTACAGTAATACCTATGCTATTAAATCTTCAAAGTGAGCTAGTTGTCTATTTTAACTTAGGATGTTAAAAGTTAGCAGGAATTTAGAAGATAAACATTATAAAAATAATAGAGAAATTGAATGAAAATGAAAATATTCATGTCCTTTCAACTCCATCACAACTTGTTTAAATGTAAGAGTGAAGTTGATTGATCTATTTGTCTTTAAAATAAAACTGAACTGCCTAATCATATACCAAATCAACTGATTTCTTAGGGTTGTGGAGCCAGTGTCAAAGACCACCAAAAGGAAATGACATACTTGGTAGAGAACATTCTTTTCTATTGCATGGTAGTATCCCATGTTACATTCTTGGTTTCACCATTAAGATTTATGACTAAAAACTATGAGATCACTTTAGAGAAACAAATGATATATATTGGCTGACTTTGGTATTTTAAATGTTTTCTGTAAAAAACAAATGAGCTCCCTCCCTCCCATGTGTGAGAAAATACCTCCCTGTGTGAAGCATTTAATGTTCTACCTTCTTATAAATCACTGTAACTATTTACTAAATTACCTCTTAATGGAATAAAAATGCCTGTTTCCTATCCTAGTACTTCTATTGAACAAAAGTTAGGTTACTGATACTGAGCTTCTGGACTGTTATTTGAATGAACCATTGCTTATCCTGAATGCTTATATAAATATGATCTTATGATTAATATTTTATTGTCCTTTAACTAATGGAACAATTTCTTTAAACAGAAGTGAGAGGGTTATGATAGTATGATTATAACATTACGATCAGTAGTAGACATGGTAAATTTGTGATCTGAAAATATCCATACAAGACTTTTAGTTTGGATATCAGTCAAATAACTCAATGTGATGAATTAATTTATTTTGTACAGTGTCTTTTCTCCTTTTCTCCTATTCCTCTTCCTTCCCCCATACTCTTTACCTATTATGCTTGGCAAACTGCTGGGAAGACAATGGGAGTGGAGACAGTTTAGCTTTGCAGTACAAATACACAGGTCATGATTAAGAAATTCCCATGATCCTTGTTGGACATAGCTCCAAAGAGATTTTGCTGATAGTTGCAAAAATAACATCTTTTCTCATTTCTTTAATTTCTAGGGGTTTCTATTTAGAGACTGGCACTGTTAAAGACTGCCACATGGCTATATTGACATTCTGCTGGGGGTTTAGCTTATTAGATTTGGACCTAACCTTATCATCTGAGCCTCTAACTAACGATTATACTCTAAAGGCCACTTTTACACTAATTGGCTTTCCCTGTTTAATTGTTTTACAAAATTGATAATTTAGTAGAAATATAATAAGCCTTTAATATTTTAGATAATTTGGTCCCTTTGAGGTCTTCAGAGGCTTCTTACTTAATAGAAAATTGAAATGCAAGTAGTAAAATTTAGGTCTCAGTTTCAGTGCATTACTTGGAAGGCTAAATTATAGTATTCAAAGGGGTTTTGCTGATGCTACAATATAACTTCTGTTGTCCAAATGTTTCTACAAGAAAAAAAACAATTTTTCTAGCAAATTCTAAATTCTCCATTTTATTTTTAGTTTCCTAAGGGAATTAGACTAAAATAATATTCATCTCCATTTAAAAAAAGAATCAGTTTTTGATTGTACTCAATATAATATTTAAAAATAGATTTATGAGTTTTTATAAGATTCTGGTTTTCTATATAAGGAAAATAGCAGTATTTACCCAGTCTTACTGAATGAGGCTAGGGGCAGAAATAATCTTCTGACTCCTGGAAGGATTTTGTAAAAATCTTATTTTTCTTCCATGGATCATATTAGTCTTATTACCTGTGACAAGTCTTTTAACCTTTCTGTGACTCAGTTTCCTCACTTGTAAAATGAGTTTATAGGACTGAGTCACCTTAAAAGTCTTTTCCAGCTCTTAATTTAAGATAGAATTCATATACCCACTAGATGTTAACCAAGTTATAAGACTCTTAATGGACCATAATATGATGTTTCTTCTAAGACAAAATGTCCATTCTGTAAGGAAAAAAATTCTTTTATAGCCCTTCCTATTCTTCCTTGGCAATATGCACCTTCCTCTCAAAACTACCTTGAATTTATCATGTTGATACTCCCTATATAACTATACACAACCACACACACACACACTGTCTCTCCTAACAGAATATAAGTTCCTTGAAGTCAGGTACTATTTCATTTTTGTCCTTATATCTCTGTACCTAAAACATAGCAAGCACTTAACAAATGCTTGCTAACTGACTGATTATAATCCATTTTAGCAGTGAATAGACATTTACATAGAAACAGTATGGCAGTCTTATGAATGAAACAAGAGCTTTTATACTCTTCTGGCTTACATTTTGCTTTATGGCATATACAAGTCAAATAAAATTCAATGTTCCTAAAGCAAAAATTGTAATTCTAAGGATAAGTCACAGATTGAAGCATAGCACTGTGGGAAAGGGTCATGAAGGACTGAGTTCAGATTCTGATTGTGATATATACAGTCTGTGTGGCCTTGTCCCACTTCCCCCTAGGGTTCCATACTGCTTTATAGAACTGTAACTTATAGATGCGTGGTCAGTCTCCATCGGTAGAGAGAGTTCCCTGTACTGGATCCACTGCACCCCAAAATTTTGCTTCTGTAAACAGAAATCAAAGTCGTAATGAATATTGGCTTTTCTTTAGAATGGACTTTTCAACCTAAATAAATTTCACCTAAAGTATAAATACTCTGTTTCCATTTTAGGAAATAGTGCTATCTACTTAATGTATTTTCATTTTCATTCCTCATCTCTAAATACACCACAGTGGCAAACATCCTATATATACGTACAAGCAACGAAGAAAAGTAGCTAAATGTGCATATGGATGTGATTTAGTTGTGATGCAGTATATTTCACAACATGATCCATGGGGCATGGTCCCCACGATGCATCATCTATTCTCATAGCACAGCAAATGTCATCAATAAAACATGAAGTGAAGTTAATTACAGGTTCCCATTCAGAGTGCCCCTGCCACTGGTGGCCCATTATAACGAATCATTCCTCAAATGGAGCAGAGATTGACAGAGATTTTATAAACTTTCCACTCTCCAAGTCTTCCCCATGTAAGAAGTGCCTGCTGTACACTGGGAAAGTGATTAAATATCAATTTCATAGAAACCTGGGAATAAATGTTTAAAAGACTAATGAGACACTATTTTTACTGCTTAAGGTACTGTGACTACCCCATGAGTCAGAAGAATGCCTGTCATTTTAATTAGGCATCAATTGGCTCTTTTTTCCCTCTCTTAAAGATTTCTAATTGGGTTATTTAAGAACTTTAGACCTACTACCTCAACAGCAGGAATGTTCTTATAAGATTGATATGGTTGCATTTTTAGAAGTCTTTCAGTTTTTTTTAACTAAAAGTAACTTACAATCCTCTTCCTAAAAAATGCTTGTAACAAATTCACATTGAACCATCCCATTTCCAACATGTAATTTGATTTACTAAAAATCATGGTAGCTTAATGACATTAAATTTATAAAAATGCCTTTATTGAAGAGATATTAAATAGTACTATTCCAATTATTCCTCTCTTTGGAATTAACCATATAGATCAGAGTGAGGACACTGAATTGCTGTCAAATCAAGAAGCAGACTTTCATAATAAATAAAAAAAATATTGCATACTTTGAGGTTAAAATAAGCATCTAAATGAATTTTATTTAAAGCAAAAACTCACAGTACACTTGGGCTTTTTCTGTACTTAGATAAAACAAAATCAATGCCATAGAATTTGGAGATCATTGGGCAACTTTTTGAGCACCTAAGCTTCTGGAAACCTTGATAAATAACTTTTTGCCTTACTTTTATACTTTTACAAGGAAATCATTTTCAACTTTCTTTTTATAATAACTATATAAAGATCATGATAAAGTGAGCACTGGTTAACTACGTTACTCCTCTGAAAAGTTAAATATATTTTCTAAGTGTGTACAAACAGAGAAAAATAAGATGAAAGCTTTAGCTTGATTTGTTATCATTATAAGGAATTGAACTGGACAACAATTCATTTTTGAAAGGCAGTTATTTTCTCCAAAATATGTCACTAATACTGTGTTGAAATGTTCAAGCATATAGAGTTACTCTCAATTTTTCATGTCCAGACATTGATTCCTTTATCTTGAATAAGAAGGAGGTTAAATAGAATAAATCAGTTTTGAAAAGTTGAAGCTAATTTTGGACTAACTGTCCAATATACATGTATAAACAGAACAATCAATTAAGAGAGCTCATAGATGATTCTTAATATGAGAAAAATATAATGCCAGGATCATGAAAATATCCAGCCCATTTTTATATTGTTCCCTCCTGGTCAATGGAAATTTCTTTAAATGTTTGCCTGTGATTTGAATTGTTCTGTGACGTTATATTAAATAGGAAACTTTTTTTCTTATCAATTTCCTAATTGTGGAACATATACTAGCAAGTAGCCTGTCTTTCAGTTAGTTCAATTGAGTATCATCTGCATAAAAAATCCTTGATATATTTAACTGGAAGTACTTTTCCCCAAAGAATCCCCTTAATGAACATCTTCCATTTGGGAAAGATAATCACCCCAGTTTAAATTATGTTGGCTTTCTAGAAATAGCTTTGTCTTTCACCATGACACTGTTAAAGCTGATACTACTCTGCAAGAGGTGCTATTGATAATTTACAAAGGAAAGTCATTTATCAGAATGATAGGCATTTCTTCAAATCCCAGATAAAATCTTACCTTCTACAATTATTCTTTTTCTGATCCCCCTTAATATTAGTGCCTTCTTTCATTTGATTATTTCTAGTTTATTTGACATACATCTTGTTTCTATGTAGTCATTTACATGTTGTCTCCCCCATTTGACTATCAAGTCTTTAAGAGCAGGGACTTTCACACACATGTATGTCTGTGTGCATATGCATACATATACAAATATAAACACTACATATACACATATTCATATATATGCATACATACATACGTGTGTGTATGTGGATGAATTTCTTCATATCACAGTGGACAATGTGCCTGGCATATTGTTGAGACTGAGGCATGTGATGATTTACTATGTTGGTCACACTATCCCCACCTTGTGACTACTAAAAGATTTTAAAGGAACATAGCCTTGGAAAATAGAACTCTTCAGAGTTGTTAATTCTTACAGTTATTAGTCTTAGGTTTACAATCATTGTCGTTGCTTAAGAACCCCATTTTGAGTATTCTTTGGTCTGATTTGACCTTGGTGGGAATATTTGAATGAAACTTTGAAGGCACCTTGACATAAACATGCCATTCTCATTACGATATTTTATTCAGCAGTTCCCTAAAAGAATATATTATACTTATTGTTCTCAGTCACAATCTATACCTGTATTAATGGTCTCACATTCTAGAAATTTAACAAGAGAATAAGGTATAATATGCCATGTTTCACTGAATAAGAAAGCATATATTTCTCTGTTTTGGTAAGTAATATGCATTAATTTGTTTTCTCATACTGTATAGTTCTTGTCTATTTGACTTTCTTGCTAGTATATGTTTTGGTTAATTACATTAGATAGTAGAAGTTTGGACAGAATAGGAGACATGAATAGCAAACTGATTTAACTGAATGGATCAAAAGAAATGGTGGAGTAGATCTCATTTCTATATATATTTTTACATTTTTGTCTTTATTTTTCCTTGGTTGATTTCAGTAGTATACACATTTAGAGTGTTTTTTTCATTTATTTCCAAGTCCATTGCTAGTGTGCCATTGAGGGCCTACATATCCAAATACTTATTTTCCCACCTATTTATACTGGTCCTAAGACTGTTCCAATGGAGAGCACAAGCTTAGACAAATCTTTTGTTGAGAGGGATCCAAGCTTATGATTTCATTAGTGCAGGGAACTACCCCAATGCAACTACGCTACTGCAGCTTAGCAACTAATTTGGAGATGCTGAAAGTTTCAGTGTCACAAAAGTTCACAAAAGTAGTGTAGGTCAGAACTTGAACCCAAGTTTTCTTGACTCAAGGATTAGCTCTCTACTAAATTGGCTGACTGAGATACTGAGATAAAAAGGCTTTGAGCACATGTCTGGCACCATACTGTATATGCCTCATCTGATAACTACTCTAATTACATTTGAAGAAACCGGAGAGAGGATCAATAGGTGTTTCAATTTTTGTGTGTCCATGGCAACTAATAAGATTTTCTACTAAGGTGTATAAGACTTGTCATCTGCATTGGTCAAAGCATAGGACCTTAAAATATAGAAATTTTATTTTTCTTATGATATAATGATCTAAAATAAGTACACATAATGTAAGATATAATTTTAGACCCCCTCTTCTTCATTCATTCATAAGTGAAGGGAATTGGGCAAAGGTCTCAGCCAACAAGTTCAGAGGATTATGTTATTTAAGCAATGTCAGATTGTTCTTTTCATTAGTGTAAAGTGCCAGTAATAGTTGTACCTACTTGTCTGTCAGTTGATTGATATTCCTTCCCTTCCTAGAAATAGAATTCTCTTGGCTACTCAATTTAATAGAGAATTCACAGGTTTTGAGAAATCTGTCAATGGAGAAAGTGAGAGAAGGGTGTGAAAAGGTGCAATATAAATGGAAGTAGCTATGTGTTGATTTGTTGCTAACTTGATGTACCAATTAGAAATCTCTTGTTGCCTATGTGATGGGTGGAAAATACAGTTAAGACAGTCTAATAGCCTTAGATTTCTTAAGATTATCAGCAAGTGCATAGTATATTGGGAACAGATGTTTAGCTCAGCAGGAAGTGTTCCTAAAGACCCACAATCCTAATTCCTACAAGAAAATGCATAGCATCTGGCAGTTCTCAAATGGAACTACTCTGATTTATTCATCCATGTGAATATGCTTCTGTGTGGCAATATTCTATGACTAACCTTTCAAGGGACAACTTAACTAGATTTTTCTCTTGGGGAATAACTAAGGAGGACTTTGTCAAGAAAAATTCACTACATCAAGAGACTGGCATTATATGTCACGGCTCTAGGTGGCAGTCATAATCTCTTTGTTTTGCTACTGGAGTGAGTAACTGGCCTGATTCTGGATATTGTATTTTATTTCGGGCTTGCTTCAAGAGTAAGCTATGTGACACATTCCATTTCAGCGAACAACTGACTACTTGACTGAATTTCTTATTCTAGAAGATAAGAGAATTACTTTATTTTTCCATTATAAATTGCTTTAATTTTGTGTTTTAAAAGATTCTTTGAAGTGTGTATCTAGAAAATGGGATGTGTTGAAGACATTGTTTATCATGAAATTTCTACACGTGAAAAATTGAAGGTTATGTCCCATCACCCAAACTTGTCAACTTCCTTCATTGCATGATTTGTTTTCTTGTCACCACCTCACTGTTACTGTAAATAAAGGGGGTCATTTGCAGTGGGCTTTAGAGTTATTTTGAAGAAGATAACAGATTTTATCAAATAAGGAAAAATATTCTATGGATAGGACATACAATATAAAGAAGATGATAACTTTAAAAGTTGCCTGTTTGATATTTAAGAATATTATTCCTAACTCCCTCAATGACACTCAAGTACCCTGATGATGGAGTAATATAATACCACCTCAGTTTGCTTCTGATCCCTTGAATGCTCAACAGTTATTATTCAAGAAATAAAATAACAAACCTCAGAATAATAAGCAATTCTGAAAAGAATGAAGAAAAATCTAGTAATAAAGGTTTTAGAAAGTAGGCTTTGATTGCTCATTTACTGATGGGCAGAAGAAATATGTTTTACTGAAGGCCATAAAAGTGCAAAAACATAGGTCACATTTAGAGAAGAGAAAAGAGCCAAGTGAATAGAAGTGAAGAACGGATTTTTTTTTTAAAGTTCTACTATGGATTAGAGTATAGAATGAGAATCAGAAGTGAAAGTAAAGACCAAAAACTGAACATTCCAATTCATTCATTCAATTATTAAATAAGTATTTACTGGAGACTATTATATTCCAGCAACTAAGCTAGGCACTGAACACCGAAAGACAGATATAGTAATAATAGGTAAAAGATAGCCATAATGTACTAGAAAGAGAGGAAATAGCTGATTTAAGTGTCCATTGACTCAAACAGGGCAGCAGTCTGTAGAGGCATTTGATATATAAATAGTATAGTGACAATTTAGTCATAAATCACAGGATAAAACAATTTGAGATTTGGAAGACCACCAAGAGTCATCTAATCCAATCCATACATGAATAAAGATCTCTCTTGCAGCATGGCTGACAAGTGATCATTCAGTTATCGCCTGAAGACCATTCTTAGAGACAATTCTATTTCATGAGGCAGTTTGACTTTTGGATAGTTTTACTTATTAAGAAATCTTTCCTTAAAGCAAGTCTAAATATGCCTCCTAATAGCTTCTACCTAGTTCTACCATGCAGTGTCAAAGAGAATAAATCCAGGATCTCTTCTATAACATCACAAATACTCAAAGATAGCTATCATATTATCCCTATATCACCATATCTTGAGGCAAAATTAACCTTAGTTCTCTTAACTGATCCTCCTCTTATGGCATGATTTCAAAACTCTCTACCATGTTTGTTGCCATCCTCGGGACAATCTCCAGTTTATCAATATCCTTCACCAAATATGGTGCCCATAACTGAATATAATACTACAGATGGAGCCTGAGAAGGCAAAATGTGAAACCATCATTTTCGTAATACAGGACATCTTGACTCTCAATGAGGGCTAAGAAGCATCAGCTTCCATATATAACATCATTGACTACAACTATAACTTTTGCCTTCATGAAGTAATTTTAAGGTAAGGCCACTAACTGTAAATTACATCCAAAAATCAGTCCCATTCTATAGAAAAGCAACAAAAAAAGCAGTTTTATGTATGACCAGCCATACAATGGTGTGAATTTCAAATATCTTCTACTTTAGGGCATGTATAAGACAGTCGTGCCATGCCAAAAGAGTGAACACATATCAGATCACCTAATCTGAGATTCAAAAGGAATTCTAGAGGTCATATAGCCTAAAACTCATTATGGATATATGATTCCCCTACATAACATCTCATGATATTTTAATATTTAGTTTTAATATTTCCATTGATGGAGAATGCAATTTCATAGTACTGTCCATTCCATTTTTTAAGAAAGCTGAACAGTTAAAATATAAAAGTTTTTAATATCAAGTTGAAATCTCTTTTCCTGTAATTTCTAATCATTGGTCCTAATTCTGCCCTTTGGAACTTAGAATAAATTTAATTCCTCTTGGATATGACAGCTCTTCAAATATTTAAAGACATCTGTCATTTCCCCTTATATCTTCTCTTTTCTAAGAGAAATATTTCTTCTTATGACATGATTTGATTTTCCTGCACTATCCTGGTTCCCTCCATCCTCTCCCTTCCCTACAGGAATTTCTGCTTGTTGGTGCAGACACAACAGAATGTAATTATGCTGTTTGTATGTAGTTTTATGAGGGAAGTATGGCATCCCTTGGTTTTGTAACTGTAATTTTATTATTTCAGCCTTCCATTTTATTAACTTTTTTTGGATAGCCAACCTGGTAGGCATGATAATCCCTGGCTCTTTTTATGTGACTTTTTTCTTAATCTGGGTCTTCCTAATAGTCAATAGAGATGTATTTGCTGTTGTTGTTTAGTCATTTTTTAGTTTTTGTCTGACTCTTTGGGACCCCATTTGGGGTTTTCTTAGCAGAGATAATGAAGTGGTTTACCACTTCCTTCTCCAGCTCATTTTATAGATGAGGAAACTTTGGTAAATAGGGTTACATGACTTGCACAGGATCACAAAATGAGTAAGTGTCTGGGACCAGATTTGAACTTAGGAAAATGAGCCTTCCTTTTTTTAGGTCCAGCACTTTCTCCACTGAATCACCTACTTGCTCTTTACATATAAAACCAAGCCTACTATTATGGATGTTTTAAATAAGTAACTAAATTTAACATGGGATTTATTAGCCCAGGAGTTTATTAACTGCCTACTCCAAGTCAGGCACTTGTACTAGGTATTGGCATTACAAGAAGAAAAAAAATGAAATGGCCTTTACCCTCATAAAGCTTACATTCTGTTGAGAGACAATTATGTACATGTACAAGTACATGCAGTTTATAAAATATGAAATAAGTATAAGGTAGTTTGAATGAAGAAGGCATTAACATTTATTAGGATTTATGAAAATGAGGAAAAGTTTGATATAAAAGGTGGCACTTGAGCTGAGTTTTGAAGGAAACAAGCAATTCAAATCTGTGACAAGGAAGAAAGGAGAGAAGGAAACAAACGTTTATTAAATACTTACCTATATGCCTGGCATTATGCTAAGTGCTAGGGAAATAACATAAGCAAAAAGAAAGGTGTCCTTAGTCCACAAGGATATTACATTCTAAGGGGAAAGACAACTTACAAAAGGACTCTGAGAAACAGTGGGAGTGAGGATAATGAAGGTGTTTGGTTGTATAAGTGTCAAAGTTCAGGAACTGGACACTCTCGGAGGAGGGGCAGGTCTAGAGGGGGGAAATGCTTCAGGGTGAGTAGGTCACAGGGACGGTAGGATGTTCCAGGGCAAGGAGATATCAGTAGCTGAGGGATGTTCTAAGATGAGACAGGGGTACAGGCATGATGTTGAAGTCAAGAGAATCAGGAATAAGATGGAGTAGGGGAAAGGACCTGAACAATGGTAGTGGCTGCATAGAGGAGGAGAAGAGGACATAGAGAGAGATTGTGGAGATAGAAACATTTAAAGGAAGCATCTAACAAGGTGTTTGATATACAATAAGTGGTTAATAAATATTAACTGATTACTAGTTGACTGACAATGAGATTTGATGACTAATTGGATATATGTGTGAAGGTGACATTGAGGATGACAGAAACACTGCAAACAGCCACCACTGACGGTTATGAACTTCTGGAAAATATGAACAAACTGACTAGCTTGAAGTATCTAGAAATGAAATATATTGCAGTAAACATAAGTAGAAACCTAAGGGATTTAAACCAGAAATAGGCAACACTTGAGCCTCCTCTGGATCAGATCACATTAATTGAGGAGCAAGTAGCAGCTCTTGAGCAGGCAGTTTGCAAGTTGGATGCATATTCAAAGAAACTACAAAATACAAGAAGTTAGAAAGATGATGAAAGACTCCTTTAGCACAAAATCTTTACAAGAATGTTTTATAAGAACTGAAATAAGTGGGATGGAACTTACCATTATAGTTCAGTTCCTTAAAAGGAAATGATGCTGCTGATCCGCAGAGAATCCCAGCCCCCATCTCTGGTTGGATGTGTAACTCTGGCCACCCCTGATGTTTTCCTAAACCTGTACCTCTTGGAATCCCATATCATGTGCTTCATTGTGTGCCCTGGACCAAGGCTCAGAAATCAGGATCAACTCATCTAGAGTAAACACAGATGAGAGGCTCTTGTCTCCTGTCTTCTCCCTCCTTCCCTCTTCCCTGGTCACCCCAACTCCTTCATAACCTGTTCTTGATCTTAAATAATAAGTGCTGACCCATGGGAAAAAAAAAGTCATGGCATAAACCCACTTCTAAGAGATGCCTAATAAAAGATCAATCAAAGAATAAGAATACCAAGAAAGACAGTGTCAAGGAAACACAGAGGGTGATAATACAGGAAGATAGTGATTTCTAGCTTTTAACATCTCCTTCCCTCAAATTATCTTGCTTCTAATTTGTATTTATTTTGTACATTCCTTTTGTAGTTCAGTCATTCAATTGTATTTGATTGAGTCCCCATGGACCATACTGCCCAGGGGGTTTTCTTGGCAAATATATTAGAGTGGTTTGCCATTTCCTTTTCCAATGAATTAAGGCAAACAGACTTTAGATGAATTTTCCAGAATCACAGAGTTACTAAGTTCTGAAGTTAGACTTAGAATCAATGTAATAGTAATATAAATGGGAAGATCTTTCCCATTCAATAATAGGTCCATATGACCTACCTGAGTCCCATGGAAGTCTGAATCACATGGAACCTGTGGTTGGAGGAGTTTGCTGAATGGGTTGGAGCAGGATGGGTGGAACAGGAAGAAGTGGAGCTAGAGCAGAGCTGAGAATTTAGTCATGAAAGCAATCAGTTAGGAAGGATTCAACAAGCAGGCAGGCAGCTAGTATGAGCGAGAGAGGCTGTTTGTGATTTTGTTTAAGGGAACTGGTTTGTGGGAAGCCTATCAGGGGGAAGATTTGGGGATGCTGTTGTCCTCTGCATTGTAATTGTGTGTAGATTATGATGGATTTGACTTTCTGTTGTCCGAATAAATGTTGCGGAGAGTCTTGTATTTTACGATTCAGAATTGTACCGAGGTATTCATGGCTGCCATAGGTGTTGTGAATGTCTCATTGGTGTTACGCTCAGGTCTTCCTGTTTCTAAGTCTAGCCCTCTATCCACTGAGGCAACTTGTTGCCTCATGCATGTACCTGTATGTGTACATATTGTCTCCCTTAGCTAGACTGTGAAATCTTTGAGGCAGATTGTTTTCACTTTTGTTTCTATATCTCCAGCACAGAGCAAAGTGGCCTGGCATGAAGTAGGTTCTAAAAAAATGGGTGTTGGTTTTTTGATTGGTCAACAGTATAAAATGCTGCTCAGAAGTCAATAAAAATGAGTACTAAGAAAAAGTCATTGGATTTGGAAATTTGGAGATCACTGTTACCTTGGAATGATCAATTTCACTTAAGTGATGACATCAGAAGGTAAATTACAAAGGACCAAGAAAGAAGTGAGATGAGGCAGTGGAAGCGATGTGTATAAATAGTTTTTTCTAGGATTTTGGCTAGGAAAGGTGGGGAAAGATGCAAACTTGTGCACAATATTTTTAAACTTAAGTACAGAAATAGTTGTATATTTATATGTATATGTGTATATATTTATATGTATATATATATATATATATATCTGTATATACACACACATACATTGTGAGTTCAGATCTGGCTTCAGAAACTTACTAGCTGTGTGACTCTGGGCAAGTCACTTAACCTTGTTTATTTTAGTTTCCTCATCTGTATAATGAAATGGAAAAAGAAATGGCAAACCACTTTAGTATCTTTGCCAAGAAAATCCAAAATGGGATCAGGAAGAGTAAGACAAGATGAAAATGACTGAGCAACACACATACATACACATACACGGAGGTATATACATGCAAATACACAAATCAGCTGAGAAAAGACAATTGCTTAGAGTCTTGGACATTTATCTGCATATTGTATGTGTGTATGTCTGCTTATACACACATATACATATACAGACACATATAGTAGAATGTATGTTTATATTTATATATGTGCATGTGTATGTGCATTTGTATGTGTGTATACACACATATGTAGTTAATCTTCTTAAAGTTGACCCATTGTGTTAATCTCCTAAAATCTTTTAGATCCTGATTTTATGTTAAAATAAATTAACTAAACTTCTCAACTTTCTCTCATATTCAGATATGAGTCTTCCACATAAACAATATATCTCATTCAAGTTCTTGATACAATTTTGAACAGTATAGGGGTATGGAAAAGACCAAAGAATATTCTACTAGAAATGTACTTCAAGATCCATATTCATTAATTAACACCCTTTGGGTAGTAGTCATTCTACTATTTACATATGTACATTACAATATTGCTATCCAGCTCATCTTTTAGCACATTGTCAACAAGGATATTGATATCATGAAAAGATGTAATTTTTTTTTTACATTTACATGTAGATACTATATACAGGAGTATGACATAGATACTGATTCAATCCATTTGTGAAGAAGCACAGTTTGAAAGATAAAATGTGGAAGAGAGAAATAAATTGTTAGAAGGATCAAATAGCAAATTGTCTCTTGAATGAATGCATTGAAAGCATCTCTCTGAAAGCAGAGAAATGGCTGAGACTACAGGGAATTTTCATTCCCTAGTTCATTTGTATGTGACTGTTTTTAGATTTCTAAAGGATATATTTTGTATTTTTGGGAAAAAATACAAACCAAGTAACTGGAGACTATGAGGAGATTAAACAAAGACTGTTGGATTTGTAACTGACAAAAAGGTGAATTTCTAGCATTTTACGCTATAAAGAAAAGTTGATGCACTGATCTTCAGGAGGTTCTGATGTGAATTAATAAAGACAATTAAAAAGAGACTATTACAGATGGGGAGGGGGAAGCCAGCTCTGTCTGAAGAAACCAGCAAGACAGTCAGCTGACAAGAAAGATTCAGCTACTGTATTAGGAACCTGATGATTGGGGGGAAAATCCATTGCTTTGATGATTGAAGAAAAAGCTGGAGTTGTTTCAAGGAACGTAATTGAAAGAGAGCTTCGTTCTGCTGTGGTCTGAGCTATTGTCTTGTAATGCAGTCTACAGTTTGAGACAGGAGAAATCTTTCAGAGGTTGTATTTGCTGTCTACCATACTCCTTGATTTGGGAGGGAGGGAAAAGAGGGGAAGAGACTCAGAAGAGACAGCCTAGCCTTGTCTATATTGCCCAGAAATCCACCCTGAGGCATTTTTTGTGAGCTCTGCTTTGCTATAAGAGAAAGCTAAGGGTGATAGGACAAAACAGAATTGTATTGAGTAAAGAGGTGGTTAGGCTTGTCTGCATTTCTCAGAAAACCTACTTGTATAACATTATAGCTCACTGATTCAAGAACAACTCTAATAAAAATCATACTTTTCCAACTACCACAATAGCAACCGTAGTAATAACAACAGCAATGTTAATAAAAAGTTACCTATGCATAGGGACTATGTGCCAGGCATTATGCTAACCAAGCACTCTACAGATATTTCATTTGATCCTCATAAAAACCCAAAAAGGGAGGTACTATTATTAGCCCCATTTTATAGTTAAGGAAACTGAGGCTGAGAGAATTCTAGTGACTTGCCCAAGGTCATATAGCTAGTAAATGACTGAGGTCAAATTTGAATGTAAATCTTCTTGACTCCAGGGCCAGGAGTCTATCCATTGTGTTACCTATTGCTTGCCAACAAAGAAGAGTAATGCTTGCTTTGTTAATGAGTTAAAAGAGCTTGTCACTGCTTCATCAGCTTAAAAGCAGATATTTTTATTCCTGGAGTGGTAGAGACCAGAAAGGTGCTGTTAACAGAAAAGTGACTTTGTTTCTCAATGGACCAAAGGCCCTAAGGCCTGAAATCCATTGTTTATTAGTATCCCAAGGATGTGGGTTTCTCCACTGAGGTGCCTCTATGCTAAGTTTCTATAAGTGTGCCAGTTTCTCCCCCATGGGCACTGTATGCAATGGTGAAAGTTATTTGCCTGTTTATTTGTGGGCCATGAAGTTAAGATTATTTTTGTCTTTCTCTTATTAAGTAATAATTTTTGTTTAAGAGTTACTAATGTCGACGTGAATGATTTAGTATAAATGAGAAGTATGCTGTTGAGAGCTCAGGAAATACAATGCTAAGTAGTAGGGGTGTAACACTTCCCACCTTCTCACCTGGATTAGCACTAGGACCTTGAAAAAGTAGTTAGTTGTAGTCATATAGTGGGTCCAGTTTTAGAACCTCAGATCTTCCAGTGTGAGGGCAGTTTGGGGTGAGTCGATCAAAACAGAGTGAAGAAAACTCCTTGTTGTGTGCATGTATGTATGCAAAATGTGTCTAGGTATATACATATGCACATATGTATGTATGTGTCTATGTATGTATATGTATGCATGCATGTGTATATATTTATAATTATTGTTTATAATTACTAATGATCAAACTAGTTGTTAGTAACACTATCAAAGATAATGAGGATAGTTTGGCATCACTTGTTCCTTCTAAATCAATGTTCAGTCATGATTTCCTTTTTTAAATGCTTATGAACTATTTAATTTTCTCCTTTAGAATTTTTTAAGGGTTTTATGTGAAGATCACAATTCTGTAGCTCATGAAGTCAACCATATCTTCCCTTTTCAAAATCGAAACAACATGGACTGAACAGGTTGAGATTAGAAATATTTTTATGCATTACTAAATTTTTTTTTTCACACAGGAAATGACAAAGTCCCAGGGGGCAGTGTGGAATACTAGATAATGGCCTAGTGGTGGAGTCAAAACCATGTAGTTTCAAAGGTCTGCTTCTGACACATAATGGCAAGAGACAATCTCATATGTCACTTAACCTAGCAGTGTGTCATACAAGTCTTTAATATTAAAATTGCAGAGAAGTTGCTGATTTCAATTGGTAGAAGGAACTATCTTGGAGGGGAGGATCCCTTACATCAATGAATCATAGGTTTGGGGAAAATGACAAGACTCAAGAATAACAGTCAAAAAACCTCCTTTCAGATTCTGAATCATATCTGACTTTTAAGTAGCATCATCTTTCACAAAATTCCTTCTCCAATGACTGGAGGCTGGTGGTTCTAGAAAATGATATGTGCTTAGCATCAATGTTGGCAAGTTCTTGAACAAGGGAAGGCTTCAAGTAACATACTGTACCTGTTCAATCAAATTTCGGGGTTGTTGAAAAAATACAAATATAATTATTAGAGCTTTAAGTAAGCAATCTTTGCTCAGTGACCATCAAAGTCACACACATTAGGAAGAACTAAAGTTATCTCTAAATGGACATTCAGAGTGTAATTTTTTGTTAAGTACAAAGTAATTATAGCTCAAAGAAACAACAACTCACAGGTTTGTTTATTTGTTTTCAGAGACAAAAAAGAGTTAGTGAAGTTGGTTTCAGAGTACACCAAAGGTAACAAGGCTCTCATCTTTGTTTCACTGAAGTCTCATTCTATAAGAAACTTATTTATCTTGTCTTGAAAAACTCACAGTGTATCTAAGCACACTGAAGAAGAACTACATGCCAAAACTGAAGATGAAATAGAGCTTGGGAAGAACTTGACAAGATTCTTTAAACTAAATGAACCTTGGCACTTGGTGAGTTCAGTGGAAACGTGGGCACAGAGGAGAATGGAGAAAATCATACACATTAAACCCTATCTCATCTCTCTATGAATTTGCACTGGACATCCCTCCTGCCTAGAATGAACTCCCTCCTGTAATGGCAAGCAAAATAGGATCTTTTGCTGTTTGAGTTTTAGCCAATCAAGTGCCTCTGACTGAATCTTAATCAAACGTCTTTGACCAGAAACAGTATATCTGTGTATGCACACATACACACACATGTATATATGTACATATACATATATACAGCATATAAACATGCATATAAATACACATATACATATATGCACATGTATGTATGTGTGTGTATCTATATCTATATCTATATATCTGTAGTAGAGAGAGAGTTTTTACCAATCAGACACATGCAAGTGGGCTCTAATCAATTGAATGCCAAGTAGAACTGTATATAAAGAGAGCCAGAGTTGAGAGAAGCAGACATGAAGAGAGCCAGCATTGAAGGGATGAGTCAGCATTGAGAAGAGAGCAGAGAAGAAGACCTCTGAGAGCTGGGAGGAAACCCTGTCTGTTGTTCTGTGTTTTTTTCTCAAATAGAAGCCCAGTCTGTTGGTCTGTGAGATGATGGTGCTAGCGGTGTGTGTTAGTATTGTTTTTGCCCTGCTTAGCTTTGTTTTCCCAGAGGCAGAAGCTGTGGAATGGAACAGTCCCTGTGAGCTGAGACATGAAACAGGAGCAGAGAGCTGCCTACGTGGGAATCCAAGCGAGAGTTGGGAGTGGTCAGCCCACAGAGGAAGAGCCCTGGGACTTGGAAGTCAACTTTCAGTTAAGAAGAAAGAGGACTCTACTTGGACACTTGATATTGATTAAGAAGATTGTTCTTACTGTGGCCTAGGGGTGGATAGTGTGTTATTTTAAAAGAGGACTTTACTTGGATACTTGGTATTGATTAAGGATGTTGCTATTGTTATGATACATATATAAATATATATGTACATATACATATATAATGATATGTTTTACTTAAAGATGTTGCTATGGATGTCATACTTTATTGAAAAATGTTTAGTTTGTTGCTGAATGGAGAGTTCATTCATACTATGTTAGTAGACCCTTGAAATCATTCACAGCAGCAGTCTACAAGTGTGCTTCTGTGATTGGTATTACACCTCCTCACCTTTGCCTCTTGGATTTAGTGGTTCTTTAAGGCTAAGTTCAAGTGATATTTTTTTTTCCCAAGAAAATTTTCCAAGTCATCCCCACTTTTGCAAACCTACATTTCATTTATTTTTTATTTATTCTCCATATACTTACATTTGTACTTATTGTCTCTATCATTAGAACTTTATATCTTAAAGACTAGGACTATTTAATTTGTATCCTTGCATCCCGGGCATTTAGCACGATGATTTATATTATAGTGAAGGACTTAATAGGTACTTGTTTAATTCAATTAGATGCCTGAAAATCACAGTACATGACAATTTCAGAAAAATCACTTTTTTTAACTGACATGGAAGGCCATGGAAAGACACCTGGAAAGTATTAGTAAACTATACCATCTCCCTAAAGATTTTTCACCATAAAGATGCAGTCAGAATGTTTTCTGTCTTTTCTGCTTCACAAGAAGCTCTTTCTTTTTGCCCTTCATCCCCTGAGAATGTATGAGCTTGTTTGCTACCACTGCCTCCCTAAGTTGTTGTTAGCAGCTTGCAAAGTCAGTCATTATCTTTGGGGTGCTAAACCAACCCCAGGCCTCAGTAAGTAAAAGCCTCATCGTTTTGGATACATCCTATCTCCTAACCTCACTTACTCTAAGCTGTGGCTTCCAAACCAGCACCACCGCATGGGATATCGACAAAGGATTCAAGTTAATTAGGGATAGGAATGCCACTGCCTGCTGGGGTGGCTAACTTCAGGGTTGGGACCAGGATTTCATTTGGAAGCCTCATCATTACTTATGCTTAGATGACCTCCTTTAAATAGTAGTTCTTTATTCCATCCTGGGTTTTGTCCTGTGTTTTTTGTGGCCATTATATTAATTTGTATGAAGATAGCATTTCTCATCTTCTTTGACATGTAAAGGAGCCCTTTGTACTGCCTACAATTCCTTTTCCTCCTTTGTCTCATCTACTCTGTGTATACCATTCCTTCCAATTTCCCAGATAGCTCTGGAGAAATCCATGAGCTTAGAATTTGACAGAAGGAAGAAAATATTGTAGTAATAATCAGGGGAAAAATTCAGCAGAAATGACATAACATAGCACATAGCAGAAGTAGGACTGTAACAGCAAATGAGTTGGTCATGTATTGAGAATGAGAAAATTGATGGACAGCCTCAGTGTTACATTTGATAAATGTGAGACATTTAATACTATTAAAAGGAAGGAAGTCACCCAGCATATTTGGTGGATCCTTTAGAGAGGACTCTTAGAGGTTTGTTAATGACATTAAACTAAATAAGAAAGCATTCTCTCTTGTGCTTGTAGAGTAACCATGTGCATGAGACCAGAAATTGACCAATGTAATAGTCACCATAATCTGCATATAACTAAACTGTAGTACTTACACTGTGCCTTCTGTGAGTGATCATTAGAAAAAAATTAACAAATCATTCCCTGTATTAATTTGTCCCTGTATTAATTAAGAAGTCCCTGATATTCTTTTTTAAAAATATTCATTTATTTATTTTTGGAAACATTATCTCTCCCTCCTCAATGAATAATATTAAAAAGAATTTTTTACACAACAAGGATGTATAATATTGCAAAACAAATTCCCACATTGTCCATGTCCAAATATACAAATGACATTTATTTTTCATAAGCACCTGCAGTTGATTAAGTTGTATTTTATGAACAGTGCTTTGGCTTTTCTTTTTAAGAACCTGCATTGGAAGACTAGCTGTGGCTGATAGATCAAAATATGTCTTTGATACTTTTATGGATCTGTATTATCATCAATGTTGGTACTATTGCATTCAATAATTGAGTGGATTATGATACTTTTATGGATCTGTATTATTATCAATGTTGGTACTATTGCATTCAATAATTGAGTGGATTAATAATCCACAGATACTCTCTCATCTTGTATAAGTCTTGCCCAAGCTTCCCGTAAATCCTTCAGTGGGTGGAGTACAATGGCACTGTCTATTTAATGCATTCATCTCACTTCTGTTCTCTTAATGTCACATGGATACACATAATGTAGGTGGTATATAGTAATCAATCACAGCACTACTCTCTTTTTTCAGTTGTACAACTTTATGATGGCATTTTTTGCATGTTTCTCTTACATAATTCTTATTTGTCAGTAAGTTTCAGTCTATACCCAACACTTCTCTTGCCAATATGGGTAACCCCACACTTTAAATCATTGACTCCAGTATTTCATTTAGTTCTATACCATTACTGATGCTTTTTGAAAAGACTAGATATATCATATTAAGAACAACGAGTAAACAATTAAGAAGAGCAGATTTGACAGGCTAACTTCTAAATGTATCTGCAAATATTTCTGTTTCCTTATTTATTTAACTAAAAAAAATATTTTTTTTATCTTTGGTTTTGAAAATATCTTCATTTTCAAATGTATTAATTTTCCCCAAACTTCCCAAAGAATCTTTCCTTATGTAGCAAATAATAACAAAGAAAGAAAAAAATGCAGCTCAACAAAATAAACTCATTAACTCAATCTGGCAGCATAGAAGTTCCACACCTAGAATTTCTCACTTCTGCAAAGACTAATTAAAGTTAGATTTTATCATCTCTTCTTTGGGATCAAAATTGGTCATTTGAATTACTGTGCTAATTCCATTTTTTCCCAATTGATGCTATAGAAGCTATTGCATATATTGCTTCCTTAGTTCTGCATACCTCACTTTGCATCAGATCTTATGCCTTCCCATGTGTCTTTGAATTTTTCATGTTCAATATGTTTTAAAGGACAATAAAACTCAATTTTAGTCATGTAATTTAAGTATTACAATTTGTTTAATCATTTAAATAATTAATTTAATCATTAAATCATTCATATGAGCATTTACATACAAGACATAGGTCTTGTAATCTTTTACTACTATAAAAAGTACTGCTCTAAATATTTAGTTGTATATAGGACTTTTTATTTTATTAGTCTTTTCTGTGTGATCTTCTTGGAGTATATTTCCCAAAGGGCATGAATATTTTAGTCACTTTCTTAGCATAATTTCATAAAGTTTTCCAGAATTATTGGATAAATCCACAGAATGCCAATCTTCCCCAAATCCTCCAACATTTGCTATTTTCATCTTTTATGTTTTCCAGTTTGCTACTTCTGAGATAAAATCTGACATATTCTGATTTATCCTTTTCATGTTATTAGTGTTTAGGGATGGAAAAAAAAAGCTATATCATTGTTAATAGTTTGCAATGTTTCTTTGGGGAACTAGTGGTTCATGTCTTAAGTTATCCCTTTTAAAATGTCTTTTGTGTTAATTCATTACATATTTCAGATATCAGACACTTAGCAGATGGAAAGATCTTTCCCCAACCCCTTCCAACAATTTTCATTTTTTCCTAGTTACATTGATATTGTGATTGCAAATGTTTTTAAATTTCACTTAATCAAAATTATTTATTTTATCTTTAGTAATCACAGATTTGGAATTACAATGAAACAGGTAGCACTTGAAAAATTATACCTTTGGAAGAATTTATGACTTAAATGACCCACCATTTAAGGAGGATGGTTTGACTATGTTTGCATGTACTAATGACTCATGAGTATTATTTGGACAAAAATTAAATCTTAAATGATGAGAAACTAATATGAAAATTTAAAAAATGTTGCTTTGTTTTAAACTTGAGAAACACCAAACAATTATTTCAATATTCATAAAAACATAAGCTATAAAAACATAAACCATAATTCCTGTTATGTAATTTTAAAATGGTATGTCAAATTTAAGGTGAGAGTAGAGTAATATACCTACCCTCTCACAACCCCTCCAACAATTGACCTTTTCCTTTTCATTGCGATCTTTGTCAATCTGATGATAAGGTAAAAGCTTAAAGGATGTTAGTTTTTGTTTTGTGCATTTCTCTGTAATTAATGATTTGGAATATTTTATATGGTTGCTGATGGTTTATTTCTTCATTTCAAAGCTACCTTTTCAAAATTTTTGAAATTTCAAAATTTTTGACCATTTTTATATTGGGAAATTGCTCCTCATTACGTATCTATATCCATTTGCTAGATTTCTTAGATTTTAGCTCTTTATGAGAAAGCACAAAGATTTTTCCCAGTTAACTTTTTCTCTTTTCTAATCACATTAACTTTGCTCATGAAAAACCATTTCATTTAATATAAATTGAAATTGTCCATTTTAATCAATCAGAAAAAATAAGCACTTACAAATCAAGTACTGTGCTAAAGCACTAAGGACACAAAATCTCTGCTTGAAGACAGCTTACATTCTATTAAGGAAGACAATGTGTGAATAAGTAGGTACATATAAGATTGGTCGATTACTGTCCTTTAGTCTCAAAGAGGATCCAAATGACATCACAGTACTCGAGTCAAGTTTCAGTGTGTCCCACCGTGGCTGATGAGACCAAAATGAGCTCAGAATATTTTACCACAGGTCAGGCACAAATAGTCTATGTGAACATTTGGGGTGGATTCTCTAAGTCTGCACATCTTATATTTCTTTTGAGCAATTTCAATTCTGCTTTACTCATAGAGCACAGCATATTCTCTGATGTGGGCATGCCTCTCTGAGTGGTTCTGTTTCTGCCCTGTCACACAATCAATCCCAAGGGTCTTCAGGGAGTCCTTGAGAGTTGTCATATCATTTCTTCCATCCACCATGTGAACTTTTGCCCTGTGTGAGTTTTCCACAAAATAATCTTTTTGGTAAGTGTACATTTTGCACTCCAACAATGTGGCCAACCCCTTGTGATTGCACGTTCTGAAGTAGAGTTTAAATTCTTGGCAGTTTAGTTCAAGAAAGGACCTCACCGTCTGGTACCTTATCCTGCCAGGTGATCTTCAGAATCTTCTTAAGACAATTCAGATGGAAGCAATTCAGGCTCCTAGCATGGTACTGTCCAGGTTTCAAAGGGTAGAGCAATAAGGTCAGCACAACTCTGTAGACCTTCAGTTTGGTAATCACTCTAATACTCTTATCTGCCATACTTTCTTTCCAAGTCTCCCAAACACTGAGCTAAGATACAGAGGAGATGAAAGGTGATGTCACAAGGATTGTCAATAGCAGCTAGGAGGATTGAGGGAGCCCTCCTAGAGAAGATCTGATATGACATGATTCTTGAAGGAATTGAAGGACAACATAAGAAGCAGAGACTGGAAATATTCCAGGTGTAGGGCATAGCCAGGGCAAAGATAGAGCAATGGAGCATCACATATGGCAAACAGCCAAGAGTAATTGTAGCTGGATTGTAGACTACACAGTGGAGAATAAAAGGTGATGGGACTGGAAAGGTTGGGGGGATCAGGTTATAGAGAGTTATGTGTGTGGGTGTATGGAGGGGGTATGTGATTGACATGACTGACTTGTGGTTTGGGAAAATCACTTTGCCAGCTGAGTAAAAGATGCTTTATAGTAAGGAGATAATTGAAGCAGGGAGACCAATTAGAAGGCTACTATAATAGTTCAACTGAAAGGTGCTAAGGACCTGAATTGGAGTTGTAGCTGTGTGTTTGAAGAGAAAGGCACAAGAGATGTTATAAAAGTATTGTTTTTATTCAATCATTTCAGCTGTGTCTGATTCTTTGGGACCCCATTTGCGTTTTCTTGGCAGAGATACTAGAATGATTTGCCATTTCCTTCTCTAGCTCATTTTACATATAGGAGACTGAGGCAAACAGGGTTAAGTAATTTGCTTGGGATCACAGTTAATAAGTGCCTGAGTACAGATTTGAACTCAGGAAAGTGAGTCTTCTTGACTTCAGGCCCTACCCTCTAGTCACTGTGCCCTTGGGCAAGTCACTTAACCCCAATTGCCTTATCCTGGGTCATCTCCAGTCAGCCTGATGAATATCTGGTCTCTGGATTCAGATGACTCTGGAGGAGAAATGAGACTGGTGACCTGCACAGCCCTCCCTCACTCAAAACAAAGTCAAGTGCAAGTCGTGTCATCATTTCTCTGATGGCATGGTTTTCTTTGGCAACGAAGGACGAACAGACACAGTCATGCAAGGAGAAACAACAAAATTTGACAAAGGATTGGCTGTATGGAGTAGAGTGAAGAATCCAGGATCATACTGAGATTGGGAGCCTGGGTGATTGGGAGAATGGTAGTGCTATGAATAGTAATAGGAAAGTTAGGAAAAGGGGAAGGGTGTGGGGAATAGATAATGAGTTAAATTTTAGATATGTCAAACTTGAGTTTATAGTTTCAGTGGAATAATGAAGCTTGAACCTAAATTGTAGAGGGTTGAAAAGAGAATGAGAGGACAGGAAATGGAGTCACTTATATAGATATCTTTGTCACAGAGTTTAGCTGAGAAGGTGCAGAAGGATATCAAATGAAAGCTGGTTGGGAGCAAATGAAGTTTTTTATAGATACATGTCCTTAGTGTGTTTCTAAGAAGCAAGGAAGACGTGGATAGGAGAGATTGAAGAGAGAGTGTATGATTATCTTACTCTACTTTGTTTGATCAAGAACTTTATCACATCTTTTCCCTTAATTTGTTTATGATAGGACATTTTTTTTATTTAGGTTATATAATAATTTGACTCTTAATGTGTTTTATGGTGTGAGGTATTGTTTAAAATTAATTCTCCCAGACTACTTCTCAGTTTTCCTGAAAGTTTTTCTCCTTACTGTAGTAGCTGATTTCCTAGGGTTTATTGACTTTTATGCTACTAGGCTCAATTGCTACTCTGTCTTGTTTACTTAATTTATTCCATTGATCAACTTTTCTATAATAGAGCTTTGAAAAGAATTATATCTTTACCTCTTGTAAAACACAAGCTTATAATGTATGTTGGGCAATAAATATATTTTTCTGATAATTTTTTGTTATTTTTGTATCTGTCATAAAAGACTGTTTCTAAAATGTAAGAACATCTGATATTAGCAAATATATTCATTTATAATAATTGTAGAGTTTACTCCAAAGAAGAGAATTTAGAATCACAGCCTACTGAGTCTCAGTCCACTGAGGTTTTGACTATATTACATGTTTTTTTATGGAAGAAATTTATAGGAAAATTGATCCACAATGTTAGTATTACATAGGACTTCTGATTTCATTAAAATATAGTATCTATCATTTTTAATATGATGGAACTCAAATTATTTTAAAAATCAATATTAAGTAAGGTTTAGAAAAAATTGTATCTTACTCATATTAGTATAAATATCTTCTGAAGGGGAGGCAAAATTTATAGGATTTATAATTCAAAACATAAGTTCTTTTTTTCAGTAATTAATTGAATCAATTGTTTTAATGCTAATTGCTTTTACATCACTTTGTAATGTATCCAATTTTTCTCCCCATCTCATTTTTCTCCCCTCCCCCAACCCCTAATAACTTGCATTCTGATTACCCCTTTCCTCAATGTACTCTCCCTTCTATCACACCTCACTGTTCCCTTATTCCCATCTTCTCTGTTTTCTTGTAGGGCAAGATTCCTATACAACAGCACTTCAAATATTTGAAGATGGCTATCATGCTCCTAAGAAATCTTCTCCTCTCTTTTCCCAAAATAAAATATCAGCTTATTTCCATCAATGGTCTCATGGCATAATTTCAAGTCCTCTCATAAACTTCTTTATTTTTAATAATAATAGCTATCATTTATATAGCTTCTGTAATTGCTAAAGCAGTGTAAATCATTGTGCTAAGTGCTTTACAAAAATAATTTCATTAGACTCTTACAACAATGCTGGGAAATAGTGCTATTATTATTTACATTTGGCAAATAAGGAAACTGAGGGAAGAAGTTGTGACTTGCTCAAGATCACATGGCTAGGAAGTATTTGATGCCAGATTTGAATTCAGGTGTTCTTGATTCCAGGCTCCATCCTCTATCCACTGGGCTACCTTAGTAATTCTAGAAAGGGGTCCATTGGCCTCATCAGCCTGCCAAAAGGGTCCATGACTCAAAAAGTTTAAGAGCTAGATATTATGCTTCTGTGAATTCAGATGAATATTAGATGACTAAATTTTCTTTGCCTGACATTTCATACTGACTCATACAAGCTACTAAGGTCTTTCTCACATGAACTATGTCTTATCCAGAGAGATATTATAAGAGACTTTTTAAATGACTGAGATACAGGTTTATGATGGCCAAGCATTCCTCGACCCATTTTTTAAAAACCAGGAAATGACTTAATCAGATGACTTAATCTTGATGAACCCATGTGGGTTCACCATGAACATTGCTTTCTTGGTGCTCATTAAGGATTCTTTTAATCATGTAGCATTGAAATTTTAGTTATCAAAAAAACCTAGTTTACAAGAATGTAGTTTGAAGAATCGACCTTCTTCCAATTTAAAAACCGTAAGGCATTATGAGAAATGTTCCTTTCATGATTCATCAAAATATTTAATCCTTTGGAACTAGAATATTAGTTGAAACAAATAAGTAGTTTTATTTTGCTTTCTAACAGGAAATAGATGGAATTGACCTGGGGACCATTTATAGTAGGAAAAAAAGATGCAAATAATCATTAGAGATCCCTAGTCATTCTCCTTACTGTCCTTTAAGGTTTGTGCTATCTTTTTTGGCAGAGGGAGATGATGACTATGGCCTAATTTGTTCTATTTGGTGAGTCTGATCTATGTTGTTTCCTCTTTCTATTTCCACTACTGACTGTTTTCTGGCTTCTGGTGTCTTGATTTGATCTAGCATGCTGACTTTTATCTCCTGTGCTTTTGACTTTGAGGTTTTGTTTTTTTTTTTACTATGTTCCACATCCAATAGTAACTCCAAATATCCAACTAGAGCCCCTTCAATGTATATTTGAAAAAATTCAGAATGTGAGAAATTAAGTGATATGTCAAGGGTAACACAGAGCATCAGGTGTTGAATTTAGGCCTTTCTGACTCCAAGTCTAGCATTCTATTCACTGGGCATCTTGTTGCCCAATATTACAGACTGGATTTATATGTGTAAACAATGAGGTTGAATTAGGCAGCCTTGTAGGTCATTCAATGCTCTCTATGTGTGATCCCGTAATTTGGGGCTTATCAACTAATTAGCATTCACTGTAGATTCAAACAGAAGTCTTCTGTCTATAAATTCTGTCCTCTAAGTCCTAAATCTAATTCTTTCCCCAGATATGTATTGTCTATCCACTCATTTCTCATATTAGGAAACTGATGCTCAGAAAAATTAAGTACGTCCAACTGGAAAGTCTAAGAATAACTTAATCACAAAATGTCTTTCTCCACACTTGTGTTTTCCTCTTGCACTTCATGAAGTATAGTTGGACACTTCCTACCTCCCTCCTTTACTATAAAATGCTGAGTTAATGATTAATATATATTAGAAGAAAGCAAGTTGAAGCGAAAGTGGATCAGAATACAAAAACCAACATAAACAAAGCAGTCCAGAGGAGATCTAGAATTGACATTTACCAATCTGAATGTTAGAGGGAAGAACTGAGGTGAATGTATAGAAAAGGGATGACAAAAATACCTATAGATTAAAAGAACTAGAAAGACAATCTCACTTCTATGCACAAAAAGAATGAATGGTTAATGCTCCCAAATAAACCATTTGGTCTCTATGTACCTTCCAAAGTCTAAGCTGTAAAATGAAAAATTTTTTCTCCTGAAAAAAATGATCACATTCATTCAGAAACTTTTGTCACCCTCTTTGCCCTGATCATTTTTAAGTGGAAGTAGTTATTTACAAAACTTACAAAAAGTATTTTTTTAAAAAAATTCTATATGATTTGGATTCTCTCATTAAGTAGTTGATTTATTTAAAATGAGAAACCTAAAAGAGTGGATCCAATTTTAGCTAAGAAGTTAATTATTTATTTAGGAATAGAAACAAACATTAGAAGCCCATTCATAGATTTTTTTTTTACTTACAGAATGAATGCATGTATCCAAAATTGTACTTCGGATTATTAAGAATAAAAATAGCTCTCATTTATATGATTTTTTGATAGCTTATGAAGTCTTTTCATATGTTATATGATTTGATCCTCATGAAAAAACTGCTAGGCAGTTGCCATAAGTATTATTCCTGTTTTATAGATAAGGAAACAGAAACCTAGAGAAGTTAAGTAACTTGCCCACTACCACACAGCTTGTCAGTGTTAAGAGTACAGAACTGAACCCAATTCGTATCCAACTCCAAATTCTCTCTTTCTGGGGTTCTTTTTTAGTGGCATCCCCAGCCTGTTAAACAAAGAGGACTCAGTGAAGTTCAAATCTCCTGAGTCACCATATCAAAAATAGATGAAAGTTTTTCCCTCTGGCAGAGAATTTGAATATCAACTGACTGCCACTTCTACCACCATTCTCCCTCTCTCCCACAAGCACCACAAGCATGAATCAGTACAACTCCCCAGGATCAGGTCTCTTACTCCTTCCCCCCAATGGTTCCTTCTTGACCCAGAAAAAAATACCTATAAAATTTCACCGGATTTTACTCTTTTCAGCGGGCCTTTCTACTGGCCCCAGTAGACTTGAATTGGCTATCCTTCTTTATTGTATGTCCTCTCAATAAAACTGGCAAGTTTTATATTTTATTTCTTGTTGCAAACTCTTTGTTTCCTTGTACTACACTTTGGGACCTGAAACTTTACTAATCCTGTATTTAGATACCATGATACCTGTAAATGTAATTGCTCTTGATTTTAAAAAAAATATTTTAATGTGACATATGAGTATGCTTACAATTTCTTTGTCCTTACCAATTATTCTCTTATTTCTGTCACTATATTTTTAAGGACATTGTCAATCCATTATTCTATATCATATCTAATCATAATTAGTCATTTTAATGATAAGAATTTTAATAGTGTATATATATCTATCAATGTGATGAAACTAGTTAAAATTCTGTTCAACATAAGAAACTCAGTCATTTTAGAAATTTTCCTCTTTGTATCTTAGTGTCGTTACTAAGGGCAAATGGAAACAGGAGGTAAATCAGTAAGCATAGTCATTGTATGGAGATTAAACATGTACTTTACTTAATAAGCTGGCCCTGATAGGAATAATTCATAGTCCACAGAATAATAATCAATAGGTTACAGACTCAACATGATGAAGTCTCCATTTCAATTTGGTTTGATCGTTTAAAAATCTTATGACATTGTGACTTTTAAAGGTTATTTAAATAATTATCATTTCCCTAAAATTCATAGGATTAGAGATAAAATTTGATATATTATTAAGGTATCTTATGATACCTTTGATTTGTCTCTTCTGTCTTGCAATGCTCAAAATAGTACAATGTATTTTCAAATGGTTGTATCCCATAATTTTAATGTATTTCAGTGACATTTGATTCATAGCTAGAGGTTATACAGAGAGACGGGATTGCATTCCATGAGATGTGGAGTTCACAGAATCACAAATACAGTGTGACTTTCATGTATGTATGTCTTTGGGAATGAAAGCAAGGATGTTAGAAGAAAAGCACTGGGATGTAAGTCAGATCTATCTAGAATATTGTATTTGGAAATAGAAAGGATACCAATTAAAGTGCACAAATAGAATGTGGCACCTTAACATCCTGTATCGAAGGACAGATAAACCTTTCTAGAAATGAGGATTCATATTTAGTAAGGTATGGAATAGATTCAGATGTCCAAGACTAAAGTATGATAGCAATTCAATTCACCTTGGTTGGTATAAACTTTTTTTTTTTAATTTTAAATAGGGTCTCTGAAGCTGTATGGCCTCTTCCATTATCTATCACTATAAGTGACAAGAAATACACATTTGTAAAGTCACAATAATTATTTGCATGCCAAGCGTTCCCCAGAATATAATTCATTCACATCTAATCATGCTTACTTCTATTCCATGAAGAATCATTACCCATTTATAAAAATGTACTGATGATGCTTTCTATTTAGAACAAAACTACAGCTATGACTTTATGGGCAACATTAATAGTAGAAAGGAGCTCTGGGTAGGCATGAACTAAGCCTATTGCTCCCCAGACAGTGAGCATCCTAAATCTTTAGAATTGAGTTTTAATTCATTGCTTCTACTACACATTCCCACTTTGTCATTCACAAGACCCCACTCCTATTACAATCAGATGTCAGTTGTGCCCTCTTCGGCATTCCCATGAGAAGCCATTGTAGAAATCGCTAGCTTTCGGTGAGCTTCAAACTTAAAAAAGTTTTTTTTCCTCAAAGCATCTCTGTAGTCTGCTTTGTAGTGGGCATGTGCAGGATCATAAAATCACAAGAACTATAAGATCATAAATTTAGACACAGAAGGCATCTCAGATGTTATTTACTCCAACCTCCTCATTTCACAAAAACCAAGGCCCTGGAGGATAAATGTTATGTCCAAGGTCACAACATTAGGAAGCATCAGGTCTTCTGATTCCATAGGCAGTGATCTTTCTATTCTACTACAGGTGGTAATACTTTGATAGGGTTTGATAATTTCGATGTTTACATTTTCCCTTCAACAAGAGTTCCATTCTTTTTATTCTCTTTAAAGTTCAAGATCCAATGTATTTGAGGTTAGTGAATATGTGTAATAGGCAAATTTATTTTCTGTTGCAGATACTCTATGATACCATAGGGCAACTAGGTGGCACAGTGGATAGAATGCCAGTCTCATGGTCAGGAAGATATTTTCACAAGTTCACATCTGGCCTCAGAATCTTACTGGCTATATGACCCTGGGTAAGTCACTTAACCATATTTGCCACAGTTTCCTCGTCTGCAAAATAGGCTGGAGAAGGAAATGGCAAACCACTCCACTATCTGTGCCAAGAAAACCCAAATGGGGTCACAAAGAGCTGGACATGACTGAAACAATTAGTGTCTCTGAGAAAGGCCTCGTTTCTAAAATATAAATATAAAATAAAATATATAGAGAACTGAGTCAAATTGATAAGAATACAAGTCATTCCCCAATTGACAAATGGTCAAAGGATATGAACAGGCAGTTTCCGATGAAGAAATTAAAGCTATCTATGGTCCTACGAAAAATTGTTCCAAATCACTATGGATTAACGAAATACAAATCAAAACAACTCTGAGGACCCTTATCCTATCTATCAGATTGGCAAATATGATAAAACAGGAAAATGATAAATGTTGGAGAAGATGTGGGAAAATTGGAACACATTGGATTTGTGAACTGATGCAACTATCCTGGAAAACAAATTTGGAATTATGCTAAAAGGGCTATAAAACTGTACATAATAATCTCTGACCCAGCAATACCATTTCTAGATCTGCTTCCCAAAGAGATCATAAAAATGGGAAAAGGGATCTGCAGGCTTTATAGAAGCTCTTTTTGAGATGATAAAGAATGGCAAATCAAAGGGATGCCCATCAATTGGGGAATAATGGAACAAGTTGTGGTATATGAATGTAATGGAATACTATTGCTACGTAAGAAATTATGAGCAAGTGAACTTCAGAAAAACTTAGAAAGACTTACATGAACTGAAGTCAAATGAACAGAACCAGGAGAATATTGTACACAGTAATAGCAACATCTTGTGATGATAAACTTTGATAGATTTAGCACTTCTTAGCAATACAAAGATCTAAGACAACTCCAAAAGTCTTATGATGGAAAATACTGCCCACATCCAGAGAGAGAACTATGAAGTCTGAATGCTGATTGACGCATACTATTTGCTCTATCTTTTCTTGTTTATTTCTTTTTTCTCATCTTTTTTCTCATGGTTTCTCCCATTGGTTCTAATATTTCTTTACAACATGACTAATGTGAAAATATATTTAATATGAGTGCATATGTATAACATATCAGACTTCACACAGTCTTGGGGAGGAGAAGAAATTTTAGAGCTCAAAATCTTATAGAAGTGAATGTTAAAACCCAAAAACAAATTAATTAAAAAATAAAAAAAAATAAAATTAGTCACACAAAAAATTACTTGCAAAGTTTTGATCTGTAAATAAACACCTCAGTATTTTAGAGCACCCAGTGAAGCTGGAGGTAGTTAGCACAGACCTTAAAGGGTTGTTGTGAAGGTCAATGACATATTGATTGTGCTTAGCACAGTGCCTGGCATATAGTAAGTCCCAAATAAATATTAGCTTATATTACTATCGTCATCATCATCATTATGATCACTGCTCTAATGTATGCTGACGTACTCTTTGAGAACTCTTAGAGTAGATCAAGGGTCTTTATCTCATAGTCAATATATGTCAGAGTCAGAATTTGAACTCAGATTTTCTTGGGCTCATTAAATAAATATGAAACCATTTGATAAGTATTTATTGCTTAGCATTGGCAAGCAGAGTGCCAGGTTAGGTTAGGAGGATATACACAAAAACAACTGAAATGGTCTCTACATTTAAGAAACTTGTACTAGAAAAGACAAAATTTAAATGAGTAAAATGACAAATATATGTGAAATACAAGGTAAATGTTTTTATAGCACATATATACATATATACACATATGTATATATACACATATATATTTGTGTGAATATGTGTGCATATGTATATATACATATGCACATATGATATCAATTACTATTACCTAGAGTTTCTATAGCACATAGTATATAATCTATATGATATCTTTATATAATATGTTCTATAGAAATTTTTGATGTCTTATTTCTGTCTCATATTCTTTTAATATTATAACCAAACAGAAACCCTTTTCTAAAGCACATTCATTATAATGGTAAAGAATTTTATGACAGTACTACCAATTCTGACTATTTCTTTTCCAATTTTAGAGAAGATTATTGTTGTAGCCTTAGGTACAGTTAGTTATTTAAAACCTGCTATGAGAAAATCACTCTACATAATTGTTTAATATCTATACTCGACATGTTTTCTTATATTCAAAATGTCCCTTCTCTTCTCTGCCCTAAAGGGTCCTAATATCTCTAGACTGTGACTCCCTGGAGAGTAGAGACTGTGTCTTATGTGCTCGTTTCACATACAACCTAGCATTTTGCCTTGAATAGACTAGAGAATCAATAAATATTTATTGAATTATGCTGAAAAGAATAAAACTTGGTTCCGTTGGAAGCTTCATTTAGAAACAGACTGGGTGGTGCAGTGTGTGTGTGGGGGCGGGGGGGGGGGAAGATGTACTCAGATGGCTGATGATCTTGTTTCAAGTTCCACCTCTGTCACTTACTGTGTGATCTGAGACAATTCACTTAACCTCAGTGGGCCAGGACTGCTTCATTTACAATATGAAATATCGTCATCATCATTGTCGTCCTCATTACGATCACTGCTCTAGTGTATGTTGACATACTCTTTGAGAACTCTTAGAGTAGATCGAGTCTTTACCTCATAGCCAGTATATGTCAGAGTCAGAATTTGAACTTTGACCAGATAAGCTTAAAAGTGACTAAGGTTAGTTTAGCTCTAGATCTATGAGCCTATTATTCAAAGACTCTAATTAGTCATAGAGTTGTGTCTGTAGGTCTCAAGAAATGGGAGGGATGAGAAGTAAAAGATTCGAAGGAAAGACATTTACAATGATTTTTCTTTACATAGCAAAATATGAGAATCAGGGCAGGCTTGATCATTCCCATGCTCAGGAAAGCTCTCCTCTCAGGTGGGCTCTTATAGTCAGAGAGCCAAAGAGTTCCCAGAAGTTTTAATATCCAGCATGGAGGTGGCTGCCTCCAAAGGAAAGCAGGAGCTATAGACCATCCAAGCCTTCTTAGACTGTGATATTTGCTCCTAATGAAGGCAAGTTACTCTAGCATTTCCTCCACCAATGTAGTTAAGGACAATCAGGAGTGGTAGTGTTCCATCTAGGAATGCCTTGGTATACTAGAACAAGAGACCTCAACGTGGCCATTCTGTTGCTGAATATACAATATATTGAGTGATTTTTCCTCTTTGGTAAGCCTCCTTTCTGATACACTGTGCCCAGACTATGTGACCTTTGGAGTATTGGAACCAACTTACAGGGTTGTGTAGTGAAGTTGTCAAAGGTTCTCCAAGGTGGAGTGGAACACCTTCCCAAAGTAACTGAGGTACTTCTTGACACATATCTTTGATTGACACCAAGGCTTAGTCTAGCTAATAAGCACCAATAGATGCTATTCAATCTTCAATAAGTTGTGATTTGCTTTTTAACTATTGTCCTATTAATCACACTTAGGTGATAGAAATATTAATGGAAGAGGTGGGCAGCTTTGGATAAGATATATGGTAGATCTTTTTTTGCAAGTATTTGCTTATAATAACAAAGATGTTCCTCCACTCCACCCCTCCCCACTATTAATAATATAGAAGAAAGCAAAAAGATGTGGATAATTTGCTGACCTCAGAGTCGGGAATATCTGTGTTCAAGTTCCATCTATGATACATACTAGTTGTATGATGCGGTTCAAATCACATAACCTGTCAGAACCCCCAGGAAACTCTTAGTTTAGGACTATAAACAGAAGTATAGTTATCAATATGTTTTGGTAGGGGGAGATTTTACACTAAGAGCTGCCACAATTTATGAAATCGAAAGTTATAGGTTCAAGCCCTGGTACTGTCATTATTGTTTTGACTGGGGGTAATCAAACTAGGCTTGAGTTTCTTCATCCATAAAAATGCTAATAATCTTGACAGCTGTCAGTCAGTCGGTCAGTTAACATGCATTTATTCAGCACATGTTATGGGTCAGATTGGGAGGAAAATCACTTTTTAAGCTAAAAAGGATCCTATAAGTGTGAACCAATATTGTCTAATCTGGTAGTATACTGATAAGTAGTTCAGTTTAAGGTCAGACTTTGCTGAAATTCTAAATGTTCTCTGCTCCTTGGCTCTTCCAGTGGACATGCCAATTTGGTGTCTATGTGAAAATTTGCAATTTCTTTCTCTGTGTATGCTGCCTGCCAATGTAATTATCACAAACACAGATGTAGAAGGAATTTAACTATATCTGTGTCTCTGGGAGCTGGGATTTACACTGGGGAGGTTTTGATGATTGGAACTGAATTTCACTGCTGGGCAAGTGCTATAACTGTCTAGCTAAGGCTTTTTAAGGAGCTATTCAGGGGTGACCCTGCACAGCACATGGGTGAAAGAAAGGTCAAGACGCGGTCTGAATTTATGGCTGTCTACCACCTTAACTCTATTAGATCATAAGAATATTGTCTAAATGAAAGACAGACTAGAGTTTTCAAGGGCAGTGAAGGGACTTGAAGGTAAATACTTAAGCTAAAGGCAGACGATGCTAAGGCTTTCAGAAATATGCTTTCCTCTGCTCTCCCTGGTGATTAATATAACTTTTCAGAATGGAGATATTAAAACCACTAATACAGGTAGGTTAACTATTTACTCGAAAAGTCATGACACTTTTTTTAGGCAAGGTTTGGGGTTTGGGGGTAAAACAGAAACCCTCCCAATCTTGTGGAGGATGTACAAAGGGGAAATTAAAGGCGGCAGGGTGCTTTGCTAATTATTCAGTGCTGTTTTGCAGCTCTCACTAAACCCTGAGATCAGAGCAAAGTACACTGCCTGTGGCTGGTGAGTGCTTCCCACTTAACGGGGGATAGAGAGAAGGCCCAGAAGGAGTCCTTGGAGTCATAGAGGAGGGAAATTACTTTTCAGCTCAGCAGGGGCACCATAAGTACCACAGCAACTTGCAAATGTTCTCATCATAAATAAATATATGTGGGTAGAACAGAAAAATAGAAGTGATAAGTATTACTTAGCTGTCCTGAAAGCTATACTAAGCAGGCCCTTCTTATTTCTGGCTATACTGCTATGCAGTCTCATAGGGAGTGGGATAAAGTGGAAAGCACATTTAGGTTTGTGGTCTAGGAGGCAGTATGGTACAGAGGAAAGAGTACTGGCTTTGGGTGGAAAGGACTTTGGTTAAAACCTGTCTCTGATACTTACTACTTGAGTGATGTTAGGTAAATTATTTAACTTTCCTAAACCTCAGTTTCCTCAATTATAAAATAAGGTAGGAGGATTGGATGATTTCTATCATGTGCTCTACTTCTTTGATCCTATTAACTCTAGATAATACAGTTAGTAACTGTCTGATCAAGGAACCTATTAGAACCTCAGTTTCCTTACCTAAAAAATGAAGATAATATTTGCATAACCTCTGGTGCAGGTATTCTCTGTGCTGCGAATAAAGGTCTGCCAAATTTGCAAATTTATTATTACTGATTAAATGCTATCTTGGGAAATCATATTACTTCACCAGGCCTCAGTTTTCTCATCTGTGAAATGAGGAGTTTGGACAAGATGATATCTAAGATCTCTTCCAGCTCCAAATCTGTGACCCTATGTGTAAAGTTCCTTCTCTGATTCCTTGAGGAACGACAGTCGCAGGTACAAGTTCTTTTGGGAGCTTCAACAAAGCTCATCTACACTCACAAATGTGGTTTATCAGACAAAGGACACAATTATCTCAAAGCAAAGACATATTGAAGTATCACAGCGTAAACCATGATAACAGAACATTTTCCTCATAAACCTGGAGCATATTCTCCCACAATTGCACATAGCATCAGTAGGAAAAGTGGGTATATGCATAGAACAAGTAACTAGACACACTAACACACAGAACACACAAATTATTCATATTTTTGCTATCTAATTAGGATCTACTTGTATTAACATGCACTTTAGCACAATATACTATCCCAATTTACCTGAAACTTCAGATCAGAGAAAAGGAACCTTTTAACAGGGTGATCCAAGGAGCTTAAAAAACAAAGTTTGAAAAGAATGAATGTTTGCTGATCTGTTAAAGAGCTCTGGGAGTGTGACCAGACTTATTAATTTGCTCGTTTCAGGGCTGCCACAACTGCCTCTCCTTGAAACCATTTATCATCATCTTACTGGAAACAAGGTACCTTCCACATCTCCCTGAGCAGTTGATAGCCTTGTTTCCCTTGTGCTTTTGGCAGAAATTAATTGGAAAAAGAAAGAATTTCCACATAGAGGCCTAATACCAGATAAAAAGTTTCTAAATTATTGTACTACTTTAAAAGTCAGTTACTGAGTGGATTGATGTCATTTGGTAGAAGTTTCTTTCATTCCTTGTAATACTGACTTTGTAGCAGGTTGCTGCCCTCACTTTTCTCTTTTTCCCTCCTTTTCTCTCCTCCTCCCTTTGAAATGAAACCTATAAGTCATATCTATTTCTGGTGACACCCTATCACATTACTTTTTAAATATAGTTGTTTCAATAAAATATTACATCTGAGCCTTTTGCCACTTTGATGTGGTACCATGTTTGGCTCATGATTCTGGCTTCCTAAAGACTCTGGGTTAGAGGACTATACATATATATATGTATATCCTATATTAAAACAAACATGAATATAAATACATTAAATTATAAATATAAAATAAACAAAATATAAATATGTATATATACACATGTATACATATATATGCATATCTATATTTATCTATCTATATATTTATATGTATTTATATATAGGCAGATTCCCCTGCTTCCAACTACTTTGTACAGTGGAACTAATGCTTCCTTGCTTATATTGATAACTCCAAGCTTGTATTTTGTTTTAGCTTTGGCCTATGATACTGTTCATGTATATAAACTCATATTTCTGTAGGTTTGCCAAGTGCTTCTAACCAAAATCAAAACAAAACAAAAACCAGATCAAGTCCAATATCCCGTGATGTAGGTAGTGAATATATTAGAATATCTGTGCTGTTGTGTCTTGTCCTACACTTTCTTAGATGTGGAAGGGAAACTTAAAATTCCCCTCTGCTACAGAAATGAACTCTTGCTCAACTCTCAATACATTCACGTTGCTGCTATTTTTCTTTCTGAAGAAGTGGGAAGGTCAGGAAGAACAAGAAAAGATACACAAGGTGGTATTTGTTTTTATTTTTCTGCTGTGGTTTGTTTTTAAAGCCTGAAATAATGGGAAAGAAATAATGTGAGTGTAGCTGCAGTCACCTCTGGAAAGACTCTATGGCAGGTGGAACATTTTGTGTCACAGCTGGGTGAAGATGATAATGATGATGTTGAAAATATAATAATGATAATGAGAAATTGACACACTGACTACGTGACTGGGAAAGTCAATTAACCTTTTAGTTCCTAAGACTACAAGGTGTGGCAACCTGCATTGTAGGAGGGAGTTTCCTTGCTTGGCAATTCTTTATGCTTGTGAATTCTCAACTCTTATTTCTGACTCTGCAGACCAATATAATAACAACAGCAGAAATAACAACAAAAGCTAACATTTATGTAATCTTTGAAGGGTCATGAACAGTTTTCCTCTAGATACTAACCACAGTGGTTGCTGAAATATTAACCTCATTTTATAAATATAAAATTCAGGTTATATGACTTGCCCGAAATCACATAGTCAGGGAGAGTAAAAAAAGGTGGATGGGACTCAAATTCACATCTTCTGAATCGTAATCTACTCCTCCCTCCCACACTTCCTCCCTAAGCATGGTAATAATTTTTTTGTACCTCAAATTCTTTGTTGGGAAAGGAGTAATGAAATGGTAGTAAGCCTAGAATGCTTTGTAGAAAGAAAAGTTACTTCTTTTTCTGAATATGGAGCATGGTTTATTTTTCTTAAAACAAATCTTGACTCTCTAAGCTCCCATCCCTTAAATCCTGGCAGATATGCAGTGCCTATAAAAAAATTCCCACCCATTCTCATCCAAGCCCCTTACTTTGGGACATTGGTTATAGTTGGGGTATAGGGGGCCAGGGAGGAACTGTGACTTACTTATATGGTTCTCTTGCTCTACCTTTAGTTTATATTTTTGCTAGTCCTGTTTGGATTTTTATGACCCCTCTTCTACCAGTGTCTGGCTAATTCTTGTTTAAAAATCTTAATGCCCATTCCCCATACTACTTGTTGATGAAGGACCCCAGATCAACTCAATACACTTTGCTCCTGTGTATCAGCTGCCTTCTCCTTTCTCTGTGGTTCCTTTCTCCCATCATTAAGTTCCTCCAGGAACCTCCATTTGAGGAAGGATCAAGACAAGTCATCCTTCATTCTCTTGATTTCACCACTATACCTTCATCCCATAGACATTGCAGCTCCCATTTGTATATTGTCTTCTCCCATTAGAATGTAAGCTGCTTGAGGTCAGGAGCTATCTTTTTTTATTGAATTTGTATTCCCAACACCTACCATAGTACCTGACCCATTTAAACTGCTTAATAAATACATTTTTAATTGCTTTGACTTGAGTGAACATCCTGATTGCCTTCTTCTGGAATTTGTCTAGCTCCTCAAGCTTCTGATAACTTGGTGCTCAGAACTGAGCAATACCCCAGGTGGCTCTAAATGAGGCAGAGTACTTCAGGACAATCAACTCCCTTGTTCTGGACACTATGCTCTCAATGTAGACCTAGACCAAGAGAGAGTGTTTTGGCTACCATGTCATACTGTTCACTTACAGTAAGCTTGAGATCCACCAAAACACACAGGTATTTTTCACGTAAACTGATGTCTACTTATACTTGTATCTTGTACTTGTGTAGTTGACTCAATGGAATTTACTCTCCAAGTGTATTATTCTGCTTTACATCTGTTCTTTCTTCTTGGACCAAAGGTTTATAACTTAAAAGAGAGATGAGACAATTTTTGGGAGTCTAGGAATAGCATTCTTTTAGAAGGTTCATAATATACATAATAGATGTGTGTATGTAAAATGCATATATATTTAATTGACTATATATCCATTCATACATACATACATATATATAGTATATGCATATGAATGTTATACACACATAGATATATTTATATGTTAAGTGTCTGTATATATGTACGTATATATAATGTCTATGTATGTGCATATGTGTGTGTTTATACATACATATATGTACACATATACACAGATGTACACATGTAGTCCAGATTTAATTCTATCTGTAATGGTAAGGGAATTTGAAGATCTTCCCTGCCCCATAATAAGCCCATGTGACCTGCTTTAAACATTGGCCCAGCCTGCAGGTTGAGTCACATGGAGGGATGGTGAGAGGAGTTTGCTAAATAGATGAAGCAGGAAGGGAGCATCAGGAAGAGAAAGTGAGGCGGAGTTTAGAGACAGCAGGCAAAGCAGAGGAGAGCAGCTAGCCTGAGTGAGAGAGGGAGTGATTTTGCCTAAGGGAGCTTGTTTGTGGGGAGGCCTAATAAAGGGAAGGCTTGGGGATGGCCATGCTATGCTGTGCTCCCTGCATTGATAATGTATATAGATTTCTTTATTACTAAGATGGATTTGGTTTTCTGGTGTTTGGATAAATGGCTTGGTTTCATCTTTGAGAAAGAGAGTTTACATTTAACAAATTTACCCCAGAAATATACATACATATCCATAGTGGCTCCTGTGACTATTTGTATTAGCGTTATACTAGCTCAGATATATTGGTTTATTCATTTTTATTACTAGATTTAATTTGTATTAACTAAACATCTATAGATTTAACATAATTTCTATATATAAATAGTATATACAATACTGTATTTTATACTTATTATATATACCATACAATATGATATAATACAATACAAAAGAAACATTGACTACTAATTCTTTATATCTTTGGAATACACCTTTATTAATGCAGTAATGTGCCTTAGAAACTGGGCAAATGACCAAGGAGCTCCTATAGCCTTTTCCGATTAACATGTTAACGCAAATAAGCCCATAAGTTTAGGTGATTGCCACCTTTGGAGACAGGGGTGTCCTGAAATTGAGAGGATATCGTTTGGCACAGTATGAAATTGAGGGAATATTATAGGGGGAACCATAGCAGCAACAAGTTGTGGGAAAGCAAGATTGCATAAGGAGAAGAGATTTACTTGGGGCACCTCACTAAGGATTGTTCTCCATTTGGAGCAGTGTTGGGCTGCATAAATACATAGGCCTGAACTCTATTGTCCTCCAAGACTAATGATTCAGTTCCACATTGCATGACTTTTTTCATTAATAGGATTTTAGAATTTAAAATAGCTGCCATTTATGTAGCATCTACTATGTGCTTCTCTGACTTATTTTAAGTCCCACTTAAAATCCCATATTTTATAGGAAGTCTTTTCTAACCCCTCTTAATTCTAGTGACTTCCTTCCATTAATTATTTCCTATTTGTCTTGTATATAATTTGTTTTGTATATATTTGCGTGTTGTTCCCCTGTCAGATTGTAAGCTGTTTTAGGGTAGTATCTGTCTTTTGACATCATGGCACTTAGCACCATGCCTAGCACATACTAAATATACTAAATATTTATTATTACAAAATATTTATTCATTGGTATGCTCACTAAATGTTTACCAAGTGTTTATTCATTGATATGCCAGGCAGTATACTAAATATCCCAAATATTATCTGATTTGATCCTCACAGTAGGTGAGGTGCTATTATCATTCCTATTTTACAGTTGTGGAAACTGAGGCAAACAGGATAAGTGAGTAGGCTAGTCTCACATGGCTAGTAAGTATCTGAGCCTAGATTTGAACTCAGGTCTTTCTGACTCCAGATCCAGCCTTCTGTCTACCATGCTGCCTAACTTCATGGCCAAAAATCATTTTTGACCAATGATATCCATTTGATATGTGAGATAATCGAGACTCAATGAAGTAAAGGAAATTAGGGAAGGTCAAAAATACTTAACCAACTTTCACATCTGAGAGGTAGAAGAAGCACTAAATAATAATAAACAGATGAGTATGCCTGTTGGAGAGGCAGCTTCATGTAGTGAGGAGAAAGGCATGGGATTTGAATCTGAATCCTTTGACCTCAAATCCCATGCCTTTCTTTCTACTGAATCAAGATGCCTCTCTAACATGCCTATTCATTTGTTTATTTTGGCTAAAAGACCTCTTTCGTGGCTCTGACTTCAATAGCTCTGATGATATTAGGCACTTTTTTTCCGGACTCCTGTTCCTGAACGTTCATGCTCAGAGTATAGCACCATGGCTGGGAAGCTATGTTTAGATCCCTTGCTCTATTCTGTTTCCTCTTCTGGCCCTGTTTTCCCCAGTGCCCCAATGATGACAGTATTAACTCTGCCAACTCTTGTCACTTTCCCTGTTATTCTATGAGTAAACCATTCTTACAACCTGCTTCCTTGCCCGATTCTGAAGTAAGATTGGGAATTTAAAAAGTTCCCCTAGTAATCCCAGGTAGAACAGAACTTTAGCCCCTCACTTATCATAGCCAATGCTTTGAGTACTCAAAAAAGGAAAGATACTTAAAAAAACTCCACTGATATTCATAGTGCATCACCTGTTCTAACAACCATAAAGCATCCTGACTAAGGTGTCCATAATTCTGAACCACTGTTCTTTACATATGGTCTGTGAAGTTACCCTTTGCAAAAATGCCTTCTTGGCACTGAGGTGGAAAGGACTATGGTATGGAGCATGGTCAGTAATGCCTGTTTTGTTCTTTTTGATGAGTTGTTAAGTTTTAATTATTTTTTTCCTCCTTATTGTTATTATTGTAATTATCTGATATGTGTTGGCTCTATGGAAGCAATAACTTGCTCAGGGTCACACAGCTAGTAAAGGTCTGAGGCAGGATCTAAACTCAAGTCTTCCTGTCTCCAAGGTCTTCCAATTCATCCACTATGTCACCTTTCTCCACTGAGAACTGCATATGATTAAAATAAAGTATCAATAAAATTACTGTAAAAAATGTAACTTCTTAAAGTCAGGACTATTCCAGAAAAATCTGGGGCATATTAATATAACGAGGATACCATTAAATAATTGGTTTTCTCCACAGTTGCCTCCTCTAAGAATTCCATGTTGCTTCCAGGCTGTGTTCTATGATGTAGGGAGTCAAGTGTTAACCTCTATCAATTAGTTATCATATGTAAACATCTTCCTAAGTAATAGCCATTCACAGCAGGCCAAGAGGGAAAGTTCTGCCCACAGCTGAATGGCACACAGAGTCAAAACCCACGGCAACTTCCCAACCTGCCCATTTCTCATCACACTGTTTTCTGACCAAATGAAAAGGACTTGGTATGTGGAAGAACAGTAGGTTTCTCATTGTGTTTGTGGCATGACTTCTGTGACATGAACCCCACGCTCTTTTTCTCTGACTACAATGTTAATTTGTGAGAATGGTTACCTAGGTTTTCTCCTTTTTTTGTCAGCATGTCAATCTAGTGTATGATGAAAACTGATTTTCTTTTTTTTTCCAGGAAGCACAGCCTGTCAATCAATCTGGCTGCCACTGACATTTTTTTTTATTGCTTTTAAGAATATCTCAAAGGGCTTTAGTCCATTACATAAAATCATAGAATTTTAGAGATGGAAGGGACCTGAGAGATCATCAGTCCAGTAGTCTCGAACTCAAATTGCATATTTGTTTAAGTTTAGAGCAGTTATCTATTTGCATTACAGTAGTATAAATTCTTGCTTGGCTTTTCTTTTTGTAATTTTAATTTTTAATTTATGGAATGAAACTCTTGCTTAGCTTTTCCCTAGTTTATTAATACAAGTATATTTTTTTTTCTGAACCAAGCAGCAAAAGGCCTTGTAACTTAAGTGGGGTGACTTTAGACAGTCCCATGCAGCTACCCTTATTTTCAATTCAATTTAACACAATTTATTTCAATACAATTCATTTTTAATTCATCTAGTCATCAGTCCAAACCTATTCAATTCCAGTGGCACTAATTAAATGTCTGGTATGTATAAAGCATTGTAGATCTGAAGACAAAAATGAGAAACAGAACCTTCCCTCTTAGAGTTTCCATTCTGTTTGTTTGAGATTCCTCTCTAGCCCAATCTGTTCATTTTACCTGGTTGGGAAAGTGAGGTTGAGAGGTGATGTGATTTATCAAATGTCACATACTAGGCACTGGCAGAGCCAAACTAGAACTACGTCTATCATTCCTATAATTCCAGTCTACTGCTTTCCTCCCACTTCATACCATATTGCATCTGACAACGTTTTAGATATATTTTTAGCATAACATAATGGAAATTTTTAGCAATTATGCACATAGACACATTTTGCCACAATTCTGTAATAGTTGTTTCTCCTCACAAAGGGGTTTATTTATTATACGTATTGAGTTAAATGTATCTATTTTAGAGTCCCAGAGATCTCTTGATTTGCTGTTTGATAAGGAACAGTGCTATCTAGGGGTAATATACCTGTATACATTACAGAAATCCCAATCAATCAAAATGCGTTTATTAATCCTGTATTCCAGATTCTTTGCTAAACATTTGAAATATAAATACAAAAAATAAGTAGGCCTGTCTTTGCATTTTATTGGAGGAAACAGTATGTAAATTTAGAAGTATATAAAAATATACCCCAAAATAAATAAAAAGCAACTTATTTAAGGGCGAAGGAGGAGGGAGGTTACTAGCTGGGAAGAATAGGAAAAGATTCATGCATAATATTTCATTTAAGTTGGGTTTTGAAAGAAACTGGGAAGTCTTAGAGGGACAGGTGATCAGTGAAGATGTACAAGGTGTAGGGGATGATGTATATAAAGATATAGAGATAATGTTCTACAGGAAATATTGAAGAGGCCACTTTAGTTGTACCCCTGAGTACATGAAGAAGACTAATATATAATGATGAAAACATAGGCTAGAGCCCAGTGTCAAGGGTTTTAATGATTGCCCCCCTCCAAGAAAAGAAGCTTGCACAATGGATAGTGAGGATCCATTATAGTTTATTGAAAAAAGATTGATATGGTGTATTGATAATGTATTTTTGCTTATTGTTAATGTAGTTTTGCTTCTTAATGAGAAGATATTTCCCATCCATGAATAGGCCCTTGTGACCTGCTTAAGAGACATGGAAACCTGAGTCACATGAGTCAAGTCAAAATGGAACAGGAAGAGGTGGTACAGGAAGGGTGGAACAGGAATAGGCAGAGCTAGAGCTGAGCTGGGAGTTAGAGAGTAGTCAGAGCTGAGAAAGGCAGCAACTAACATGAGTGGGAGAGCTTATTTGTGATCTTGTGTAAGGGAGCCTGTTTGTGATTTGTTTAAGGAGCTTGTTTGTAGAAAGCCTAGCAGAAGGAAGGCTTGGGGATGGCATCCTCTGCATTGTTATTGTGTATGGATTTCTTTGTTACTATGAGGGATTTGGCTTTCTTGTGTCTGAACAAATGTTTTGGTTCTGTCTTCCATGTGGAGAGTCTGGTGTATCTGGCGATTTAGAATGGCACCAGCATATTCATGGCTTCTGTAGACGAGGTGAATGTCATGTTGGTGCTACACATGATCAAACCAGTATTTGAGGAAAAGCATTTTAAGCATTGAAGAGAGTGGAGAGGTGAAGCAGGGAGACCAATTATAAGGCTATTTCAATAGTTTGGTCCCAATTTGTTTTGACCTGAACTAGAGAAGTGACTATATAATTAAAAAGAGAAGCATGTGAAGACATCTCCCTACAGAATGGGCAGATAAGGACAATTTGCTCCAATGGCCATGATGATGACTAAAGTAGGTGCTGTGAAGTGCTTAGAGCTTGACTCGACATTGAAGACATCAACATCATGCACTGGCATCCCAGGCCATCACCAGTCATCCTGACTTTTGTCTTGCCACTGGACTTTGATGACTCTGGAAGAGAGAGCGAGGCTGGGGACTTCATACAATCCTTCCTTGCTTAAAACCAATTCATTCACAAATCAAAATATGATCATCTTCCACTATTTTGCCCCAAGATTGTGATGTCATTGGTCCTCTTTGAAAATGAAGGATAAACAATAATAGTTACAGTAACAATAATAGATTTTATGTAACTTAAAGTTAAATTATGGATTCCTTATTGAAAGCATTCAGAACCCTATAATGATTGCTGTGTTCCTAACTGATGGGGGGGAATAGGACTTGGATATATTCCAGCAGTGGAAGTCCATTAAAGCACTACAAGGAAACAAAAAAAAGAATAAATAAAATTTCAAATTGTTGCTAAATAATAGAGTAGCTCATGTAAGATCACTTTTATATATGCCATTTTCCCTAGTCCTTCACTAAAAATCTATTCCACTGTCAAGCAGATGACCCTGACATGTCTAATATGGAAAAGGCTCAAGAATGAGCCTGGGTAAAACCTGCTTAGCTAACTTAAGTGAGATTTACCACTGGAGTGTTGACTATCATTTGTCATAATTTTACAGTTGGAAGACATCTCTTTAGACTTTATATTGTCCAACCCTCTCATTTTACAGTTGAGGAAATTGAGGACCTGAGATGTTAAGTGACTGTCCAATACTACACAAATTTTGAGACAGAGGTTGAGTTTGAATTCAGGTCTTTTGACAAGAAGCAGTCTTCTTTCCACTATTACCCGACATTTACTTGTTTATTGATGTATTTATTTAGGTCACAAAAAATCATCAGGATTGTCTACCAAGGTGTAGAGAAAGTTGTAATTTTCATTATGAAGAGTATGCCTACATTAACACAGCTTCTTGAAGAACTGAAGTATTCTCATCAGTACCACCTACTCAGAATGAAAGTTGAAAGCCTTTATTCCATAAGTAATGGAAAATATGGTGATATTAGGTGACTTTAAAATTTTTTCTTAAATATGTTTTAAAGTATTTTTTCTTAAAATATGTGAATTTAACCCATAAGATTAACAGAGAATTACTAGTAGTGTTTTGATTTTGTAAAATGGAAAGATGAAGTTAAATTCTGGCTTTTAAAATGTTTCCCTCTCTTCCTATGACCTACATAGGTTAGAATTAAAATATAGCATGTGTGGGGTTTAACTTAATCTACTGGGCTGCCTTGAGTCAGTTTTGAAACTGTTGGGAATTTGTAGGGACAATCACAGGTATTTGGAACTAGAAGAAACTTTAGAAGTCATTCAGTCCAATCCCATTCATTTAATAGATGAGGAAACTGAAACCCAGTGAGGTTAAGTGATATGGCCAAGGTCAGGCTGAGAGCAAGGAAAAGAGTTGTGATTCAAAATCAGGTCGCTGACTCTAAGTCCTATATTCTTGCTATGATATCAAAAATACTTAGGAAGAGGTAGCAATGGCTTGTCAATAGGAGAGTAATTTTATTTCCTATTTTATTTTGTTTACATAACACAATGCAATCCAAAGCAAAATCACATTAATTTCTATCAGCTATCAGAAATGAGATTACTTCCCTGAGACTATAACTCATTTAAAAGTCTTGCCCCATAGTATTTCAAGTTGTGTCATGAAAAGATCTCCAATAAAACTTTATCCTTATAGCTTTAACATCATCATGCCTTAGGCTTCTGTTGCAGTATACCTGCAGGTAATAGGATGGGCTTGTCTTCACTTGGGGCCATGCATGTGCTTTGTCATGGGAATCCAACTCAATTACATTTTCTATTTCACAAGATGAAGTGTAATATGATGGGTCTTTAATTCTTTTCTAGCATGTTTAATTTTTTTTAACAGGCTGAAGGAGTATTGTGTACCTGTAAACTAGCTTTGCATGGTGATTTGCAGAAACATGACCATCAAATCTTATGTTGAATTTGATCTCTGAGGAATAAATTCCTTTAACATTTTTTAGCTTTTGAAGTCCCACCTCCAGATGAGCTTCAGAAAATTGGAAATGTATAGCCACTTTTTAGTTTGATACACAGATTTGCTTTTAATTCTTAAAAAAAGTCCATAACATTCACTTCCTTTGAATTGTGTCTTTATACCAGATCTGTACATCTTGGGAAGCAGATAGGGGCCAAAATTAAATATAGGATAAACTTCTTTGGACTGCAGATAGGTTTTTAGTGGCTCACTTCCTAAGTAAAGGCATAATTAATGATTAAACTATTTTGCAAATAAACCATATTAAAAAAGGGAAATTTCAATTGATTACATTTATTTCTTAAGGTTTTTATTTATCATGAAATCACATTAATGTTTAAAATATTACTTTGTTAAGAAGTACAAGTTTTAGTACATTTTTCAGATTTTTTTTACTATATACATTTAAAACAACTGAAAATGTATTGAAAAGATATGACTCACTCATCTCAGGCTAGAAATTGACTGACAATGGTTGGTTGTCACAGGTTATAGAGCAAACAGGAGACAGTGCACAGTGATAACCCACTTGCCAAGTTACCTAATGGGCACAATAGTAACTAGCGGAAGGTGGGTTAAGCAGGGCCTGTACAAAGCATTTGTTACGTCTTTACTTTCTTTTACATCATCTACATTTTTCATGGACCACTTGAAATCCTTTGGCATGTTGTAAGCATGTGGGCATGTTGTGCAGGCCTGCTCTACAGCATCCTCTCAGTAACAATTATGATTTTTTTCTGATTGAATAGGACCATAATAGTATAGATAAAAATCAATCTTGGAGTTAGATAACGAAAACATTTGTGATATATTTACAGCGTCGGTTTGACTAATCTGTGCCCATCAAATATTGTTTTTCTACAGGATATCCGTGTTCACTGTTGTGGTTTTTTGGGGAGAAATTTATCTACTTGTCAGTTTGCCATATATTGAAAAGAATTGACCTAATCTGGTAAATTCAAAGGAAATTCCCGTTGCAGTAATGCAGCATCTAGTGTTAAAAGAATGGGCAGAAGCACTTCCAGTTTAGAAGACTCCTCCAGGGTCAAATAGCCAAGGTGCATCTGAGTTGTGTGCATGCAGAAACAATTTAACTTGAACACAAAAGACACCTCCAGACTCCAAAAGAGATCATGAGGTGGCCCAGTAGACAGGGTAGTGAGCCTGGAGTCGGAGAGATTTGAATTAAAATGTTGATGTGGACACTTACTACCTGTGTGACCTTGGGAAAGTCACTTAATCTCTATCTGCTTGTGTTTTCTCAACTATCAAATGAGATATAATTTGTAAAACACTTAGCACAGTGCCTGGCATATAGTAGATCATTAACAAATGCTTCTTTCATTCTTGTGTGCCTTTCCTCCTTCTAAAATATATCTTTCTATACGATACGCACCCTCTACAATTGCAGCTACCCTTACAGTTGCTATGACATGGATCATAAATGTTGTAACTTATTTCTAGAACATAAATCCCTACCTTAGGGTTAATTTTGACAAATGTATTGGTGAAAATGTTTGGTGTTGAAGGTTCATATGACACTCTTTGTGAATTTTCCTTTTGAAAATTCAGAATTGTTTCTTACACAATCACTCTATGGATGTAGCGCATGGTGGTACTTAACGGTCAAAGAAAATGGAATTTCAGCAGTTGGAAAGTATTTTGCTATGAACTGCACTACATATGAGAATCCAGACCTGACAGGTGAGTCTATTTCAAAAATAGTTCACAGTTATTGTCTCATTGTGGTTATTCTGGAAGTTTTTATTTTAATCACAGCATTGTGAGTAGCATTCTCTCCATGTTTCTTCTGAAAACTAATTCTGCAGCATCTAATTGTCTAATAATACTATAGGAGTCTCAGATCTTAGATTTCAGTGAAATTCTAATCAGGGCTTGTCTTTTGTCTGATCTAGTAAATAAAACAATCTTCATTGTTTTGTAAAAAGGCTTTTGCATATTTTTCATCAATACTCAAAGTAAAAGATGTGTGTGAATATTCTTTAGTGTAGTTTTCCTGGTGACATTAAATTGTACAATAGTGGTGGTTATTTTTAAAATATTAAAATATTTTTGTAGTATTTTAGAAATGTTTTAATATTTTAAAAATATTCACATCTCTGGCATTGCAGGCAAAGAAAAGCACCACAGAATCTCTGAGCTTGACAGGGAAGAGGAAAAGGAAAGGGAAAGAAGGGGGGCAGCTGGTGGTGTCATAGATAGAGCATTGGGCCTGGAATCAGAAAGATCTACATTCAAATACAATCTTAGACAATTACTAGCCATATGACCCTGGGAAGTCACTTAACTTCTATTTGCCTCATTTTTCTCAACTGTAAAATAGGGATAATAGTAGTATCTACCTTCAATAAGGTGTTGTAAGTATAAAAAAAGAAATCGGGGAACCTACCTGCACAAAGAAACCAGGCTTTAAGAGAAACAAAAGTAGAGTCTACAGTCTTCCCAGTATGGTCTGAGACTTCCAGATACAGAATTCACAGTTCTTTATAGGTCTCTTGATTCATGTACTATATGGCAAAGTCCTTTAGGATCTAATTCATGCAAGATTGCATTTGGCAGGTCACTGTTCTAACTTTGTGAAGTCCTAATTTTGTACTTTCCATGATGTCTCAAATAGCCCTTTGACGTCTCAATTAGACCTTTACAGAACTTCCCTACTTTATTATTTTAATATAAACATATTAGACAGCTAGCTAACTAACTAGATAATGTAGGAAAGCATGATTGTTATGGTCACATACTTATGATAGATACTTTATGGTGATTTAGTTACATTTCTAAGGTTAACTAACATGGGAATTTTCCTGATACTACATCATAGTTTGTTTACACACAGGTTTTTTTTTTTCTTCCTATCCAAGACTATGTCTTTACTGCAAATCACACAGTTAATTCTTGTCCTAATGATTATAGTTGATAACTGATTATCAAGGCAATACAAAGCAAAGCACTCAAGGCATTGATTATTGATCTTTCTCCTTTAAGTTTCACCCTTCGGTCATTTTCTTACTTTATTGAGAATTGGATCAATTACAGTCTAAGCATAACATATTATTCTATAGAGAGCGATCTTCTATAAGTGACATAAAACTGGAAGGGACAATCCTCTACTGAGGTGCAAAATTGCAGAAAGTTTTCTTCTGAAACAATGGATGGGTGGCTTACAGCTCAGGTGGTTCCAAGTGAATTGAGGGACTAAAAGGTAGGAGATGCTGGAACATCAGAATTAATAGGAACAAAGGGTCATCACTGGGATACATTGATCAGGGTCACTGGAAAAGTAAAAGGAATTGATTTTCACTCCTTGGATGATTCAATTAAAGGATTAATAAAAATCTCAGGTGAGACAATAACAAAATTATTAGTCAAGAAAGAAAAACAAGAAAACAATGTTATGCTCAAAGGTGAAATAGGTAATTGGATATCAAAGATTAAATGTAGATGTTTCAAATGGCACGTTATTGTAGTCATTAAAGGAAAGGATAACTTGAAAAAAAATCCTGGACACTTTATAACAGTATTTGTAAGTGACTTCAATTTGCTTCTTTCAGATTAATCTTAGAGAAACACCAAGATGGAATATAGTCATGAATGAGATGAATAAAATGTAAAAAAATATAATGATGAATTTTTAGCATGAGAACTTGAAGGACTGTAACTACTTTTCAGAGTTACATGGAACCTTTATATAAATTGAATAAGTGGTAGAGCATGAGTAGCTCATAAAAATAAAGAAATATTAAAAATATTTTTACAAACAATAATGCAATAAAACTGTAATCACTAAGGGAAACATAAGTAATAGAAACACATGAAGGCTGTATTAAATAAAATTATTGTAAGAGGACAATCCAAGAGCGTCTGTGGTATGAAACTAGACCAGCAAAAGAAAAATTATTTTTTTGAACATATATATATATATGCATAAAATACAGAGAGAAGGAAAACAACTAAAATGGGTATGCAGCTAAAAATAAATACAATAATCTCAAATTAAGTGAAAAAGTAGGAAATTTAGTCATGAAAATAAAAAAAATTGAAAACACAGCAAAAATGAATTGATAAAATAAAGAATAGTTTTGACACATTTTAGTTGTTTGACTCTGGAAAGTCACTTAATGTTTCCTAGTGTAAAAGTAAGATTTATTTATTGCTACCAGTGAATCAAAACTAGATTGGGTTGAGAATTTTGAAACTGCATTGCAATTGTGTTGAGTGTGAGGCTAAGTAACATATCAAAGATAATAACATGGATGATTTAAAATATGATTTTTAAAAAGTACTGCTATGTGAAATCTCTCTGAGACATTGCAAAATGTTGTTAGGGAGGTCACTTCCACATTGGGTTGCTAAAGTGAGTAAATGTTATTTGACTAAAGTAAGTTTGGTAGTTTATGAATTGTGCTACTAAGTGAGATTGTTAAAGAAAAACTAATAATTATTCAGTGGGTTTTAGTCTCCTCCAAGGTAGTTTCCTAAAAGGAAAAGCATTTCAAATTGTGTTCTCAAAATTTTTTTGAATTTCAAAAGGTAATAATGTCATTTTTCACATACAATTTAATGAATTTCAATTTCAAAAGGAAATTTCAAATGTCAAATTTTCAAATTTATACAATACATAATTTTAAATTTCATTTAAATTTATCAAAAAGTGGTGCATATGAATATCAAGTAATTTGAAATTCAAATTTCATTCAAATTATCAAATTAATTCAAAAGGTAGTTTTCAAATCTCAAAGTAAATTTTTTTAAAGACAGTATACATGTTATTTCAAATTCATGCTTCTTTTAAATTACAGATCTTAAGTTTCCAAACTTTCTATTATCATTCCAATCCATTAATTTAGTAGTTAAAATTTTTAGGTCAATTTAGATAGTTATAAAAAAAAAATATAATTTCCCCTAATTCCCCTCAGAAAAATCTCTTTACAAAGTATCCCTATCATAGTTTTAAGCTCCTTATTTGTTCTTTCAACCTGGTCTGACCTTTGAGGGTGATATGGGGTATAGTAGCAGGGTTTAACACCAAGTTCAAACCTGGGTTAAGACTGAGTCTGTGAAATGAGTCCCTAGCTCTGAATCAATGAAGGTGGTAATTTGATGACAGCCTCTTTGAGAATAGTCTTGGCAGCAAATGTTGATATAGCCCTAGATGAGGAAAAGACCTCAACCCACCTAGTGAGTTGATCTATACGTCTGATTTGGGCATGTTAACACAGTCAGTTTGGAGGTGTTCAAATGGGATATAGACCAAGAGATAGTCTCCAAAAGTAACTTTCCTAAAGGCATTACAAGAGTGACTTGTGTAACAGGAAGCACATATACCATTGGTTACAGAGAAAACAACTTGGAGCTACCCAAATCTGATTGATTGCGTTCACCATTTCCCAAATGCCCCCACTTTGTGAGTTGAAAGGCAAGTTTGTAAAAAAGCATTTAACACAGTGCCTGACAGATAATAGGTACTGTATAAATGTTTATTCTCATCCTTTCCTCTTGCAGGCAAAGAGCAGAATTTCAAAATCTCTGAGCTGGATGAGATCTTAAAGACCAGTTAGCCCTAACTGAGTAAGCATCTCTTCTAACAATTTAACTTCCATCATCTAACTTTAGCTTGGAGCTAGCATAGTATAGAATATTCACCTTGGAATCAGAAGACTGGCATTCAAATACTGCCCCTGATGCTTATAACCTACATTAACCTGGAGTAAGTTCTTTTACCTCACTGGGCGTCAATTTTCTTAATAGTATAATGAAGGGGATTTACTAGATGGCTTCTCAAGTCTCTGATAGCTCTAGGTCTATGACATGGTGAGAGAGAAATAATTGTCTCTTTAAGCAGTCCATTCTACTTTGGACATCTCTAATTGTTCCTAGAAAAATCTGCCATTTCCCAACTTGTAGTCATTTTCCCTAGTTCTACCCTTGGGGCCAAATAGAATAATTATAATCCCTCTTTCATTGATAGAACTTCAAATATTTAAAAATATCCCATCATGTCCTCCCTAAAATTTATGCAGGCTGACTAATCACAATTTTTACAGGCTTTATCTGGTATTATGTCCAGAGAGGAGCTAGAACTTCCATCTGGGTCATTTAGAGCCAGCAAGAAGCAGGGCTGACTGGGAGCTCCTCTCCCCAACATATGCCCATCTAAGTCTCCACTATCGTCATAGATCTCGCCACCTTCACTTTCTGCTGAGAGGCTGCTGAGAATTCCTAAGCCTGGAGAAGCATAAGCCCTTCCTTAAAATTTCACTCCCTGCCTGCCCCTATGTAGTCTCATCCATAACACTTTGAACTTGGTGCCTCCCCTTGGTCTCTCAGCCCAAAGAAAACACAACTTTTCATCAGGTGACTGATTCCTCTGTACCCCCACTGCCACCCCTGCCCACGTATATGCACACGTACATAAATATAAAAAATGTCAACACAGGATACTAGCTGTTTGCATGCTTTTAGCTATTGCAACTGTTCTGAGAATGACTAAATAAATGAGAATATTCACATCCAGAGATTCAAAGAGAAGCAGTTTGCTATTTTTGGAGGTAGGATTAGAGAGCTCTTGACCAAACTGTTGTGTAATTCTATGTCTACACTGCTTTCTGCTTCCACTGTCCAGAATGTGTGAGAGAAGATATAGTTTAGATGGTGAAGTTGGATATGCAGATACTCTTCATGTGAGTGAGAGAAAACCCATTTAACCGGTGTGACTTCAGCCCCCTAGCCCCACAGGATATATGCATGCCAAGGCTAATAAACCCAGGAACTGGATATGACCCTAACCCTCCAGTGTCTTACTGTATTGGCACAGTTGGGTTAAGTTACCCATATGCCTGTTTCTTCTTCCCTATTCTTTATTAGTCAATTTAGAAAATATACTCATTTGATCCAGAAAAATACTATCTTTCCCTATGGATGATAGCTTCCTATAGGGCAGTTTCCTAGTGGTGTCAGTCAACTATTTGTCTAAAGTTCTAAATAAGTTTGAACCCAGAGGGGCTCTGGTATTTACAAGGAAGCTAGGTGATATGGTAGATACAATGCTAGGCCTGGAGTCAGGAAATCCTGAGTTCAAATCCAGCCTCAGAAACTTCCCAGTTGTATAATCCTAGGCAAGTCATTTACCCTGGGCCTCTGTTTCCTCCACTGTAAAATGGGGTTAATAATAGCACCTACTTGAGTTATTGTGGGGATAAGATGAAATAATATTTATAAAGCACTTAGCACAGTGCCTGGTACATAGAAAACACTTAATAAATCCTCTTTCTTTCCTCCCTCCCCTCCTGCCTTTCCTTCTCCCAGAATGCCAAAGCCATTGGACAGATCCACATCCAAAAATAACTCCCCCCATTTGCTGCCCTCACCAGGAAGCTGGGGACACTTGGAGCTGCACATCTAGATGGTTACTTGTTGACATCTGTTCTCTTCCTCTTGTGGCTAGTTAATGTTGTTCACCCTTTATTTTCAAAGAGGATGACCATCATGATGTTGGGATACAGTGGTGGATGATGGGTAATGTCTTGACTTACACATAAAGTGGATTTTAGTGAGGCAGAGTTGCACAGTCAGCAGACTCTCTCTTCCAGAGTCATCAAAATCTACTAGCAGTACCAAAGTCAATATGACTGGTGATGGTTCTGGATGCAGTGAATGGCCCTGGTGTCTTTGATATCTGACCAAGCTCTAAGAGCTCCACAGTGCTGTTTTAGTGGCCATTGGAACAAATTGTTCTCATCCACCCAATCTGCAGGAGGAAGTCTTCATATGCTTGGGGTAGACACCTCTCTGATTCACAGATGGGTTTGAGATCTGTTGGTTACAGGAAGGACTAGCATCTCTGATGTGAGGACTTGTTGAGCCCTTTTCAGGAATGCTCATCTACGTTTGATATCCATCTGTCACCTAGCTCTCACGTGTGGCTCCAAAAATCTATGGAATTCATAGCAGCCACACTCTGACAAAGCTATCCCAGCAGATGGTTAAACTAGGTTATGTGTGGTAATACAGTTTTATTAAACATCTCTGTCAAGGCTCTGCTGCTCATCATCCAAACTTTTCTGAAATTATAATATACTGCTTATATGCTTATTTCGTGACAAATTATTCTTCAAAGAAATACAGTTGAAATATTCCATTATCCTAATAATTGTAAATGTTACAAAGCTTGGACAAAAATACAAAACAATTACTTGTTACTTCCATTTCACCATTTCATTAAAAACCTTTTCTTTTTGTTTTGTTTTGGAGGGGGTGCAACTAGTTAGTAATATCTTGAATAATGAGTGGCCATAGAACCAATCACAGAAACAATAAATAACTCTGTAAAAAATAATGACACCGATGAGAGTATCTTAAAATTTATGGGATGTAGCTAAAGCAGACTGCTGGAGAACATTTTTCTCTGAGAAAGCATAATGGATAAGGAAGAGCTCAGTGCAAATATATCCTCAGACATTTCATTGATTGACTCTGGTCAAGTCACTTAACCTCTGTCTGCCTCAGTTTCCTCATCTGTAAAAATGGGAGTAATAAGAGTACCTATCTCTAGGGCTATTGTGGGGATTAAAATGAGATAATTTTTGTCAAGTCCTTTGCATATTTTAAAGTAATATGTAAATGCTACATGTTATAAGCATATGCCATTTTGAAGGGCATGAAGTAGCAGGAGAATTAGATTATTTCTCTGTGTTTCAGTCAGGTTTGGAGTTATGCTACAGAGCCACGGCCTTACAAAATAGTGTTGTTTTATTGCATCATACATGTTAAGGCCCTTGTGGAGACATTTCTTACCTTCTTAGTCATTTTTGAATTGAATGATACAGGAAAAACTATTGAGAAACTTTGTTCTAAGTCCCATCCTGCATCGCAAGAACCATTTTGGACCATAGTATGAGCTACTTTCTGGGCTGAATTATGCCCCTACTCCATAACTAGATCATACTTTGACTCATAATACATTAGAGCAGTTTGGTTTTTCTTTTCATATTTTTTACCAAAGGCTGCTGTCTTCTGTTTGCATTATTTTGCTGATGACTCTAAATCAACGCATTGCTGATCAGCTATTTCTGCTTATTGCCATCTTAAAATACTACATTTCCTAGGAACAGCAGTTATATTTAGAATGTCTTCATCATAATAAAGCAAGAGAATTCATAAATTTGCAAGATGAATATTCAAGTATGAAATGTCAAGGATATATTATTAGAATTATTCTTTTTAATTTTCACTCTAATGTACTGCTCTAGTTGGCAAGCGTATAGATTTTACTACTGAGCTTTGTATGTAATGGCACCTCTCTGGATCAAGTCCTTTGGTCCTTGATAGCCCCAAATATCATAAGCAAAAAAGAATAAAATAAAATAAAATAAAAGTCATCTGCATTAACCACCACTACTATTGTAACGATTACAATAATAGCCAATGTTTATGAAGCACTTTAAGGTTTACAAAACGCACATTAACTCATTTGATTCCCACAAAAAATACCATGAGATAGCTGTAAATGCTGTCCTTGTTTTACAGACAAGGAAATTGAGGCTGGGAGAATGGAGGTTACTTGCCTATGGTCACACAGCCAATAAAATTTGAGTCAGGATTTGAAGTCAGGATTACCCGGCTGCCCCAGTCATTCAGTAAGTAGAAATAAACTTTGGAAATCATTCAAAGAAGGTCAGTATATAAGCTGTTGGATCATTGAAAATGATCATTTGTAGTGATATTGTAGAGGGAGCGTTGTTTTATAGCTGAGGATTAGCTAGGTGGTGCAGTGGAGACAGTGTCAGTTCTGAAGTTAAGAAGATGCTACTGCTAAGTTCCAGTTTGATCTTAGACACTTACTAGTTATGTGGGCATGGGCAAGTCACTTAACTCTGCCTCATTTTCTTCAAATATCAAATGAACTGGAGAAGGAAGTGGCAAACCATTCTATTATCTTTGTGAAGAAAATTCCAAATGGGGTCATGAAGAATTAGATACTATTGAAGCAACTGCACAACATACTTGATGGCCTTTGAGCTTTTTCTTCTAACTGAAATTCTGTAATTCAGAGTTAGCAAATGAAATAGTTTCTTTTGTTTTTGTTAGTGTTTTGGCAATTGCATTGTTTAGGGATGTATGGGATGTAGAGAAGGAATTTTTTAGGTACCTTACGCCATAGTGAAATAGGGTAAAGTCATTACTAAAATATTAAATGATTCCCTGCCTTTATGGATTTGTAACAACTCCATTTCTCTACAGTATGAGCACTACTTTACTCCGTGCAAACGTGTATTTTTAGTTGCCGTTAGCATGTCATTACATTTTCATGAGAAAGCAAATCTAATCAAGCAAGAGAATTTTGATGTCTGCTTTAGTCAATGGCACAGAGACAAACAACCAAAGAAAATGTTGCCCCCCACCCCCTTTTTTTTTCCCAGAGGGGACAAAGGAGACTGTGAATGAACTTCACGAAACTATTTTTTGAAAATCATTCCCCCTACTGTCAACCTCCATTCTTCATTCTGTATACTCTGTCTTTAAAGCAGATGAAATCTATTGCATTGGAATACTGGCAGTTTTGAAGATGCCAGATTTCTCTTAGATGCCATTTCTTTATCTAGTTCTCTGGTGAATTACATATGGAAAAGAAGAGACTCTGTGAAAGCACAAGACAAAGAGGGGGAGAATTCATTAGAAATGCAAACAGGCTACGGAGTTTTTTTTTAATTCAAATTTTCTGTATAACATTTCAGGAAAATGTTAGTAAAAATGAAAGAGACTTATTGAGGGCTTGTCTGATATTCATGATAAGAAGACTCCTGTAATAGCTGCTCCAGGATCAACCTTTTCAGGGACAGAAGAACAGAAACTCTCACAATATTATCTCATTGTTCTGCATGTTTCATGTCCACATTTTTAGTCTCATAAATTTTATTCAACTTCTAAATGCTTGTCAAAAATAATTAGGCTCCCAAAATAGTCCTTAGCTCTTCAAGGTGACACATAAAATTCCTTTTCACAGGAATTTAACCTTTTTAGTGAGTAATAGCCAAAAGTTTTAACTGATGACCTATTGTACTTTATGTCTTTTTTCCCTGATGCTCAGACCAGTGGCTAGCATTATCAATTTATTCTTATTAATACAAAATTTAGGACAGTTTAAATTTCAGTGTATAATAAACACATGCACACATCCATTCATAATACATTTCTTGTTGTTGTGAAGTCATTTTAATTGTGTCTGATTCTCTGACCCCAGGATTTTCTTGGCAAAGATATTGTAGTGGTTTGTCATTTCCTTCTCCAAATATATATATATATATATATATGGATATGTGTATGTGGGGAGAGGGTGTGTGTGTGTGTGTATTATACAAGGTGTTCTTTCCCCCATCATTATTTTTTCTGGGCAATCTATGACTCTTAGGTTGTTTCTATGCATCCTATATTGAAAATCATTGTTTTTCTTATATAATAAACACACACACACACACACACACACATATATATATATATATATGTGTGTGTGTGTGTGTATTATTTTGCTTCTCTTTTTCTACATTGTTCTTTACTTTTTGTGTATTTACATTCCTAGTCTCTTGTTCTCTTGTTCTGGTTCTTTGAGGAGACTTACCATTGCAGATTCAAGTTTTTCTATCCATTATTTTTGCTCTGTAAGACATAACATCTGCTCTTAAGTATTGTCAGTTTCTTTTAAACAACTCAGGAATAGCATGATATTGTTCCATGTTCTCTTCAAATTCTGCAGGGTCCTATGTCTCATAAAGTATTGGATCATTTTCCTTTTTTCTGTACTCTTGGTTTATAGATGCCCAAATTAATTTACTGGAGCTGAAGTTCATATTTCCTTTTGTTGTTGCTGTATTTTTATTTCTTATTGATTGAGCCATTTATATTCAAGGCCTTTGAGTTTTCTTCTTCTTAAAATCTTTGGTATTTTGAGTCTTGTTTAGTCCTTATTTTCCTTATTAATCCCTTCCTGACTCTCTTTCCTCTAATTATAGTTTTCTTGGAAACTGGATCTCAAAGTGTGTTGACCCCCTCCCACACTGGGGAATTCACCAGTCTAGTTCTTTGTCCCAACAGACTTTTGGGTGGCCAGAACTGGGCCCGGCTGGATAATATACTCTTTCTCTCAGACTTGATGGAATTCTGCATTGTCCCCCACACTTGTGGCATCCCGTCCTGGTGACCTCTTCTACTCACTATTTTTTTAGTTCTCAGTTCCAGTCTTAGCAGTTCAGACCTTGTTTTCTTCCAGTACCAGCAATTCAGAACTTCCCAACTTTGATGCCTTCGAGTGCTATCTCTAGCAGACTTTTGCTTCTTACAGGCTATATCCCACCTGGCTATAGAGACCCAAGTAAACTTTTGCAGCCTAGAACCAACATCTCCAAGGCCCTGGGAAAAGGAAGGGGCTATGGGGTATAGTGTGGGTTTTGATATAACCCTATTATCATCTCCTTGGGTTGAGTAGCCTCACTATCAGTAGCATGGGAGGTAAGGGGGAACTGAGTTAAGTTCAGGGTCAGTGAGCATCAGTTCCTGGGATGTTTTGTTTTTAAACATTCTTTTGGATTCTGGATGTCCCAGATCATGGAGATAGCTCAAATTGTTTTATCTTTGGCACAGAATTTCTGTTTTGGAGTGATTTAAAAGGCCAGAAATATTAAAGAAAACATCTAGTCCACCATCTTGTTGCTCACGTGATCCTAAAAAAACATACTATTATTGGAAAATTGGTCTAACTATTCTGTCTCTTCATTAGGAATTATGCAAGAAAAGAGACTGAACTGGCCTCTCCAGTCTTTTACTTCTTCATCTGTAAAATGAAGTCATTAAGATTGAATTAAACTCTCTTTAGAGTTGTTCCTAGCTCTTATATTGGATGATTCTAATGACGATCTATTCAATCAAGTGAGTATTTAAGGAAATAATGTTTACCAGGGACTAGTAGGTTCATTAAGAACATATGCTGTGGTGAAATGCAAAAGGGGCCCAGGATTTGAAATCAGAGGTTTAATTCTTGTTTTTCCTACTTATTGTTCATATGAACCAGGGAAGATTACTCTGGGCTTGTTTTCTACCTCTGAATTAGAAAACATGATTGCTAAAAATCCCTTTCTCCATCTATTATAGGTATCTTCACTGTGGATCCTGGTAGAGCAGCAGAGCAAGATTGCCTGATGCACACATCACTTTCTGGTGGGAGGTAGTGATTACATAGTTATCTGTGTTTCTTTTTCTTCATTCTGAACTATAAGCTTCATAGGTCAATAACCATGTTTCATGTTAACTTGCCAATTAATCAATTATCACACGTTTATTAAGCTTTTACTATGTTCCAGGAGATATAGGAAGTCATGGAGATACCGAGCAAAACAAAACCACAGTCTTTGTCCTCAGGCAGCTTACCTACTAATGGAAAAAGTGCCATGATGCCATGATGCAAATTCCTACATTCAAGGTATTAGGCAACAGATATAAGATAACCTTAAATGAGAAGGCACTAGAAGCAAGGCAAATAGGAGAAACCTTTGAGCTGGGACTTAAAGGAATAGAATGATTGTGAGTAATAGAGATGAGGAAGGAGGACATTCTAGGCTTTGGGAAGTGTTAAGTTAAGCACCTACCGTGCCAAACTATTTGTCATTCACTGAGGAAGCAGAGAAAAGCAAAAACGGTCCCTGGCCTTAAAGAGATTCTGCATAAGCGTAGAAATGAGAGATGGAGGAACTGTGTGTAAGGAACAGAAAGTAGACCAGTATGATTGGGTCTGGAGGTTATCTGGAAATGGGTGCTAGCCTGGGGAGAGCAGGAGAGAAATAATAAATGATAGCTCCAAGATGATAACTCCGGATAACTGGGAGAATGAATGGAATTAACAATAATTTTCTATAGCAGAAAAGAACAATGAGGAAATTAATAAAATAGGTCTGCTAATTGAATCTTCCCTTTTTTGATGTATGTAGACTGCCTTCTTGGCTTCCTTTACCTGCCTGCTGATTCCCCTTATAGATGTAAGACACTGTGATAAACGTAGTGTTAAAACAATGCTGTGTACATTTTTGATATGTCTTTTATTTCTGTCCTGGAGAAAGGTTGATTCCTGAGTTCAAAGTCACAATCTAGATCTTAAGGTAATAAGCAAAGAAAAACTCTCCTTCCTACTTGACCTTTTTCTCTTTTCTGTAGATATAGGTTCTTAGCAATTAATAACTCCTTCCTCACTCAAGATTCATTCTATCCTATCCTAAGCACATGTTGTGCTTGATATTTATTCCTATGATCATTCCCTCTAATTTACTAAAATCTTGAAACATTTATACAAACTTTTTATTTCCATCCCCTGTTTTCTGTCTCCCATAAACATTTTCCATTTGCTTTTAGTTGTTTCAGACAATTATATGAGGGGAGTTAAAAAAAAAGTCTCTTTCATATACCAAATCCTGTTTTTTTTTAATTTTTCTTTGTTTATATAGTCATTAGAGGCAAAGATCATTTTAGTCTCAACCTCTCGAAAAAATTTATATTATGTCATTATTTCAAAGTCTTATCATCCCTCAGTAAAAAGCAAGCAGAAACATTTGTTATCAAGTAAAAAATATATAGCTGCATTACCCTAAACTTTATAAATTCATAATTGTTATACCCATCTGTCAGCCTATTTTTTTTTGTAATTTTTCTTAGCTTTAGAGGAGATAAAGATATTCTTCATTTTTGTGTTAAACCAGCCTATTGTAGAGAATAAAGAAAATGAGACTGTTAAGTAGTCATTGCTTAAAGTCATGTTTTAATAGTATTTACTAAAAGTGAATGATTCCTTACTAGAGTGCTGATGAATGTCTTGTATACCCTTTGTACACACACAGGCATGCTAATTATATATTATATATATATATATATATATATTCATCTAGGGAAATAACATATCTCTCTATATATTATTTATGTCTTTTTCATTGAAGCCTTTTTTTTTTAACATGCATCATTAACCTTGAGTTCCTAAGGTTAAGGGATCCCTACCCATCTTCACTGTTGAAAAAAAAAGTGTATAGATCTATACATAAGCCCATCTGAATTTTTCCCCTCCTGTCTTGGGCGTGTGGGCAAATGATCAGATGATGATGTTCTCTTTAGACTCAAGCCAAAGAACTGTGAAAATAAAGAATTCATATGCAATAAATCTAAATTTTCAATTTGGCCTCTGGTTCTAGGGGTGCCATGGAGCCAGGGAACCATTTCTTGAAAGCCCGTTGCTAACTTTTCAGGGTGAATATTTTTGTCTTGGAAAATGGCAAATACTAAAAATCAAAGCTTGACTTAGATTGCTTTTTGATTATCTAGACTTAGGAAAGTGATGGAGAAAATGTTGATAATGCAGATTGAATTTAAAAGTGAGTAATAAATACATGTCCCTCCCCTTCCAAACTAAGCAAATTATTAAACAATTCCCAGCATACCACTGCCCCTGACCAACTGACTCCCATGTGGTACAGATAATGGAGGCAGTAGAGCTGATTAGAACACCAGAGCCTATATAAGGGAGCTGGAATTCTTTCTATGGAAAAATCAAAAGTGTTGCCTTCCAGGTGATGTTTTTTTTGCTGGAATGGTTCCTAACTATAATTGTTTACATTGGTGGGATTAGTTGCAGAGACGTACACTGATCTGGAGGAATACCACTCTAACCTAGTCACACTTAATGGGGTCTCCGTTAGTTGTATTTATGTAGATTTGAAACCACAAATCTGTTGAACAAATCTGAAAATTTATTCTCAATAAATCTGGCTTCAGACAAGTGTTGTGCATGGGTCATCTTTCATTTCTGTTAGATCACCACCGAATTACAGCAAAACTCATCCATGTAGAGAGCATTTGATGTTAAGTAATGGGGAAAACCAGTAAGCTCCTTGAAATTTAACTCAAGATGCCAGCCCCGGTTGAATCTTAATTCATGATATAGACAATTTTTTACCACCCAAATCAGAAAGGAAGGATGCTTTAACAATGAAGGCAAAGAGTCAGCAGCTATTGACCACAAGTTTAAGGGATGTTGGGAGAGTCATCAGCTCCACAGTCTGGTGCTGCCTAGGGGCCTTAAATAAAACCAAGGTATCTGTTATATACTTCCAAAGAAGGCCACTATACCATGGATGAAGTTCCAATTATCCTTAAGGGAAGGAGAGAGAAAAAAATAGACAGGAGAGACTTTTATGTGGCAGAGCAGTATACTGCTCAGTATGTGCTCGGAGTATATATGCGTATATGCTCAGAGGATTGTTGTCACTGGGTTATTTCCTTGGTATTCCTATCACTCTATGTTGCTTGTGTTTCTGGGAGTAGTCTTATGTTCCAGATTAGACTTCATATTGCTCAAGGTGTCAGATACAAAGAACACAAAAGGATGTGACTAATGGTGATTGTTATAGGTCAGCAGTAGTTGTATTCCTAAGGAAACCTCTTGACTCTTCCTTTTTCTCTTCAGCATTCCCTTGAACAGTTTAAAAGAATAATTCAATAAAGTCCAATAAAATGAAAGTAATTTAAAATAATTTTACTGTATCACAAACTCCCAGAATTTGAATTTATTTTCATTTTCTGTACTTCCTGAAACAAACATATTTGTTAGAACAGTTATAATTTTCCCTTGACTCACTTTTCGGTGCTAGCTCAATACATGACAAACAGAAAGTTGAGATCAAGAAACTGTCCCTGTAGCAGGAAAAGTCACTTAGGAATAACCCTTACATACCTAACATAATTTTTTAATGTGTTTGCCATTCTGAGTTTCTTAAAGATTAATTTCTAATATCTACAAGAATATAAAGCAAGAACATATCTTCTTACATGTTAGTAATATGATCCACAGTTTGTTGAAACAGTCTAGCAATGAAGTAGGAAATGAAAATGGAAATCAGACAGACAATCAAAGGACTAATCAAAAGAATTTGAGAGCTGGAAAGTGATGGGATGAGGAACCTTGGGGGAGGATGAAAAACTACTTGTTAGACCATAAAGAATATTTTAGTTCAAATATGGGTTCAAATATGGTCTTTAAGGTCCCTTCCATCTCAGTAATTCAAGGATTCTATAGAACACCACCAAACTGAAGATAGCAGAATCAGTCTAGTTCTTTGTAATAAGAAAGTCAAAGATGACCATACTAGATTGTGGTTTGAGTGAGGTCTAGATCCACATCTCTCAGCCATGCTCTTTTCTATGCATACAAAAAAATCTTACTTTTGACCTGCATAGCTTCTTGATGCATTGAAATATCCTTCTAATTAGTGCTCCTGCCTCAAATCACTCCCCCTCTAATCCATCCTTTGATCATGTCATTCCCCTACTCAATAAACTCCATTGACTCCTTATTGTCTTCAGGATGAGAATTTTCTGTTTGGATTTTCAAATCATTTATAATCTGGTTCCAGCCTACCTTTCCTAGCTAGGTACAAATTACTCTCTTACATTATGCAACTATTCACATACATTCTCTTTCCTGTGTTCACATCTTTGCCTGAGCTTTCTTTTACATCTGTAATGCACAAACTCCTTACCTCAGGTCACTTAGAATGCCTAGTTTCTTTGAAACTCAGCACAAGAACCACTTTCTACATGGAACCTTTAAGCCACTTGGCATCTGCTATTCTGTTTGATCTCAACTCCACAGAACAAGATGTCCCTCCCAGGTTAAGTTCATAACTTCTGATTTAATTACCATGTTGCTAGTACAAGGCTAGATTGACTTCACCTCCCTCAACTTCCTCTCTGCTCTAACTGGGGGGCTGGTGGGTGGAGGACCATACTCCTCCCAATGTCCCACCTCACACTGGGTACCCAGTGATATACTCACCCTTCCTCCCCACTTTTGGGTGTTGTCTCTCTATTTTATTATAAATTCCTTGAGAGTAGAGTCTTTTTTTTTTTAGCACTTAGCTAAGTGTTAAGCACTTAGCACAGTGCTTGTAGGCATATAGTAGGTACTTAATAAATGTTTCCTCCCTCCAGTTACTAATGCCTTCCTCACTAAAATTATGTTGTACTTCCTTTGTATATGTTTTGCAAATACATCTTTGTTTTGTTTCCCTTAAGAGAATATAAGTTCCTTAAGGACAGAGAATGCTTCATATTTTCTTTTGTCTCCCTAGCACCCAGGACAATGTCTGGTACACAGATGGTGCTTAATAAATGCTTGTCAAATGATTGATCAATCTAGCATGATAAAATTTGGGAAAGAGAAGGACTTCAGGTAGACTGCATTAGTATATTGATAGGAGGGGGGAAATAGTTTAAAAGTAGGGAATTGAAGAGTATATTGAATTAACTGTTCACAAAATTGTAGATCTTTGTGGGGCTTTAGGATTAGGGCAGATAGACAAACTTCCATTAGCTGTTCATTTGTTGCTGAATTGCTAATACTTAGCAAGTAGAATGTGAAGAATGGGTTTTGGAGATCATAAAGACTTCAGAATATATAAATCATTATCTAGTTTGGGAATGCCTTTATAAGATATGGAATATCAAGAATCTCATAAGGTCACTAAGATTTAAAAGCTCCCCAGCCTTATCCATTCCTTGATAATCTCCTTCCCTCCTGGCTTCATCTTCTCAAATCAAGTCAAGTCAACAAGCATTTGTTAAGTAAGCCCTTAGTAGATGCCAAGCATTGTGCTAAGTGCAGAGGACACAAAAGCAAGGACCTTATATTCTAATGGGGAGGGAAGGAGAGAGAACACACACAAAGGAACTGAAAAGAAGGAATCAGGGCTGGGAGGATGAAAGTGCGAGCAACTATATTAGAGAAAATCCCATAGAAGTAAGTCAGCAGTGCATTCTGAAGAGGAATGAAGACATGGTTGACCCCTAAAAATGGAAGTACTGAGAGGAAGCAACCAGAGGGAGAGGCTCCAGGTAGGGCATTTCAACATGAGAAGTAACGTGAGTGAACTTTCAGGTAAGAATGTGCCATAGTAGAGAAAATCTCATGCAGTCAGCTTTGTAGCCTGGAGAGGAATGTAGATTTTTTGTGAAGATAACCACTAGGTATGACTATACTCAAGCAGCAATGCTCTTTCCCTTCCCTCTCCTCCCCACCCCAACCAGCACCAATCAGTCTTATAGGAATATAGAAAGCACAGAGTTTCCTGGGATAAATCATTTTCCTCTGGGTGGCTAACTCCCAATGAGCTGTTCCTATCACACTTCCCTGCCTTATTCCAGGCCCCAAACTCTTTGAACTCAAAGAGGATATTAGCTGGAAGAACTGTTAGATTTACTGGAAACAACTGAAAGCGTATCGGCTGAAGTGGTTCAAATTTAATCTTAAAAGCTACTTCACCTGAAGATGTTTGTAATGCTCTGGCAATTTGCCTTATTTTGAATTATTATTACTGTATTTTGAAATAACTGAACCGATTTTGGAATATTAAATTATGAAATAAATGCAAAAAAGCCTTTATTATTAAAAATTACTCCTTAGAAGTGTGGTATTTCCCCTAATACTTGTCACAATCAATCAATCAATCCCTCAGCCAACAAGTGCTAATTTTATGTCTACTATGTGCCAGACCCTGGGGTTACAAAACCAAACCAAACCCCAAAAAACCAAACCAAACCAACAAAACACCTCAATAGTTGTCCTTAAGGAACTTGCATTCTATTGGGGGGAAGGGAGATAGAGACAAATATTACCTGTTTTGAGCAGGAAAATAATTGTTCTCATAAACATTGATAGCATCTATTTCCATTGCCTTTTCAAAATATCCCTTCTCTTTAGTGAGAGTCCCTAACAATAATCAAGGAAAAAAGTATTTAGCTATATTAGCTACCAAACCAATCTGATTGTCTTCTATAAGCATCAGAAATTCCATGAAAATCTTTCTTTTCTTTTCTCTTAGCCATTTGGTTTACTGTATATTATATTCTATAATATTATTAGATCCTAATATTTTCTATTGACTTCTGTTAGGCCCCTTCAACTCTAGGTGATTTGGGCTCTACACTTCAGTGTTTTATATTTAAACCAGCTGTATTAAGTTCCATTTTTGTACATTAAACTGCTTTCGGCAGAGTAGACTGCCAAACTTCACTGAATTTTCCCTGACTGCTTGTGCTATATTTATTATTCTCCTCAGGGTTTTCAAATTTAACAAATTCACAGATGCTTTCTCTGTCTAGGTTCATTTATGTAGATTTTTTCTAACAGTAAATATGTCTACTGACCCACTCAACACTTCCCTTCATGCATCTCTTATGAGCATGCTGTGTTTAACTATCTCTTCTTCCTCTATCATATATTGCCTCAGTGTAATCATTTCATTATGTGGATCTTGAAAACTGTATTTAACTACAGAGCATGGAGGTTAATAGGTCTTAGATTATTGTTTGCACAGCTTTTTATGACCTCCACACACCCATGCGTTTTTTATTAAGAAGGCATTATTAACCCACCCTCTGTAAGAGGAAATCAATATGCTCTTAGCTTTTATGATCGTCTGTACTTGGCAGGACACCTCATTGATTGCAGAGACAAATTTGGATATGTTTTTGATAACACTGGCAACCCACACCTTTCCAACAAAATCTTATCCTGGAAAATGGCCAACTGAAGTTCTAAAAAAAAGAAAAGAAGAGAAATTGAGTAAGAGAAAACAAATGGAATTAATCCATTTCCTTTTTTTTTGGTTGAAAAAGAAATCATAACTCAATCTCTTTCCCCATTCTTTCCCCAATTCCCTATTGCCTCCCTCATCTCTCTCTCATACTATTTTTTACTTTCAGGGAGATTGTTATTTTATCTTTTACTCTTGAAGAAGACCATGACATCAGGGGAGGTGATGTCATGACATGCAAGTGAATGGATTTAAGTGGGGGAGGGCTCTGCAAAGTCACCAGCCTCACTTTCTCCTCTGGAGCCATCTGGGTGTGGTAGTAAGACATAGATCAGGATGACTGGAGATGGCCCTGGATGCAGTGGGAGACCTTGACCTTTTTAAACCAAGGTCTTTAACATGTCTCAGTTTGACTGAGGCAATGCCAATTCAGTGATTAAGGCTGGGCAAGAAATGAAGCAGATAATGGCATCTTTTAACTAGTCAAAAAAAAAATCAATCTGAGAGGGGAAGACCCTCAGAGTTTCTGTCCAAAACAGAAAAAATTGCTATTTCCATTCACTCGGAGCCAATCAGGGCCCAAACAATGACCAAGCAAAGTTTGGCCTGGGACTTATTGTTGGCCAATTAATGAGAGTCAGAGTGCTTTGGGTTTAAGGCATGGTCCTTAAGGAAGAAGAAAATCTAGCCTGTAAACCCTAAGATATCTTGTGAAGTTTTTGTGATCAAAATTTACATTTCTTTGGGCAGAGCACTGGCAGGTAAGGGAAATAGGGAATGAATGAAAACGTAGCCCAATCCCTTTATCGTAATTTTTCCTATTTGCAAGATAAAAGCTTTCATACATACATATATATATATATATATATATATATATACACACATAAACATAAATAGTATATATTTGTATATGTTTATATATAAATATACATGCATATATACTGAAATATACAATATATTGCTTACATAGAGATGTGAATGTATCTACAGTATATCTGTGTGTGTGTATGTGTGTATATATGAACAGGATGAGGGGTTAGAAGGTAATGCTTTTAGTGTTGATATCCTGTTTGAAATCAAACCAATTTTGTGTTTCAAGTAAGCCAACAAATGTTTATGGGACCAGGTTTCATAGTTGTTACCCTGGATGACATAATCAGTCCATTTATTTAAATAGTTTGTGATAATGATTTTGTGTTTCAAATCCTGTGCTTGCAAAGAAAATATTTCCTGACTGGACACTGTCAAAAAATTAAATCTGTTGATAGTCAGGCTGTAAGTACCCACAGTTAATTCCACCCAGGAGTCATTTATTGCTAATGATGATGAATTCAGGGAGAGAATTGGCACTGGATTTCTAGTATACATTGACTTTGGTCAGAAATGATAGGCCTTGTAAAACCAAATATAAGTCATACAGTCATTTTTCATGACTTAGATAAAGATCTACTTTGTTGATGTTCATAAGGCTTTGCATTATGGTGTTCTGGCTTCCACCATGGAGGCTATATTCCATAATGTTTCTCTACTCTGGCTTCTTTCCCAAAGATCTTGCTTCTCTCAGCTACCTAATTGATAAGGTTTTCTGGCATATAATGTATCTCAATGGAAGATTTTCAGATGTTATCTTTCCATCTTTCTGTTTGGCTATTTAACAACTGGCAGTCAGAGTAGCAACTAGAACTGAAATCTCAGAGCTAACGAACAATAAGACATTGTTACCTAACCTAAAATTGCATTCTTAAAGAAATTTGTCAGGAAACATATTCCTTCTATGGCTTCCATTTTGAACTTTGTGAGGCAAATTTGTCTGCACTTGCTCATTTAAAGTGACATAGCAAATGTCTTTTGTCTTTTAGAAAGTTTCTTAGGCCCCTGGAATTTTATTCCTTCTAACTGATTTACTATTGTCCTTTTGTAAGAAAATGAGATATACAGCTTTATGCTCTCCATGGTTCCATGGTTCACATACTACATTGTCATGGAGGAAAAATAATATTCTTTGGTTCTTAGAATTCTTTTTCTAGAAATTACTACATGTGCTATTTTCTTTTTCTTATTTTTGATTCAAATTTCACTTACATCTTTTGGTACTATGCCACAGTCATTTCTGATTATAAACCAGACCCACTAGCCCTCCAAGTCCCATCTGAACTAAGTCAGCTTTGTTTTGGAATGAAAAACAGAAAAATAAAACCCTCCCTTAAGTTTTCCCTCCTTCCCTGCCAAGGTCAAGGGAGGTAATTATATTTTCAAATAATTTTCCTTATTTTAATGTCCTTTTCATTTAAATTATTTTAGGCATCTTGTATTATGTTTCAGGTTCTGCACATTACACTGCATATTCCATCAGTTCGTTTATGTCTTCCCATTCTTCTCCAAATTGTTAGTAGGCATTGCTTCTGATGGCCCAAATATATTCTATTAAAATCATGTCCTATTCGTATTTTGAGTTGTTGGGTCATTCCCTAACTGATGATAATCACTTTATCCCCAGGTTTTTTTTTTTTGCAATAAAAAAATGATACTGTGAACATTTTATTACACACATATAAAATATTGAAGTAATATTTTATGAAATTTTTCCCCCCTTTATGAGAGGCAGTAGATCATAGTGGATAGGGAGTGGACTTCAAAACCAGGTAGGACTGAACTCAATTCCACCTCTGACACATACTATGTGACCCTGGCAAGTCACTCTTTACACTAGGACAAGATACCAAATCTGCATTTTTAGAAAGAATATCCTTACTCAGGAGTTCCCTATGACAGTGAAATCACAGATATTTTCCTCACCCCATTTCTTTCATGGCACAGGGAATTAATCCTGATTTCTCAAAGATTTTCCCAGTGAGTGGCAAGGTTTTTCAGGTCCTACCAAGTGGAAATCTTTCAAGCAAGGGCTGCTGAAGAATTGCATTTCTCTTTTCCAAAGATGAGCTTAGTTCGTACTGGATATGCTCATCACCTTGGTTTTGGCCACCAGATTTTTTTTTCTTTTCAGATAGTTATGAAGTTCTCTTGTTAAGGTTCACGGTATGTCTGTGGAAGGGAGAATCACAACAGTCAGATTTGGATATTTTCTTTTAAATACTTCACTCCTCTTAAACATTCATTTAATCAATACCATATTGATACTAATTCCAGCAAGTAAAAACTGTAGACTTGAAATAGCAACTACTGGCCATTAGTATTCAAATAGAAGATTAACTGGAGTGTGTAGGGAGAGGGTGCAGAATGGAACACAGGTATGACTCTGGCCATATCACATATTGGAAATGTATTCTAATTTTGTGGATGAAGAGCAAAATATATAACCTGCTTCACTGAGTATTTTTTTAAAATGATGAGTTATCAAATAAGGCAACGAAGGATGAACACAACAGCAACTTAAGAGTGCCCATGCCTGACACTGTAAAAAATATACCAGGCAACTTCTGCCTTCAAAAATATGAAGCAGGTGTCATTGAAGAGGATAAATACATAATCAAAAACAGTAAGCAATGGAAGATGATTTTAGTTTTGAGAAAGACAGCGTAGAAACGGAGAGCCTATCAAGAAGTTAACCATAGTCCATCCAGCTATGAACTATAGGACTAGTCCTATATGGCTTGTTGTGAAATGTGAGACCTTAACAGAGAAATATCATAATAACAAACAGTATGGCATGTTGGAAGGATCTCAACATCAGTAATCTTACCATCTTTATGATGATTTGGTTCTCACACTTAATATCTTTGGGACTTTGGTGAAGGATTATAAACTTCCCCAGCCCTAGTCTTCTCATCAAAGAAATGGGGACAAAGATACCTATCTTCTGTTATAGTGAGCATTAGTGAGTCAAAGAAAGCATTACTTCATTGTAAGGGGCTGGGACTATTAGATGTGCCATATGAAGGATATTGCTGTCTTAAAGACAACTGAGAGACCAGGAATTTAGAAGGCAATGAAATAGATAGTGGTCTTTACAATGAAGAGGGTTGGATTATTTAAATAGTACTTTTCAAAAGTTTAAGTGTGCTTTTATATGCTTGCTGTACTCTATAGTATTTAAACTTTATAAAGCACTTATGATCCCAAAGCATTTTATGATCTACATATATTGGCACTAACTTTTTTTAACAGTTGCTTACTTTACAAGGTAATGTTCTATGCCAATAGCACCTGACCAGATGTTTTTCATAATGAAAAATTTAAACAAACTGCTGATTCTACTCAAATCAAAGAAGGGTTCTTAAAAGGAGCAAAGCTCTTAATTTGGCATATTTAAGAAGGGACTGCATATTTGACATGCTGAAGACATGAAGAATGAATGCCTAGCTTTTCTGAAGCATTTCAGAATATATACATTTCAGTGACCTGGATTCCATAAAATATGAGAACAAGGACATTGGCATCCCTGAGGTCTAATCGCAGGGATTGGGTGAGGACTGGTCAGGGTCGTTGCTGTTTAAGTGATCATTCTACTCCCTTTGACAGTAGGGAGAAGTCTAGACTGGTGTTGAGAGTTAGCTCTAGTCCAAAGAACTCCAAATTGAAATACCAGTTCAAGAGAGTTTTCAGTGAATCCCTTTGGATCTCCAAATTAAGATGTATTCTTGGTCTCAGGACAGAGTGACCTGAACTATAGGAGTTTTAGGGTTAGGAATGAGAATTAGCTTGAGAATGATAGTCTCGGGGCTCAATATCTTCAATGGCTACTCCAAACTTGCTGCATTATTTACAGTAGGATCATATTCCTTGTTTTCCCCTTTTGTTTGTCTTGATTCCATGTCAATGGGCTCAACTGTAGTAATGATTTTAGAAATCAGATTTCTCTCTAGTTTAATTCAGTTTGATAGAAGAATTCTTCAATTCCACATGATAGAAAATAAGTAGTTAAGTCATTAACTTAGAAATATAGAATTCATTACGACCCTCTGAGTCAGAATATTAGGATTAACATTCCATGTTACTTCTATGATCAAATGTAAACTCTCTTTAGATATTAAAGCCCTTTATGACCTAGCTCCAACCTACATTTTCAATGTAATTCCATATTACTCCTCTTCCTGAACTCTGTGGTCTCATCCAACTATTCTTCCTTTTCCTCACATATAACACTGCATTTCCCCTATGTGGACTTTTACACTCTTTGGTTCTTTCAGAATTCTGCTGAAGTAAAATCTACACAAAGCCTTTGCCAATTCCCCTAGGTGCTACTCCCCTAGCTGGGGGGAAGATACCTTTTTTTTTATTGGGTATACATTTCTTAATATACACATTGTCTCCCATGATAGAATGTAACCACCTTGAGGACATGGACTGTTCCATTTTTGTCTTTGTATCCCCAGTCCCTAGTACATACATATACATATAGCACACACAATACACATAGTAAATACTTAAATGATTTTTGGTTGTGCATATATATATATACATATATATGTATATATATGTGTGTGTGTATACTTGCACATAAATATATACATACACACATATACACATATATGCTACTAATTCTAAGACAGAATTTAGAGTCATTTACTATGTTATAGTGTGCCTTATTTTAAGGTATTCTAATTAAAGTTATGTTTTGCTTCCTCCATGAAATGTAATATAATGCAAAAAGTATTGAAAATGGAGGCAGGTACCTCAGTTTGAATCTCTAACATTTTCTAGCTATATGGAATGCTAAATGTATCTCTGCTACAAAGTCTCTTCAAAGCTTCAGTTCAATATTTCCAGCTGCCCCCTATCTAAGGATCCTACAAGAATCTCAAATGCAATACGTCACACCGAATTCATCATCTTATCCCCCAAATGTGACAGTTCTTCTGCCTTCTCTATTTCTTATGGCCCTGCCATCTTTCCCAGTCACCTTGGCCCATAACTTTGGAGTCATCTCTGACCCTTTCTTTTTCTTCACTCAACATATCCAATCAATCAGAAAATTCTTTTGATTATATCACTGCAATATCTTTAAAGGATGATAGATTTAGAACTGGAAGAGACCTTAGAGATCATCCTTTTCTAACTTTATCATGTTATAAATGAGGAAACTGAAGCCCAAGGAAGTTAAAGTAAAATTTTCAAGGTCACAAAATTAATTGATTTTTGAGCTTAGTTCCTCTGTCTCTAAATCGAGTGCTTTTTCCATTTCATTCCCTTTTTTCTACTTCTGCTGTAAATATTTAGACTTTCATCTCTTCTCACTTACACTACTGCTGCAATCTCCTTATGGGTTTCCTACCTCCAGCTCATCCCCTCTCTAATCTATCCTTCACAGCCCTTCCTAAGTAATCTTTCAAATGAACCACTTTGATCAGACAGAGATAGAGATGGAATCCATATGTGCATGGAATCCATTCTAGAAGTGGACAGATGAAATGGAAAATAACTTTAGTTAACTCTGGCTGTTGCACAGAACATATAAAGTGGTACAAAGAAAGGTTGGATAGGTTAGGAGTTAGTTCATAGAATACCTTGAATAGCAAAGTTGGTAAAACTTTAGGTACTTTTTATGTATTTTGTCCTCTCACCAGAAAGATATTGCTGACAGATCTTGCTTACCCATCAGGTATTTAATACCATCCTCATGACAAAATGAAATCAGTCATAGATAATTTCTGGAAAGGGCCAGGTTTGCTGCTTGCATCCTCTGAGGGGATGGAAAAACAAATAATAATGCCCATAGTAGGGTGTACTGGCTTACTTGAAACATCCCTAAGCAAGCTTCTGGTAGTGATAATAGTCATAGAATTGAATACGAATCTGAGAACTATGGTTGGTTTTAAATTGCTCCCATTCTCTTGGGTATCAAGAGAAAATGATTCTAAAAAAAAAGTCTGTTGATATTTTTCTTAATTCCAAGTTAGTTACTGACCATTATTTGAGTGACCTGACATAATGATATTTTGATGAGTTCATTAACTCACTGGTGTGAAAAATTACTCTGCTCATAAAGGTCATAACCTTTCCAGGCCATGAGCAATCTCTGAATGAAAGGGGAGATCAATAAATGAATATTGTAACTATGAAGAAGAAAATTCATCATGTGAGGATTCAATCATTTTGTTAAGAAGTTATCTTACAAAGTTGGGGGAACTATCCTAAACTTAGATATAAAGGTATCATATATTGATGCTCCCTTAAACATGCTAACTTTCCAGTTCTTCATACTATTGATTTTCCATTCATGGCCTACTCTTCTGTTCTACCTCAACCACATACAAAGAGGGTCTTACCTTTGATCTTACCATCATCCACAAATGCACCACCTCCAAGGTCATGAACACTAAATTTCCCTTATCTGATCATGATCTATTGGCTTCCTACCTCTTCCTCTGCATTCTAAAACCAAACTCTTATCTTCATCCACAATTTGACCTCTTAAACCTCAAACTCTCAGTTGTCTGTCAGGAGATTACGCCTATACTAAACACAGTTTCCTTCTTTCTCCATTTTGACCTATTGGTGAATTAATTCAATTCTATACTGTCCTATTCTCTTAAGTCTTCGTCCCTTGTTTTACTGTCAATTGTGCCCTACTACTGTGTCTCTTGCTGACTTATCATATTGTTAATTGTGCTCTGATCAGCCTTGGGTCGCTCCTACTATTTACTAACCTTGCTTCTATAGCCGTGTGTCTGGGCAAAGATGGAGAAAATCCCACCTGACTGTGTCTTCTGTCTCTTTTGCTAAATTCTAATCAAGTTCACATGCATGAACCATATGTGTCCCAGGGAGCTCTGTCCTGGACCCACTTCATTTTTCCATCTACACTACTTCACTTTGTTATCTCATCAGTTTCTATGGATTCAACTATAATCTCTATGTTAATGTGTCTATAATCTATTTATCCATCTCTCATCTCTCTGTTGACCTCTACTCTCATCTCCTATTATTTAAAATTAAATGTCCTTTAGACATTTTAAACTCAACACATCCAAAACTGAACTCATTATCCTTTTCCCCAAAGCCTTCTCCTTGTCCAAACTTCCCTATTACTGTTAAAGGCAACACAATCTTCCAGTTCCCAAGGCTCATAGCCTTGGTATTCTCTACTCCTCACTGTCTTTCATCTCCGGTTTCCATATCCAATCTATTACAAAGGCCTGACAATTTCACCTTTACACCCTCTTCTCCCCTCTGATACTGCAGATATTACAGGCCCTTGATATCTCATGCATAGGATTTTGCAATAGCCTGTTTGTTGGTGTGCTTGCCATAACTCTCTCTCCACTCTAATCCTTCATTCAGCTGCCAAAGTATTTTCCTAAAGCATAGATCTGACTATGTCACCCCTGTACTCAACCAACTCCATCCACTCCCTATACCATCTGAATCAAATACAAAATTTTCTGATGTTCAAAGACCTTCAGAGCCATCCTCCCTACCTTTTTGATCTTATACCTCACATTCTCTGACTGTCACATGGAATCTTCAATACAATAACACTGGTCTCCTTGTCATTGATAGAAAAAGACGCTGACATTTCCATCAGCTGTCCCCAGCGTACTGTTCCTCCTTATCTTCACCTGCTGGCTTCCCTTGTTTCCTTTAAATCCCAGGTAAAATCCCATTTGTATGTGAAACCTTTCCCAAGTCCTCTTAATTTCGGTGCCTTTCTTCTGTGGATTATTTCCTATTTATTCTGTTAATATTTTATACATAGTTTGTATGTTGTCACCCCATTAGACTGTGTACTCCTTCAGGACAGTGACTCACTTCTGCCTTTATTTCATGCCTTGTGCTTAATACATTCCTGGATATAGTTAGTGATTAATAAATGCTTCTTGGCTTACCAATAGATGGTACAAGTGACTGACCTAAGAAAAACATAGAGATTAAGTTACAATATAAAGTTGCAAGCTGTCAAACACAGGACAAGTGTCTATACTGGTAATACTGGTTCTGGTCCTGGTAAGTATCTGGCCTCCTCTCTGATTCCCTTCTCTTCATGGAGATAATATTCTAGCAGTGGAAGGTATAACTTTGCAGGGTGGGGACTCCTTCTGGTATGAAAATACAAGAGGCCCCTCATTGGGTGCTTTTTATATGCTCATGTTGAGGCCATGGGTAACATCATCAATGAAAAGCTTCATGCTATATATAAAACAAAGAAACCTTTTCATTATATTTGCCTTCATGAAAGTGGCTATTGTCTGGGTATATTCCCTAATCCCCACAGGACTTGAATTTTTATATATTCCACAACCTGGAAGCTTTCCCCTTAAAAATTCCATCTGCTCTAGAGAATCTTGTCCCTCCTATTATAATAGACTAAAATACAACAAGAATCATATTTTTGATAAATTAGGTATTTTAAATCTTAGCTTCTTTTTAAAATCACCATCACTATGAGCCTAATTAGGTAAGATCATAGAATTTAGTCAAAAGGAATATCTGATGTCTGACCAAGCTCTGACTTAGAGATAGCGAAATAAATCTTTCATTTTCTAGATAAAAAACATGGTGGCCCAGGAGAGTTAAATGATTTGGCCACTATCATAGAAGAAGTAAGTAACTAAAGTTGGACTATTCTCCTGATTCCAAAGCCAGTGCTCTTCATAAGCTTCTCTGGTTATTTTTATTCCTCTGGTTTTTCACATTAGCATATTTAGTAGTACTTTATCTTGTCAGACCTTTTAAGCAACCTCACTATAATTTATCATTGACAAAGATACAGATACAGGTAGTATATGTATTTAATTTTCAGGCTACATAACATTGAGAAGCAAAACTAATAGCTTGGCTGGCGGAACTGGGATGAAAATAGATCTTAATAGTCTCGAGCAATAGAAACAATAGAATGAAGTTTAATAAGAACAAATATTGAAGTCCCACATTAGGATTTGAAAAATAAAATGCATGAGTAAAAACATAGGAAACTAACCAACAAATAGTTCATGTGAAAAAGACCTGGGGGTTCTTATTAAGATCAATGAGTCAATCACGGTACGTGGATGCCAGAAAGGCTAATAGCAATTTAAATTGTTCAGGTGAGAGAGTATCTTGAGTTTTCAGTACCAGGAATTTATATGTTAGTAAATATTTTGATGCACTAAAGGATTTTCAAAGGAGGTACTCTAAACCATAGTATATTACACTGGTCAGTTGAAGAAACTAGGGATAAATTGTCCAAAGAAAAGAAATATGAGAGCTGTCTTCATATATTTGGAGTATACAGTGTAAGAGTGATTAGACTGACTTTACTTGACTCCAGAGAGCATAGATAGAAACAATGGCTAGAAGCTCCTTTGGTCATTGTTCTTCCTTTGTTTTCAAAGAGGATATCATGGGTGATGTCTTGACTTGCATGGAAATTGGATTAAATGGGACAGAGTTGTACAAAGTTGTCAACATTACTCTCTTTCTCTTCCAGTCATTAAAATCCAGTGGCAAGACAAGAGTCAGGATGACTGCCAATGGCATAGGATGCAGTTGTCTGGCCAAGTTCTAAGCACTCCCCAGCACCTGCTTCAGGTACTTTCATGGATATTGAAACAAACTGCTCTTAACCAACCATTTCCCTGGAGGAAGTCTTCACATGCTTATGGCAGACATTCCCCCAAACTCACTGAGGAGTTTGAAGCCTGTTAGTTACCCTCAATATGGTTTAGCACGTCTGCCAAGATGGTTTGAGTAGGATGTGGCTGCTGTACATGTTATAGCTTCTTGGAGTCACAGGTGAGAGTGGCATGACAGATGAATACCAAGAGTGGATAAGCAGTCCTAAAAAAGGCTTGGCAAGCCCTCACATCAGTTATAGGCTACAGGGAAACTAATTTTGACTTGATGTAGGGAAGAATTCCTCAATAAATAGAGCTGCCCAAAAGAGCAGTTTTCTTCCTGAACAGGTCATAGACTTCCCACTCACTGATGATTTTTCAAGGAGGAGGCTAAATAACCACTTGTCAAATTTGTTGCAGAAGGGACTCTCTGTTCAGGAATATATTGGAGTAAATAAATTCTGAGGCCCCTTCCAACTTGAAGATTTTGTGAGTTTATGACCATGTTACTCTTAGGGAGCAAACTTCAGATTAAGATGGTGGCATCTAGGATTGTATAGGAGCTCAAATTTCCCATATGTACTTCAGCAAAGATCTACAAAGAGCACAGATCAAGTAATTTTCAATAAATCCAAAAAGAAATAATAGTAAGCTTCTGCAGGCAGCTCTTAGATAACACTAAAAAAAGATAAGGAAGAAACAAGTGGGATCCTTGCACAGGAGTGTTGTGAAGTCAAATGAGATGGATGTAAAGCACTCTGCAAACCACAAAGTGTTATACTAATGGACTTTAAGTTGTTCTTATAGTTGTAATAATTTATTATTTTTGTTATTATTAGTAGTTATTCTGTAGTCACCAATTCTCCTATCTAGTAGTGAATTAATTCCCTTGGTCTTCTACTGTACTCCTCGTGGTGAAGTCAAACAATATTTACCAAAAAATACATAAAATCACAGAGCTCAATGAACTCAGTCGAACAGCTATTGAAGTAAGAATGCAATATTAAATAAAAACTGTTGTGAAAACTGGAAAGCAGCCTGGCAGAAATTAGTTATAGTTTTACTTCTCCTACCATATACCACAAAATGCCTATTTGACCTAGACATAAAAAAGGTTATATCATAAACCAACTAGAGAATCAGAGTACATGATACCTTTCCAACTCAAGGTGGGGAGGGAGAGTTCAAACAAAGGGCAGAGAGGATTACAGGAGATAAAAGAGTCATTTTTGATCATATAAAATGGAAAAACTGTTGCATAAACAAAATCAATGAAGTTGAAATTAGAAGTGAAGCAGTTAATTGTGAAAAATATCTTGGAAGTATGTTTCTCTGATAAAAATGTGATATCTGAAAAATGTATAGGGTACTGATTCAACTACATAAAAAAACCATAAATAGGGTTTTTATTATAAAAACTTATATTATATTACAAACTCTCAACAAAAAAAAATAGTGAAAGACTAGAAATAAGAAATTTGCAAAGGAGAGAAGCAAACAATTCAAAACAATATAAAAATGCTCCACTTTATCCCTGTCATCATGGCAAAGAAGACAGAAAAATGAAAAAAAGAAAAAAATTTAGGAAGGATGCAGGGTAGACATCCATGACCTTTTTGTGGAGTTATGAATTGCTTCACCCATTCTGGGAAGTAATTTGGAAACATATCCCAAAAAGCACTCAACTGTGCACATCCTTTGACCAAATACCACTACTAAATGTGCTCCCCAAACAAATCAAAGAAAGAACAATTTCCATATGTAACAGTATTAACCCATGTTTTATTCTGTCAAGGAACTGAAAGTTATTGCAAAGCTCATTACCTGGTAAGTGGCTGAACAAATTGAGGTATATGAATATAAAGAAATATTCCTGAGCCTTAGGAAATGCTGAAAGTGATGGATTCAGAGAAAAATAGGAAAACTTTATAAAATTATGCAGAGTAAAGTGGAAAGAATCAATAGAATAATTTATACAGTAATCCAATATTTTAAAGAAAATAAACTTTGAATCAGTTGAGAACTCTAATGTAATATCCAATCACGACTCCAGAGGAATGAAAATAATAACTAACATTTATACAGTTCTAACAACGTACCAGATACTGCTAAGTACTTTATAATTCTTATGTCACTTGCTCCTCATGATAACTGTGGAAGATATATACTGTTATTATACCCATTTTACAGACAAGGAAAGTGAGGCAGGCAAAGATGAAGTGATTTAACCCAGAGCACACAGCTAATGAGTGTATGGATTCTAGAATTGAACTCAGGTTTTCTGACTCCATGCTGGGAGTATCCATTGTATCACCTAACTGCCACCAAACTTTTCATCTCCTGAGAAAGAAGTGATGAATTCAAGATACAAGATGTGGCATATATTTTTGGACAAGACCAGTGTTGGGATTTGTTTTGCTTGGTTATGTTTACTTGTTATGAAATTATTTTATTTTGTTTGTAAGGGGTAAAATACAAAGGGAGAATAAGTTAATGATAATAATGCTAGAAGTGGGGAAGAAAGTAATCTTAACGAAGGAGGAGTTTAAAAGTATGTAAGGAATAGAGCAGAAAAAAATTCAGAGGGTGACACAGACAAGGAGAAAAATTTTAAAACCAATAGGTTAAATTTAATATGCATTTTTAAAAGGAAATAAGTCCTATGTTGTGGAGGGGACTCTTTCCATAATTTCACACGAAATTCTCTTATTCTGTTATTCTTTGTCTATGTAATGGTTATGTTTATCAAGATAAGAGTAACAAAAATGAAAGCAATAAAAATAAAAAATTATTGGCTCTCTACTATTTACAAAAAATATTAAACCAAGATCTTGCTATCTAAGGTCCTCTTTAGTATGTCTTCAACCTATTTTTCTAGCCTCATCAAATGCTTTCATATAGTCTGTATTCCAACCCCACTGTCCTACTTAATTACCCTCTTTCTTGCCCTTCTTTCTCTTTTCCCTTTGACTTTACTTGGCCTTGGCTTCAATGGAGTACTTAGTCATTTGCTATTGATGTAAAGTTCCAGTTTACATTCAAGGTTAAAATAAAATATGGCTTCATGACTCTGGCTCAGATGAAAAGGACTCTGCCCTCCTCAAATTTCTGGTAGCACTGTGCTAGGACCTCTTTTTTCCCTTCTCAACATTTCTCATAGAATAGTTATGTTCATACTCCTATAAAGAAAAGTGTGTGGCCAGGGTGTGCTGGTAAATTTTTAACAACCAGTGCTCTGGACACATATTTAACTTCAGCCTGAATTATGATGATTTTCTATGTCACTTTCTAAAGTCTAGAGACAGTCAGCAGGAAAATAAATAATTCAAAACCTGACTTTTAGCATTTGCTGACTTGTGGAGGGTAAATGATTATACTGAAAATTTTTTGGAACTGGCTCTAATATACCACTGACACTCTGTGATGTGATTATGTTTGGTTTCCAAGGCCCCAGCATATACATTCCATAGAGTAGATACTCACTGAATGCTGCTTAATAAATATTGTTTGGATACATGGCATGAATATGTTGTATTCTTTCTTTGTGAATATACTGAAGATACTTTTAATCAAAAAGTGCTTATTAAGTACTTACTATTTGATAGGCATTTGGAGGCAGTGAGGTAACTCAATGGATGGAGCCCTGGGCCTGGAGTGAGGAAGACATGAGTTCAAATCTGACCTTAGATACTTAATAGTTATGTGATACTGGGAAAGCCACTTAACCTCTGTTTGCCTTAATCCACAAGAGAAGGGAATGATGATCCACTCCAGGATCCTTGCCAAGAAAATCCCATGGATAGTATGGTCCACAGGATCCCAAAGAGTTGGGCATGACTGAATGACTGAACAATAATATGGTAGGCACTGTGCTCTTCATGTGTATTCATAAGTCACTTCTATGACAGACATGATAAGATTCTTTTGGGCAGGTACTATCTTCTCTTTCTTTTCCTCATCCCTAGAATATCTTGTATTGAGCTTTGCACAAAGTGAAATTTCAATCACTGTTAATGATGAAAACTTTTAGACCCAGATGGTTATGATATAGTCCATGGAATACTGGATCTGCACACAAAGGGCATAAAGTCTAAATCCTGCTCTGCTACTTCCTATCTATGTGACATTTAACAAGTTATTTAACTTCATTTACAAAATGAAAGAATTGTATTATATAACCTCTAAGGTTCTTCCCTGCCTTTAAGCCTAGTATCCTATAATAGATCTCAAGTAGAAATTTGAACTTGATTGCCAGTTCTCTGTTGGGAAAATGTATCCTATGTTTAGAATGCCTCACTAAAATACAATGAACTCTCTAGCTTTAAAAGAAACTATCTCTATCCTGAAAATTTTAAAGATGATACGTTGTGGGGAGATTATATATTGGTGAAACTACCACTAGATCTTAGTATTTAATCATTAGTCTAGATCTTTAAAATGAAGACTTCTCTCCTCTGGATTTTTTCTTTGTTTTTTATCCCCTTAACCTTTAGCTTATTTCTAGTTCTGTAAGCCATTTACCTATGCCTTCTATCCTGTTTTGATGTCTGTTTAAACATTGCATTAGCATTCCAGCAATCTTTTGCCAGACTCAGATTGGCTCATTTTCATTTCAACAGTTCAGTAACACTGACCATCTTGAGCTGCCTGGGCCATTTTCTAAATTGAGTCACTTGTTCTCTTATTTATGTTTATTATAAACTGTTATTTACATGGCACGCTGTAATCTTGATTTACAATGATAACATTAATTGTCTGCATTTGACTGTGCATCTTAACTCCAACTAAACTGCCCATAAATCCTTAGGATTTTGTTATTTTGTGTAGAAGGCCCCATAGCCTCCTTTAATTTTGTTTTACAAGATTGTTCCTATCAATGTCGTTCACACTAATTGGCTAGATATGGTACACAGCTTAACCTTGCAGAGATGTTTACAATGCTTTTGTCCAAAAAGAAATTTTGCTATATCCTCTCTTAGAAGTGTTTGCCTCTTCCTACTGCTTACTGTTTCCCAAAGCTGTAAGTATGCTAATTTCTACCCACAACCAAATAATCCAGTTTTTGTCCATAAACATAAATTTCCTTGAAAGTTTAAGTAAAAGTGTGCAAGAAGCAGTAGCAAATGGAGCGAACCCTGGTGTTTTAAAATATTTCTCAGCATCTCATGAGTTTTGCATGAATGTGTTCATTATCATTTATCTTGGCATAAGGGCATCATTTCCTTGGTCAGTTTCTTATAAGAGAAGTAACTATGGCTTGAGAGATCATCTTCAGAATTACAAGTCCTTCAGGGAAATGGGATGGGCCAAGGACCAATTATAAGGTAAGTATGGCCCCTTTCTTTTCTCCCAATCTCCCCCTCCTCATAGTTTTATACAAGTAAAATCTTGTTAAAGCAAAAATAATGAGGTGCCTTGAAGAAGTGTATGGGTAAAGGATATGCTGCAAGAAGATAGCATCAGAGATAGAGCTAGGAGTTCTTAAATCTTAGACAAACTCAACTAAGGTAACAGTAACAGTAATGACAGTCCTTTTCTATGATCATGCTGGCACAAACATAGCTTGTCTCATAGAATGTGGTCTATGACCCTAAGAAACAAGAGTTTCTTCCAACCCTCTAGACAAGAAGATGGGGCATAGTGAGGGAAGAAAGAGGGTCTTGGTGGCACACAAGGCAGATCAGTAGAGGACTATGGAGAAGGGTGCTCCTTCTAAGTCAGAGTGTTGGGTCAAAGCCTTGATTGTCAACTTTTGTTATACCTTTAGGGAGTGTGATTTGTGAGGAAGTAAGGGCCATATAGACAGTCAATCCCTCGGACCAGTTTTGTATGTGGGAAATTCAGCTCTTTGTTATCTACTGCTGCCAGGTACAACCTCCTCTTTCACTCATTGCATTTCTGAAGCATTCTCACTCTTTAAACTCTCCAGCAGCTTGGTATCATTATCCTTATTTCCCATACACTGAGGATGGCTCTGCTCCTTATGGGTGCTGTTCTCATTCCTGTTTTGAATTGAGATGAAAAGAACACAGATCCTCAGCCAAGATGCAGTCTAAGCGGCTTGAAGTGAGTCCACTCTTTTGTCCTTTCTTCTAACAGATGCTGAGCAGAAAAAGGTAAAATAATCATTCAGGAGAGTTGCGAAGAATGAAACGAAAGGCTATCTCATGTTACAATTGATTTCAATTTACTGAAATATGCACTGTGCATTTTTATGAGCTTGGTAATATAGTGTGCTTTCCTTCAAGTACAGTGAGACCTAACATTTCATTATATTTCCTCTTGGCTGGCTGTCCATTCCTCAAACCTTTTCTAATTTTATTTTCCCTTCTGCAGTCATAGTCTACAGTGCAGGGTGTTTCTTTGAATTTCTATGCTTTGATCTGATTTGGCATTTGTGACCAGTGCAGGCTAGCATGGTGCAGGTGTGGAAGTGTTTAGCTGCTATGATCAATTACATTATCCAATGACCTTCCTTCTCCCCACTGCACTTGAAAGGTACAAGTGCCTATTCAAGATGATCTTGGCTTTGGCAGCACTGTGAAGCACCTGCCTGTTAGCTTTGCTGTATCTATTTGTCTCTGTTTATATACATCCAATAGGGCCTCTCTCCCTAAATGGATTTGTATAAAATTTGGTATTGAAGGCGATTTTTGAAATCTCTTGGACATATTCAGTTTTGCTCCTTTTTTGGCAAATTGGGAAGAACATAACCATTTAGGTATTACCAAAATTTGGATATAATTCCTTTGGCACAGCTTGTTGCAGAACATAGAACACATTTCTGTGTTCTGCAACATAGACTTTCAGAAGTTGGCATTGGAAACATTTTTTTTTCCATTTTTAGAAGACAACTTGATAAGATCAAGTCTAGGCCCATTTAATAGATAAGGGAGCTGAGGCTCAGAAAGGTTGGTTAAATGATTTGGCTAAGGTTCTAGAAGGAACAAGTGGTTTTAGGAAATAATTCTCCTAACTCCTAGGTCATTGTTACTTCTACTACACTTAACTCAAAAGAGTTTAGTGTCCAGAGTCAGTTCAAGTCAACAAGCATTTATTAAGTGCCTGCTTATGTATTAGACCCTGGTTAAGCACTAGGGACACAAAGAAAGGCAAAAAGAAATAGTTCCTGCCCTCAAGGAGTTCACAGTCTAATAGGGTAGACAACATACAAAGTAGAACATAGAGATATACACATATATGTATGTACATATATGCATATGCGTATTACATATATATGTATGTATACACACATGCATATATTTATGGTCACATAGAAAGATATAATCATTAAGGGAAATTCTGAAATACTCCTTGTTAAGTGTAAGATTTTAGTTGGGGATATAAAGAAAAGCAGGAGATGAAAATGTGAAGGAGGATAATTCCAGACATGGGGCACAGCAAATAAAAATGAATAGTTAGGAATAAGAGTGTCTTGTGCAAGAAGTAGTAAGTAAGCAAATGCCACTGGATCACAGAGTGCATGGAAGTGAGTCAGTGTCAGACAATTAGGAAGGTAGGGAAGGGCCAAGGTATGAAGGATTTTAAAAGCCAAACTGAGGATTTATATTTAATCTAAGAGGTACTGGGGAGCATTGATGTTTATTGAATAGGGGGTCATATGATCACAACTGTACTTTAGGAAGATCGTTTTTATACTAAATGGAAGATGGACTGGGATGGAGAAAGAGTAAAGACAGAAAAAAACATTCAGAAAGTAATTGTAATAGTTCAGGCATGAGGTGATTGAGAGCCTGTACCAGGGTATTGACATCATTAGAGGAGAAAATGGTATGAATATGGCAGATATTATTAAGATAAAATTTGTAGATCTTGGCAACTATTTATATATGGTGGGGTGAGAGAGAATGAAGGGAACAGGATGATAGTAGATTGTGAGCCTGGGTGACTTGGAAAACAGTGATACCTTTAACAGCAATAGAGAAATTAGAAAGAATGAAAGATTTGGGGGAAAGATAATAAATTCAGTGCTGGACATGTTGAGTTTAAAATGTCTATAGGATATCTGCTTTAAGATACATAATAGGCAGTTGAAAATATGAAATTGGAAATCAGGTTAAGGGTAGGTAAATCGATCTGAGAATCATAGATGGAGAAAAGCCCAAGATAGAGTGTTGGGGCTACTGACCATTAGTGGGTATGACTTGGGTGAAAATCAACAACAGACTGTGAAGGAACAGTCATAACTGTAGGAGAAGAAGCAGGAGAGAATAGTATAATGAAAATATAGAGAAGAGAGCATCCAGGAGAAAAAGGTAATTGATGGTATCAAAAATAATAGACAGGCTAAGAAGGATAGAGCTTGAGAGGACATTAGATGTAGCAATTAAGGGATCAGTGGTAACTTCAAAGGGAGCTGTTTTATTAGAAAAATGAGGCCAGAAATCCGACCATAAAAAATGATGAAGAAAGTGAACAGAAAGGAAGTAGAGACATGATTATAGGTGGCATTCTTAAGGAGTTTAACCACTAAAGGGAGGAGAGAGATAAGAAAATAATTAGGGGGAAAGGAACAGATCAACTAAGCAGTCTTTGAGGATGAAGGAGGCAAAGGCATGTTTGCAGGCAGGAAAAATATATCCAGTAGACAGGGAGAGATTAAAGATTAGTGAGAAAGTGGGGAAGATAGAGACAATCTGCTGGAGAAGACTGGATCGAATGGGATAACTTGTACAAGTGAAGGGATTAACCTTGGCAAGGAAAAGTACTACTTCTTCAGGTGAACAAGTGATGGAAGAGATAGTAATAAAAGGCATCTGAATGATGGGATGTGAGGAGAAATTCTAAGAGGAAGGTCTTGGTAAATGGACTCATTTTTTTTTAAAGCAAAATTTCTGTGGGGAAACTTGCCACAGTGAATATCCAGTTAGCATTTAATAACTATAGAATTTACCTAGTCAACACAGCTTTGTGTAAATAGGAGTGAAGGCAGTGGTAGTAATCCAAGATGGAGGCCTGGTAGGGCTAGTCTACCAATACAATAAAGGGCAAGGCACTCAAGATTAGCAAGGAGTCAAACAGTCATTCTGTCAATACATATTTATTAAGAGCCTACTATATGCCAAACATATAAATTCTGTAGATACAAATAAGAAAAAGTTCCTGTCCTCAATGAGCTTACAATCTAGTGGAGGAATACAAAGCAAAAAAGGAAGCTAAAACGAGAGTAAAGGTACCTGATGGGGGGCAGTGAGAGCATAGGAAAGTCAGGCAAGGAAGTCCCAAAGTAGTACAACCAGATAAGAGATGAGGAAATATTTGTATTAAATTTTCTCCTTAAATGAATTTGGAGTTCATGGCCCTACATTCCAATCAGAAAGGTAGACTACCAAGGTTGATGAGATTTTTGAAGATGTTGAGGTTATTCCAATAATAAACTTCCTGGAATATGGTGGAGACGTCAAATAGACACTAATTTTTCTAGAGCTCTGGTGTGGGGGCGTGATAGAGAAGTCCAAAGGTGCATAACCTATGATGGTAGAAGTTAAAAAAGAAAGTATAGCTAGTATAGAGGTGTGGACCTGGGAGAGAACTGAGTTACTGAGGAATTAGCTGCCTTGGGTGGCAAGGCAGAGAGAGTAGTCCAATGACAACATATTATGTATGATCATATAAAGAAATTTCAAGTTTACAATTATCAAATTCACATATTTGTGAGTGATGGCAAAATAAAGTCATGACCATCTCTTTGTGTAGCAAAGGTAGAGAGGAGAAGTGGGTCCTGGGAAATTAGTAAATTAAAGAATTGGAAGATCAAGGTATTTGAGAGAATATCATTATACATGGTGAGTTCCCCTAGCATGAGTTGGGATAGAGAAAATGACTGTCAGGCACTGAACTCATGGAGGAAACAAAGGGAGAGCCAGAAGTTAGTAGACAACAAGTATTCAAATTTTAATTTGGGTGATAAATATGGATTGAATGAGCTCCAGAGAAAGAGGGGCTATCAATGGTGGTAGAGGGAGAATCTGATTGTGGTCACAGGGAATAAGAGTATTTTGACTGCTTCCCTGTGACCAGTAGTTGGAGAAATGAGTAAAAATACAACCAGTACTAGAAAAGGAGGCCAGTTTGCTAAAGAAGTTACCTATTGCATCTCTTTTGTGGAAGTTAAAGGTTTCCACCAGGGTAGCAGACTGGCCAGTAAATTCAATAAGCCTTTATTAGGCACAGTTTATTTATTTAAATACATTGTTATTGCTTTTTTTAAAAAATCACCTGTATTTCCTAAAATGTTCATTCACTTCTTCCTGGAATAACAACTCTGATAACAAAGAATAAAAAAAGAAAAAAGTCTAGGAAAACCATCTAATACATGAAAAGACATTTCACAATGTGAAGTCTTCCATATCCAGAGGCCCTCACCTTTACAAAACAAAGTGGGAAAGAGGAATACATAAGAAATATTTTTAACATGTATAAGGGCAGGCTTATGGCTCCACTTGAAGTGTCTAGATGTGGAAGAAGACAGGAAAACAGGTCAAAAGATACACCACAGCACAAATAATAGAGAGCCCATGGTATATAATTGGAGGTCCAGAAAGGCCATGATACATCTACAACTGAAGTAATGTGGGAAGTCTCAGGCTCTAGTGAGTTAATCATCAGTATATTGCAGAAAGAAGATGGTCAATGGTCCTGTGAAATATGCCCTAAACCAGTGCTTAGCTTGAGAAGTCAGAGAGATTTACCAAAGGCTTAGGATAGAGATTAATTTAGGATATGCTAGATGCTTAATAGAAATGGTCTAGGCCTTCTGGGAGCTATACTTTTTATCTTGAACTTTTAAACTTCTTTACCTTGAGTTGTAACTAAATGCATTTACTCCTTTGAGGGCTGATTACTAAAAATTTGCATCCTCTGGCCAGAATTTGAAAAATGCTAGCTCAGTTTATGATTCATATTTGCCTTAGACACAGTTCAATTTTCCTATCTTATGGGTTTGATTTTGAAAAAAACATACTCTGAACTCTGTAGGAAACAGAATGATGTCCACCTGATTAAAAAAAAATGAACCCAATAGCTGCTGTCCCACAATTACATAAACCTTGTAAATTTTTAATGAACTAGGGTCATCTCAATGCCTAAGAAGTTATGAGTACTATCAAATGCAGTTAAAAATTCAAATTGAATTTGATTTGAGCAAATATAGTTTTCGTGTTCTTAATTTCTTTTGTCTTTCCGTTCTCTAAAAAGTCCTCTTTCCACTTTTCAAGGGATGATAAGAGGTTAAGAAAATACAGCCTATGAGGAAACATTAAAAGAACTGGAATTGTTTTGCAAAAGAGTAAAAAATCAATGAACCTCATAGAATGTAAAAATTTATATGTACAGTTGTTAGGAAAAGTGTTAATCACTCTATTCCCCATCTTTCATGAAAACAGAATATGGCAAAAAAAAAGGCCTTGAAACTTTGAGAAAGGATTTAGCCTTACAGTAAAATAGAACTTTTGGGAGTTTTGCTAAAGACAGAATTATTTTTTGCTAAAGACAGAATTATTTTTTGACATTGGAATATGAAAAATCTCTTTAATTTTAAAGTGTTGAGGAAAGCACATAGGCATGAAGACAGGGGAAAGACAAGATGACTTTCTGTCACATGGTTCAGTATAAGGTTGTTATAATATAAGATTGACATAAGGTTGTTTTCTCCCCACCCTCAAAATTTCAAAAATGGTGCAGGATACATCTCTGACATGTGTGGCATAATGTAAATCCAAATGGTATACAACAGTCAAGAATTCTGAATCTGTTATGGCAAATTAATGAAACCTTATTATAAATTGCTTGGAGCGATCCATTTACAAAATAATTCAACAAATGTGGAAAATGAAAGCACTGAAAAATGATTCCAATTTTAGAAAAGAACATTTTGAATGAGAACATTAACATTCATAAAGAAATTTAGCTTCAATTTTTAGAAAGATGACTAAATGGCAATATGTGCCTTTTGCTTTGTGTTTGAAGGTGGAGTTGATTCTACTTATGTACTAAGATATTGGATACACTACATATTTTTTTTTTTAGCTGCCTCCAATTTGACTTAAGAGAGTGATACATTTTTCAGGCTCGGCATAGGTTACATTATTTAATACACCCAGGATTTGTGCAAAATGAATGTGGTTTCTGTTTTTATTTAGTCTGTAATTGCAGTTCTTGGCCTGCATGAGGGGTAAGGTAGTGTCCCCTTCCTCTCCCCTTGCCCAACACAATTTGTAAGTGAGGCTCCCACGGGGCAGGATGATTAGAAAGGCTTTTCAAGGTGACAGGTTTAAGCCTGACTTTCACGGATATCTGACTTCATTTCTAACGCTCCAGTCCACTACATGCTGCCTTTGTCGTATATGGATCACTGGAGCCCATATGAGATACTTAAATGTTGAACTGAAGTTAAACTTTAGAAAAAATCTCCCTGGATTTATAGTTTAACCTTTGTATGTTTTCAAGACTTAAATTATTGATCTTGGTACTACCAGCAAAAGTTGAGTTCTTTGAATTCATGATCAGGGGTTACCAAGTAGATGGTTGTGGGGGCACTGATAATGTTAAATTAAGGTAGTAATGAAAGGCACAAGTTTAGGGGAGATCTACAGTGATTCACTATAGCCACCCTGTTCTTGCTTTCACTGTTCTAATTATGTTTCTTTTGACCCTAGAGCAGGATGTTACCTTCTATGATGGGAAGCTAGAGTGCAGTAGTCCTGGGGCTAAGACCTCTAACTTGGATTTTTGATCCAAGAAAAGAAGACCCTTGTACCTGATGGGTGAGAAATTTGGGTCCCATGGCGTCTACAAGGTCTTGTATGTGGTACATGTTAAATATCTGAAGTATCACATGATGGATAGAGTGACAAACTTTACTTTTTGTACTGCAGAATCTGAGATCTGGAGGATGATCCTACAACTGAAATGAAGTTTGAATTTCCAGACCCCAAATAGGTTTTGGCTCCCAAATAAGATGAACTTTACTATGCCTGTTCTTGGCCATGTGTGTAACATGATGAACTCTGACATGATTCCTGTCGGTTTTGAAGCCATGATATTATTTGTAATGTGATTTTTTTCTTTCTTGAGCTTCTGTCTACTGTTCAGAACCACAATAGGGCTTTAATATTGTCAAAGAGAGCTTGGGGGTTAAAAGCTCTCTGGCTTTTTGGTCATACGGATGGATCAAGGATAGCTGTGGTTGTCAATTTTAGAATCTTTAATATTTTCCCCTCTCCCTGGCCAATAGTAGGTGCTTAATTAATAGCTGTTGATTGAGTTATTCTTGAATTTTTATTAAAGAGTTATGTGAAGCATATATAGTCTATAGTTTCTGGAATCCAATTTCTCTTTCTTTTTTGAAAATTGGAAATATCTTTACCATTTTATTCATCTTGTGATACTTTCCTTATTTTCAATGAATTCCAAATGATTGTTTATCTTATTTCTGTAACAATATTTGACAATTCTTTTCTGTAATTCTTCTAGAGAAACTTGAATTGATTTAATTATTTATTCTTTAACAATCTTATCACTCGTCAACTAATATAAGCTATGTCCTGTAATACCAAATCTAATTCTGTGTTACAATCTACATAGTCAGAAATTTACTTTTTAATGGAAGAAGAGGTAAAAGTGTAATCTATTTGCTTCATTTTCTTACCCAAGACTTCAAAATTATAAGATTCATTTCAGATTTCCTTTCAACAATATCTTTCAGTTCAACATGAAGTCTGATGTCTTAGAAAATACATATGTAGATACAAGTTCTAGAAAGACAGCAACTCTTTTTATGTGTTTATTTACAATATTCATTTAATTTTTTTTTATTTCCACATTCTCTTCCTTCCTCCCCCCCCTCACCCATTGAGAAGGTAACCGATATGATGTTAGTTACACATGGGAAATCATGCAAAACACATTTCCATATTAGTCATGCATGTTGCAAAAAAATACAAAAAAAAACATGAGAAAAGGGAAGAAAAATAAAAAAGGTATACTTTAATGTATGCTCATTTTGTCAATTTTCTCTCTGAAGATGGGTAGCATTTTTTATAATGCTTAGAATTGTCTTGGATCAATTCTTGATCAGAATAACTTAGCATATCACAATTGATTATGTTGCAAAAATGCTGTTATTGTATGATGTTCTCCTGGTTCTTTTCAGTTTACTTTACATCAGTTTTCATAAGTTTTCCCAAGTTTTTTTTCTGAAACTTGCCTGCTCATTATTTCTTATAGTACACTAGTATTTCATCATATTCATATACCACAGATTGTTCAGTCATTCCCCATTTGATGGACATCCCCTCAAATTCCAAATTTTGTGTCACCACAACATTTTTGTACCACTACCAGTTAAAAAGTATTTCTGCATGTATAGGTCATTTTGGTTGTTCTTTAAGCTCTTTGAAATATAGAACTAGTAGTGGTATTGCTGGGTCAAAGGTTATGCATAGTTTTATAGCCTTTTAGACATAATTCCAAATTGTGTCTGAATGGTTGGACCATTTCAAACTCAATCAACAATAACAACATGCATCTTGATAAACCATAAGCAATCTCCACATCTCTTTCTCTTCAATGAAGAGAGATCAAACATGTATTGGACTACCATAAAGAAAACTACTTGGTCAAATTAATTACTATGTAATACTGACTATAATTACAATGCAGCATGATGCGGTAGATACAGAGCCAGCCTTGGAAACAGATTCTAGTTTCACTTCTGACACGTATTGACTATGACTCTGGGTAAACATCTCATTTAAGTGCCCCAGACAACAATCCAAGACTACAAGTTAGAGAACTTGGTAGAAAAGTAGATCCACAATAGGAGCTGAGGAAGATCATAATATGTTGAGTTAGAAGGGACACTAGGGATCACATGTATAGCTCATTTTATAGAAGAGGAAACAAAGGCCCAGAGAGTTTAAGGCAATTGCCCAAGGTGAGGTCGCAAACTTAGCTATTATATAAACACAGGGCCTCTAATTCCAAATCCACTGCTCTTTTCATCATGAGTAGCTCTGCTTTATTTTTATCAAAATTTAAGATTTTCCCTTCTCTTCCAAGTGGCAGTTCTATATTTTATTTGCTCTTCTACTTGCCCCCAATAATAGTTAAAAGAATTATTTTTGCTGCCTTTAGCACTGCATGGAAGTCTCTGGCTTTTACTATTCCTGGCATTTTTACAGGACCTTACCATTGTTTCATAGCCATCATCAATTACCTGTCTTTGCTTTCTTTTTCTGTGCATTTCTTTTTTTAAAAAATCTGATTTGGTTGATCAGTTCTCTGTTCATACGCATTAGTTTCTTTAGACTATTTTCCACCCCCTCTTCCTCAGTAGAATCACAATAGTTTACATTATTAAACTGTGTTTTTAAGCTTTTGCCACCTTTCTTATGCCATCTTTCCCTAGAGAGACAACAAAATTCTCCATACACTTTCTGTGAACTCTTTCTAATCATCCTTTCAGATCTAATTTTCAGGTAATCTCTGCCATTTCTATTCTAAACTATCAGAAAATCGGTTGCGATTGCAGTACTTCACCTTCTACAGAAAATCTGTTTGAGTCCTTCATTCATTTTTTGAGGTAATCAGAGTTCAATTACTTGCCCAGGGTCACACAACCAGTAAGTGTCTGAGACCAGATTTGAATTCAGGCCTTCCTGACTCCAGGGCCTGTGCTCTACCACTCTGTCACCTAGCTGCCTCTTCTATCCTCTATTGTTAATGCTTTTCTCATTGTCTTGGAAATTACTTAGCATTTATTTTATATTTTCTAATTTGATTATGAATTGTTTTCCTCGAACAGAATATGATTTTCTTAAGGACAAGGATGGATTTTTTTTAAATTTCATATCCTCAGTACCTAGAACAATATATGCCTGATATATAAGAGGTGCTTAATAAATATTTGCCAAAATGAATTCAATTTATATTTTGATAACAATCCCCACTCCTTATTCATTAAAATCAGGTGCAGAATACCTTGTTCCCTTATCGCTTAATCCACTTTATAAAGCATGAAATTATCATCCCTAGTCCTGTGACACACAGAGAAAACTTTAACTCTGTAGGTGCTTCAGACACTTGAATGAAAAGATTTCTTTTTACATATTGATTAAAAGACTGGTGACAAGTCCAGATAGAGATTAATATGTAAGATCAATAAATCACCTTTTCTTCCAACAATGCTGCAATGAAGCTAACCAGTATTATTGGTTTGGATTTATAGTGTCTGATTTCAGGAATTCATTCAGAGTTCAGGAGAAACCTTCAAATCAAAGCAAGTTTATCACTTAAATTTCTTCAGTAATATTTTATCCACTAGGCTTATAGATATAGTGACATAATCACTGTAAAATTAATAATAGCTAGCATTTATGTATCACTTTAATGTATGCAAAGTGCTTTATATGTTTTCTCATTTGGTTGTAATGTTTGCATTTCTAAAAATCCTAATTTCTGGATTGAATCATATTCAGTATATAACAAAAAATTTTAAAGGCAATTGCCTTAAAAATATTTTCCCCCTCTGACTGATTTCCATGTTGTTGCTACTGTCAGCAGAGCAGAATGTGATTTTATATTTTAGAGCATGGCAGATAAATATAGTAGAGGGGAAGAAAAGCAAAGTAGACATCAAGTTTGGAATCTGTTTTGTACAGACCTTAGGAGTGCTAAGGGAGAACTTTAAAATGTATTTCTTTGTGTGCATACAGTATATGAATGAGTTTACCAGGCATGTCTCTTGAGATCCATTCATTGAATTTGCAGGAAAATCCTGGGAGAAAGCTGACTGGAAGATACTAATGAAAATGAGTTACACTGGGAAGGTATGCTTACCTTCATTTTTAAAGGAGAATAAACTGATGCAAAGTAATAGAGTGCCTACTTTTATATGCAAACTAAAAAGACACAAAAACCTAAGAACAGCCAACAGCTAGGATGGAGAGATCTGTGGGGAAAACTCATTTCTCCTTTATACATTTTTTTTGGGGGGGGAGGGAAAGAGACAGTAATATTTTTTTTTCTTTTCTTCATGACAATAAAGATGAAGTCTAGTTCCAGAAAAAGTGTGCTTAAATTCATGGAAACTGAAGGCAAGAGAGATTCCTTTATAAATAGGCACAGATATTATTTATACCAATTATCCTACTACATCTCATAAATATTTATGGAAAGCATACTGTAGACACGGCACTGTGTACTTTCCCTTTTCATTTATCAAAGGAGGGGGTGGTGGTGTGCCATATAGTAATAGGGATTGTTGTTACTAAAGAATTTTTTTCCCAATTTTTTGTGCTTTCCAAAGTTTTGTTGGCATGAAGCAGTGTTGTACAATGGAAAAGTCTTGGTTTTGGCATCAAAGACCATGAGTTCAAATTCCAGTTCTATTACTTATCTATATGACTTTGAGCAAGTCACATAATCTCCCTGGGTTTCATTTTTTTCATTTATGAAAAGCAAATATTGAACTAGCTGATCTTCAAGGCCCTTTCCAACTCTAAATATTTGATCTTGAGATCCTAGATTAGAACTTCTCAGAAGACCTATGTGTGAATTTTCTATTCAAATGCCCTATTTCCCATTAAATTTTATAAGAAGCAATAATAATGCCTTATGAGTCTATATATGATTGTACAATGAACAAAACTCATCCACATAGATTATTTTATTTTGTTTCTTATAGTGATTTCTTGATAAATTTCACCCTTAACTTACAGATAATGAAAGTGAAACTCACAGCCATTATATGTCTTGCCCAAAGTGACACAAATAGCAAGTAGGGAAACTGAGGTTAGGAACATTTTTCCAATGACAACTGATTCAATACTCCACTGACATCACACTGAACCCCTTAGAGTAATGGCTTTTGGAGTTTGACTTGAAAGATATGGTATCAGTTGATTAGTAAAAAGAGTATTTTATTAATAATGGTGCTTCACTTGTGACCTCTTAAGTGCTACTAGAGGAACAAGTAGGTCAAGTGTTTAACAATTAAGAGCCTGAAAGACCTCTTACTGGTGATCATGAAATGTGGCTGGACTAGATGATTTCTGAGTTTTCATCTAATTCTGAGATACTATGATTTTATGAATACTGGATATAATTCCTTAAGAAACTTGCCACATTCATAGATGGTGGAGTAGAAGGATAAACCTGTAGAAGCTCGCCTATCACAGCCCATAAAATACCTGTAAAAAATGACTCTAAACAAAATTCTAGAGCAGCAGAAGCCACAAAAAAATAGAGTGAAAGAGATTTCCAGCCCAAGGCAGCCTGGAAGGCCAACAGGAAAGGTCTATCACAGCAACCTTGGAGAGGAGTGCAGCCTGGCCTTGGACCCATGGTGTGGCAGGAATAGGACCAGAGCAGGCTTTAGGGAGCCACTAGCAGCATCTTGGGTTCCCAGATTACCCAACCCACAAATGCCAAAGACAGCTTCAAAAGTCAATGAAAAGGCTTTTTCACCTGGGTGAGAAGGAATCAGGGTCCTCCCCTAACATCAACACTAGGCAGCATCCATTTTTGGCACCCTCGATCTAAAGACACTGGGGGAATTGAGCTGCTGATCTGGATCTCAGCCCTGAGTGGCAGTCCTGGGGTGAGGAGGAGTGCTGACTGGTGGAACTGGTGGCTTTGGAGAGAATCCTGGGCAGAAAAGTTTGTGGTTGTTCCCAGACCAGAGTGAAAGTCGGGAGAGGAGCACTCTCCCTTGATTGTGCCACCTTGGAGGAGCTGAGAACTCACAGATCTCCAGAGTATACCCTTCTCTTGACAAAGGACTCAAAAGTCAAGTAAGTGACTGGGAAAATGTCTAAAAAAGGGAAAAAAATAAGCCTATAGAGGGTTACTTTCTTGGTGAACAAGTGTTTTCTTCTGTCTTTTTGAATGAGGAAGAATAATGCATACCATCAGAGGAAGACCTCAAAGTCAAGGTTTCTGCATCCAAAACCTCCAAAATAAATATTCAATGGTCTCAGGCGATGGAAGAGCTCAAAAGGGATTTGGAAAATCAAGTTAGAGAGGTGGAGGAAACATTGGGAAGAAAAATGAGAGTGATGCAAGAAAATCATGAAAAATGAGTCAGCAGTTTACTAAAGGAGACCTAAAATGTGCTGAAGAAAATAACACCTTTAAAAATAGATTAACTCAACTGGCAAAAGAGGCTCAAAAACCAATGAGGAGAAGAATGCTTTAAAAAGCAGAATTAGTCAAATGGGAAAGGAGGTTCAAAATCTCACTGAAGAAAAGAGTTCTTTAAAAATTAGAATGGAATAGATGGAAGCTAATGACTTTATGAAAAACCAAGAAACTACAAAACAAAACCAAAAGAATAAAAAAAATTGAAAACAATGTGAAATATCTCATTGGAAAAACAACTGAAAATAGATCCAGGAGAGACAATTTAAAAATTATGGGACTGCCTAAAAGCCATGATCAAAAAAGAGCCTAAACATCATCTTTCATGAAATTATCAAGGAAAACTGCCCTGATATTCTAGAACCAGAGGGTAAAATAAATATTGAAAGAATCCATTGATCACCTGCTGAAAGAGATCAGAAAAGAAAAACTCCTTGGGATATTTTAGCCAAATTCCAGAGTTTCCAGGTTAAGGAGAAAATATTACAAGCAGTCAGAAAAAAAACAATTCAAGTATTGTGGAAATACAATCAGGATAACACAAGATCTAGCAGCTTCTACATTAAGGGATCAAAGGGCTTGGAATATGATATTCCAGAAGTCAAAGGAACTTTGACTTAAAACCAAGAATCATCTACCCAGCAAAACTGAGTATAATACTTCAGGGAAAAAATGGTCATTCAATGAAATAGAGGAATTTCAATCATTCTTGATGAAAGGAATAGAAAATTTGATTTTCAAACACAAGAATCAAGAGAAGCATGAAAAGGCAAACTGGAAAGAGAAATCATAAGGGACTTATTAAAGTTGAACTGTTAACATTTCTACATGGAAAGATAATATTTGTAACTCTTGAAACTTTTCTCATATTCGGGTAGTTGGAGGGATTATATACACATACATACATACATATGTATACATATATTTATAGACAGAGGACACAGGATTAGTTGAAAAGAAAGAGATGTTATCTAAAAAAATTAAATTAAGGGGTGAGAGAGGAATATATTGGGAGGAGAAAGGGAGAAATGGAATGAGGCAAGTTATCTCTCATAAAAGAGGCAAGAAAAATCTTTTTAAATGGAGTGGAAAAGGGCAGAGGTGAGAGGGAAAAAGTGAAGCTTACTCTCATCACATCTGGCTTAAGGAGGCAATAACACACACACTGAATTTGGTATGAAAATCTATCTTAAACTACTGGAAAGTAGGGGAGAAGGGGATGAGTGGGGTGGGGAGATGATAGAAGAGAGGGCAAATGGGAGGAGGAAGTAATTAGAAGTAAACAATTGAGGGGAGGGATAAAGTCTAAAGAGAGAATAGAATAAATAGGGGGCAGGATAGGATGGAGGGAAATAAAGTTAGCTTTTCACAACATGACTATTATGGAAGTCTTTAGTAAAATTACACACACACACACACCCACATATATATGTATATATATATATACATATATATATATATATATATATATATATATATATATATATATATATATATATATATATAGCCTATAGTCAATTGCTTGCGTTCTCAGTGGGAATGGATGGGGCGGGAGGAAGGGAGAGAGGTTGGAACTCAACGTTTTAGGAACGAATTTTGAGAATTATTTTTGCATGCAATTGGGAAATAAGAAATACAGGTAATGGGGTATAGAAATATATTTTGCCCTACAAGAAAAGAAAAAAGATGGGGTTAAGGGAAGGGAAGGGTGTGATATAAGGGAGGGCAGATTAGGGGAAGGGATAATCAGAATGCATGGTGTTTTGGGGTGGGGAATGGGAGAGATGGGGAGAAAGTTTGGAACTCAAAATCTTGTGGAAATGAATGTGAAAAACTAAAAAATAAATAAATATTTTCTTTTAGAAAAAGAAATAAACCCCAATTCTTTAGATCTAAAAAAAAACTAAAAAAAAAAAAAGAAACTTGCGACAGTTAGGAATGTGAGTTATTTCATCAAAACACTCACTCTTCCTTTTCGAAAGCAGGTAAAATGGGACTGTATGAAGCACAAAGAAATTAAGCCTGTCTCTAAGACATAAATAAATAGAACACAAATAAAGAGAACTAAATCTACAATTCATTCAATTGAATGGCTTTTGAAATTCTTCGTTTAAACAAAACACTCTCAGTGAAGAAACCATACAAACAAGATTAGCCTTTCCTGTCCTCTTCTCTTTGGAATTTGGTAGGTGATTTAAATTTATCCTAATTTAATTTTCAAAATTTAATTTCTTCCCCAATATCCTGCATTAATTTTCCCTTGGTTTCTTCCAAATCAAAAGGGAATTTTTTAAAATTAGTATTTCCTGCACACATCACATATTCAATTGTTGTATTGGTTGAATAAGTTATCTAATTGTTGATTCATAGACTAAGTGGAATATTGATCTCCAAATTAAATTGCCATTAAGCATGAAAGCATTCCTGTAAAAAGAAAATACCAGGACATATAATTGATTGACTTCACTCATTTCTTGTGTGTGTGTGTGTGTGTGTGTTTTTCCATGATGCACAGAGCCAAGATTTCAATTTATAGTTCAGTGCACTCAGTAATTTTCTAAATTTCAACAGCATGATGTGGCAAAGTCAAGGTTCACCTGGAGGTCAATTTGTATTTGCTTTCCTTTGTGGGAAAGAAGGAATAAAGTATCTCCTTTGAGTGACCTCCTAGGTGAAAAACAAAACAAAACAAAAAAACAAAGAAGCAAACAAACATGAAAACAGAGGGCAGAGACAATAGCTGTCATGGAAGGAAAACTTAGTAGTGATTTGGAGATGAACACAGCAGAGTGAATACAACAATACTTTGCTGTCTCTGGAAATTCCCAGCAGTGGTTTGATTTCCAAGAAATCTGCCTGACCTATACTGTGGAGGAAATACAATCTTCTGTAAGACCTCTGCCCAATGCCATTACTGGCAATAGCAATATTTTTCTAGTTATAAACACTGAAACTCAATTGTAAAATTGCCTCGTAGTATGTCTTAAATTGTAAAGCAAAACCCTTGCATTTTTATCATGCTTTCATTTTGATATTGCCCCCACATACCCAATAGAATTAATTTATATTTTCTTCCCAGAACTCACTTTCCTCTCTCTCTCTCTCTCTCTCTCTCTCTCTCTCTCTCTCTCTCTCTCTCTCTCTCTCTCTCTCTCTCTCTCTCTCTCTCTCTCTCCCTCAGATTGGAAATGCATCAGATTTCACTGTTGACAAACACAGTAATTCAGTATTCCTTTATTAAATACCTACTATGTGTTAGGCACTGTGCTAAGTGCTAAGGTTACAGATTAAAAAAAAACAAAAACTATTCCTGTTCTCAGGGAACTAACAGTCAAATGGGAGACATAAGGTGCAGCCAATTATGTACAAACAAGAAATATACAAGATAAATCGGAAATAAACAACAGAGAGAAGGTGTTAGAATTAAGGGGGATGAGGAAAGGCTTCTCACATCAGGTAGGATTTTAGTTGGAACTTGAAGGAAGACATGGAAGTCAGGAAGTGAAGATGAGGTGAGAGAACCTTCCAAGCATTGGGGTTGGGGGGATGGAGAAATGGAATTAGGGATTAGGGAAGATTAGGGAAATGGAATAAGAAGAACAAAAAGACAAGTGCCACTGGAATATAGGAAAAGTGAGGTTGCAGGGTACAAGAGGCCTGGAAAGCGGGGGGTGTTATGAAGGGCTTTGAATGTCAAACAGGATTTTATAAGTTTTGACATGTTTCCAACCTGGATTGGTTTACACACCCCCTCCCTTAGGGAGTCTGGTACTCCCTTCAAGGTACAGGACTTATTGAGGATGCCTAATAATCTCTAGAATACACCAGGTCAGAACTCCAAAACCCAAACAACCTATCATTCTCATCCTTCCCAGTAGCAGGTGTATGCCACCATGCCAAGTGAAGGAGGGCATTTAAGTTGTTCCAGAACAATGTCTCTAAAAATAGAAGTATTCATGAATGCTTTGTAGCATACTATCATGCTGTCCCCATTGTAGGTATCTTTCATTTTCATTGCCTCACTTTATCTACTCTATTTTGTTAATTCATTTTTCAATGGAGTCTTACTCTTTACAACCATATTTGGGGTTTTCTTGGCAAAGATACTGGAGTTACTTGCTATTTACTTTTCCAGCTCATTTTACAGATGAGGAACTGAGACAAATAGAAGTGGAGTAACTTACTCAGGATCACACAGTGTGATGGCAAGCAAAATAGAATCTTTTGTTGTTTTTGTTTTAATGTAATCAAGTGCCTCTGATTGAATCTTGCCTTTATCACTCAAAAATCTTTACAAGGAGTAAAATACAGAAACAAGAGTTTCTTTAACTAGAAAATAATATATGTATTTGTACTGTTAATTATTTAATGTGATTAAAGATCTTTCCCACTCACTAATAGGCTCTCCCATTAAGGGAAGTTTGATTAGGAAAGATTTGTGAGAAGACCCAATTCTTTTGTTAATGAAGTCTGATTCTCAAGGGTTGTGATGCCCTCTAGCTCTAAAAACATTATAAATACTCTGGGTTGAGTTTTTACTTTGGGGCTTACTGACTGGAAGCATTTGTTTGGTCAGACAGCAAAGACTCTGGGAAGCTGCTTTAAGGAACCCTCCCCTGCCCCAGCTTTGAAAATCCAAATTTCAGTGCTTCCCTCTCTGGAAGCTATGGTCAGACGGTTGGGGTCCAACTGTCTGTTGAATGGAGGCAGAGGAAGCAATGTCTGTTAATCTTTGATTTCTCTATATTTTCTTTGAAGTTCAGGGTGTTGATTCCCTTGAACTAGGTGAATGATGTGCTTGATTAAAATGATTGCTAACCCTACAAAAGTTGCCTTTCCTTTTATGAATGCATATCTAAGAACCTATGATAGCAGGCCCCTCTGTGTTTGTTGTGGTGCATACCAATATACACAGCTAGTAAGTGTCTGAGGTCAAATTTGAACTCAGATCTTCCTGACTCCAGGCCCTGTGCTCAATCTTCTGTACCACCTAGCTGGTCTATATATTGTATATGCCACTTAAATTAATCTACTCCTGCTTCTCTTTGCTCAAACCACTCTCTGTTCCTGAATGTTCTCTTTCCTGTTGAATTTACAGGATCATAGGATTTAGTGTTGGAAGAGACCTTAGAGATTACTAACCTGACTGTCATTTTGAAGATAAGATAAATGAGGCCAGATAAAGTAAGTGACTTAGCCAGGTAACAAATCATAGAACTGAACCTTCTCACCTCTGTACTAACTAGCAGATCAACATTTTTTTTGGCTTCCAAATCCAGTGTTCTTCCCAGCATGCCATAATACTCCTGTTATTCATTCTTTAAAGTTCAACTTAGATGCTACCTTATTATTCCCCCTCTCCAATAGTAGTTATCTGCCTCACATCCACAGAATATTTTGCTTTGTACCTCTCTAATACACTTATGAAATATCACCTGGTATAGTTACCTATGTTTGTGTCTGCTTCCTCTTACCAAATTCTATGTGAGTGGATGTTGTTTTTTAGGTAAACATTTTCTCTCCACCAGCACCTAGCAATATACTGTGAATGATAGGAACCTGATAAAATGTTTGTCAAATGAATGAATAATGCATATCATGCTCATTTATGTCAAATAAAGATAATATGTATAATTCTTTTTTTAATTTTTAATTTTTTAACACAGTTTATAATAGATAAAACAATTCAAACTTTTGGTCAGGTGATACTTCTTTTGAAAGCATTTACAATATAGACCACAAAAGAATTTTTTTTTAAACATTAACCAACTGAGACACAAATAATATTTGCTAACTTCACAAGATCTTGACCTAATTGTCTTTACACTATTGCTAAGAATTAAAGGACCCTAACTTGTTGTTGGTCTAAAGTCCTATGCCTAATAGCTTAATTTTAGACTTAACCTCAGATGTTCCCTTACCAATAATCTATAGTTGAATAGACCTGGGATTAAGCTTACTTTTGACTATAGGAAATTGCCACCAAAAGTAGGGACATTGCAGGGATACAGTAGCTCCCCAACTTCATGTCAGTTCCAGGTAGGATTAGATTATCCACTTGCATTCAGTCAGGCTTAAGGTCTGCCAGGTGTCAGTGGGGAAATTGAGTCAGGAGAATCCTACCTCAGCCCAGGCCGAACAGCTGCTCTCCCACCCTTCCCATGAGATCACATTTTGCAGTTCATACCAGCATCTCACCAGCTTACTGACATCATGGCTTGAAGGCTCAGATCGCCTTTCTTGCTACCCATACTTGGAGTTAGACTCAGGAGAACAGTCACTTAATAGTCCTATAGCATCTAAAAATGGCAAGTTCCAATAACCAGGTTTCAAATATGACTATAATTTTCACTTTGGCTAAGGAACATCTTTTGAGGCAAGTCTTAAGTGACTTACATGCCTTTCTATACATGTTCTAGTTCCTGATTAAATAGCAATCATAAAATCAAATTTACCATTAAAACCTTAACTTTTCCATCAATGCCAAATTTTACCTGAGGTTACCTTCCTCTAGAAAATTTAGACTGAAATTCTTTTCTCCAAACTAAAGATGTCATTGATTTATTGTCAGTAATTAATTCAGTCAATTGTTTTGATACTAATTGCTTTTACCTCACTTTGTAACATGTCCAATTTTTCTCCCTATCACTCCCCTCCCCCTGCTTCCTAATACCTTGCATTCTGATAACTCCTTCCCTTAATGTACCCTCCCTTCTATCATACCCCACCCTTCCCTTATCCCCATCTTCTCTCTTTTCTTGTAGTGCAAGATAAATTTCTATACCCCATTCCCTGTATTTCTTATTTCCTGATTATATGCAATAAAAATTCTCAACCTTTGTTTCTAATACTTTGAATTCCAACTTATCTCCCTTCCCTCCTCCTCCCCAGCCCTGCTGTGAAGGGAAGCAATTCAATACATACTAAATATGTGTTCTTTTGCAAAAGACTTCCATAATAATCATGTTGTGTAGTACTAATTATATTACCCTCTGTCCTATTCTATTCCCCCTTATTTTTCCCCTACAATTGACCTTGTCCTTTCTCAAAAGTGTTTATTTCTAGTGACTCCCTTCTCCCATTTGCCCTCCCTTCTAACAATCCCCTCACCCTACTTGTCATCTCTTCTCCTTCTTTCCTATGGTGTGATATAAATTTTCATATCAAATTTAGTGAGCATGTTATTCCCTCCTTCAGCCACATGTGGAGAGAGTAGTTTTATTCCCCCCCACCCCTTCTCCCTTACCTCCTCTGTTGAATAAGATTTTTATTATCTCTTTCAAGAGTTATATAGCCTGCCCTGTTCCATTTCTCCCTTTCTCTTCCCAAAATTTTCCTCCTTCACCCCTTAATTTTTTATTTTATTTCATTTCATTTTTGTGTGTGGATATCATCTCTTCTCACATAACACACCCTGTACTCTCTATTTATCTGTGTATGTGTGTGTGAGTGTTTGTGAGTATGTACAATCTCTCCATCTACCCAAATACTGAGAAAAGATTCAAGAGTTAAAAATATTTTCTTTCCCTGTAGTAATGTAAACAGTTCGGCTTTATGATTTATGATTCAGTCTTTTATGATTTTTCTTTCCTGTTTCCTTTTACATGTTTCTTTTGATTCTTGTCTTGGGAAGTCAGATTTTTCTATACAGATCTAGTCTTTTCTTCAACATGAATGATTGGAAGTTGTATATATCATTGAATGACCATTTTTTCCCTTGAAATATTATACTCAGATTTGTTGGGTAGGTGATTCTTGGTTTCAATCCCAGTTCCTTTGACCTCTGAAATATCTCATTCCAAGCCCTTCGATCCCTTAATCTTGAAGCTGCTAGATCCTGTGTTATCCTGATTGTATTTCCACAATACTCAAATTGTTTCTTTCTAGCTGCTTGCAGTATTTTCTCCTTGATCTGGGAACTCTGAAATTTAACCACAATATTCCTAAGAGTGTCTCTGTTTGGATCTTTTTCAGGAGGTGATTGGTGAATTCTTTCAATATCCATTTTGCCCTCTGATTCTATAACATCAGGGCAGTTTTCCTTGATAATTTCATGGAAGATAATGTCTAGGCTCTTTTTTTGATCATGGCTTTCAGGTGGTCCAATAATTTTTAAATTATTTCTCCTGGATCTATTTTCCAGGTCAGGTGTTTTTCCAATGAGTTGTTTCACCTTATTGTCTATTTTTTCAAATTTTTGGTTTTGTTTACTAAATGCTTGGTTTAACTCAAAGTCACTCATTTCCCTGAACTCAATTCTCTCTTTCAATGAATTATTTTGTTCAGTGAGCTTTTGAACCTTCTCCTCCATTTGGCTAATTCTGCTTTTTAAAGCTTCCTTCTCCTCGTTGGCTTTTTGGACCTCTTTTTCCAATTGAGTTAGCCTCTTTTTAAAGCTGTTATTTTCCTTAGTATTTTTTTAAAGTTTGTTCTTAAAAGTTTTTTTAAAGTCTTGTTTTTTAAAGTCTTCTGTTGCCTGAGCCCAATTTAAGTTCCCTTTGGAGGCAGGGGCCTTGACTTCCTCTGACAGTATGATTTATTCTTCCTCATCCAAAAGGACGGGGGGAGACACCTGTTCCCCAAGAAAGTAACCTTCTCTCATCTTACTTTTTTTTCCCTTTTTGGGGTATTTTCCCAGCCAGTTACTTGACTTCTGAGTTTCTTCTCCACATCCACCTCACCTCCAGTTCTGCCAAGCCAGCACTTGGGGGCTGAGATTCAAATGAGCTGCTCCCAAGCCTCAGGGGCTTTTGGCAGGGGTGGGGCTGCTATTCAGTGTGAGATTAAGAGTAGCTGCTCAGCAGGGAGCAGGGCTACCCCACAAGGTTCAGTTCCCTCAGGGGCTTTATGATGAGACCTTCAACAATGGATAAAGGCTACTTCCTGCTTTGGGAGTCCTGTCTGCTACTGCCTCTACTGCTGCCTCCTGAGGGGGCCTCAGTTATAGGGAAATCCTATTCCCCTCTCAGCCAGCTGAAAAGACCCTCTCACTGACCTTTGGTGCCTGTGGGTGGAGGAATCTGCCCTGCTGGCGATTCTGTCCTTGAAGCCTGCTCGAATCTGCTCCTCTTGGTGCCGCATGGCCAAGGCAGAGCTCTGCTCTTTGTCTGGTGCGCAACAGACCTTTCCCGTCAATCTTTCAGGTCTTTCTGGGACAGAAATCTCCTCCATTCCATTGTTCTGTGTCTTCTGCTGCTCTAGAGTTTGTTGAGAGTTCTTCTTTACAGGTATTTTATGGACTGTGGGGTAAGAGCTAAGCATATGTGCTTCTTTCTCCTCTGCCATCTTGGCTCCTCCCCTCGCATGTATAATTCTTATTTTACAAATGAAGCAGTTAAAGTTCAGATAGGAATTATGCCCATTTTTGGAACTATGAATGTCAGTACCCTATAATTTTCCTTAATAGTATTAACAACTTTGATTACAAACAATCTATGTGGGTAAATGTGCATGGGAAACCCTCAAAATGCAAAAATTTCATATAAATATGGAACTAGAAGGATGATCTACTCTAGCTTCATCTTTTTACATACAAGGATACTGAGACCTCATGACTTAAAATGACTTGCCTGAGAATACACAGGTAGTAAGCATCAGAGGAGGGAATTTAATTTAGTTCTTTTGACTTTAAACCCTATGCTCTCTCTACAGTACTGTGCTACTTGTGTTTGTTCAATATTGAATGTATGTTACATGTGTAACCATTTCTTTTTTTTCAGGGCATTTTTCATTATTTTAGCTCTAGTTGAAAAACATTCAGGAAATGGGGATGAAATCTCAGAGGGGCATAACTGGAATTACTTGTCCCTAGAATGTCATTTGATCCTGATCATGAAATATATCCCAAGTGATTCAAAACTCAGGGCCATCTTTCAAGTCGATGAGCATCTGTACTTTGATCATGTGCTGACAAAAGAGAGGGACAATACAGCTCTTTTCCAACTATTCAAATTCCCATGTAACCTGGTAAATAGGTACTTTTAAGGCATGCTATTCACTTCAAGTTCAGAAAATATTTCAATATTTGACTAAATCAATAGCATGAAAAATATGAAGTTTGATTTGATTTTGCAGAAGAAACTCTTTAAATGCAATGCATGATCCCTGGAGGAAAGCTGAAAAATCCATGCCTTTATTTGTTGAGAATGATTTTTTATGAGAACTTGAATGTGTGTTATGAATGTGCTATAAAAAGATGATAAATTTTCACTGGGGTACCAGCACTGTATGTTATAGTTTCTAGAGGTTATATGTATGCACAGAAATGTCCCCTAAATGTAACTGTATCTATTTATGTCTTTGGGACTTAGTTTCTTCTGAAAGCATCTGCTGAATAGACCAGAGGTCATATTTATTGTTACGTACATAAGAAATGAGCAAATCATTGAACATCAGACCTAGAAAGGACAAGGTCCCTTGTTCAGCCAGAGTATAAAATATTTTGTGAGGCTTCAGAAACTTTTATTTTCTTAGAATTGATATGACTGTGAACATACTTTATAGATCTATCTATCCAGTCACTTTTTTCATTCAAAATCCTTTGAGATATTTTTTACAGCTGAAAAGAACTTAAGAATTCATCTACTCCAAGTCCCTCATGTTGCTGATTAGGAGAGTGAAGTCCAGAGACATTAAGTGTTTTCTTCTGAGTCACATAGTCAGTAAATGGAAGAGCTTATATTTAGATCTAGTTCCACAGATTCCAAATTCAGGGCTTTTCCCAGTATATCACATCAACTATGTACCCAGAAATTTGCTAGACTCTGAGCATGCAGAGACAAAAATATAATACTTCCTACCCTCAAGGTACCTACCTGTCTACAAGGAAGAAAGCTCTTAGGACAACAGAGTTGAAGATAATGTCTAAAATACACAGCAGCAACCTATTTCTTCATAGGTGTTCTAGCTCAGCATCTTTCATATAGATGGTGTTTAATGCATGCATGTTAAATGAAAAAAATTTATGCCACATTGCATATTTTCATGTATTTTTCATGTTATATGTCTGAGTGCTATGAGATTTACAGAAAAGCTGTAGATTTTCTTCAGGATACAAGGTGGTGCTGTTTCATTTTGTAAAAGAAAACTACTGCCACAAAAAGCAACCAAAAGCAGGAATGAGGACACTATCTCTTTATAACTAGAGCAGCAGGACTTGGAAATCTCATCCTCTACCTGTAGCTGCCTGTTCCAATTTTGTTTAATGGGAAAATAGATAAGTTGTATCTATATACAGTGTATGATGTAAATGCAGAGGCAATAACTATATTCATCCCTGGATGAAATGTTTGTTTTTAGTACTCCTACAGCTATTCTATGGTGTGCTGTGAGTATGGAGATGAAAACAGCAGCAGTATCATAGAATTAAAAATACATTGCTTAAAAATAACTTTCAGATAGTATTGGCATCTCTGGATCTTGTGAGCTTTCTTTGTTGGCCCCTAATTTTTATTTTTACTTGCTTTATAAATGAAAATCAACTCTCAGAATTTAATTTTTAAGCTTATTGACCTATGATAATAATGAAAATCAAACGGCCCATTTCTACCTATTTATTCATATGGTAATTTCTACTGCCAAATGACAGTTGAAAATTTAAATACTACAGGAAATGAGGAGACTTAGAATGAATATTTTTCCTGTATCAAGCCTTAATTTGCACTTATCCTCAATATGGAGAGGAAATGGAATAAGGATCCTGGTTCTTGTTTCGTTTTCATCATTGTGATGCATTGTGACATTGAGTAAGTTATTTAACCTCTCTGCCAAGAAGATTAAGATGCCTGGTAATTCCACAGGATTCTTAGAAGTACTCTTGAATACTTGAAGGATCCATAATTTCCCTGGTTTGGGTAGTTGGTCCACTGGCCCAAATTGTAACCTTTGCTGAGTAGATGATCTTCAAAAGCTGCTGTGGCCTGAAATTCCATCAAACAGCAGCCAAGTTGGTGATCAGCTTTTCCAGTTTAGCTAGACTGGTTCTCAGAATGCAAGTACGCATGCTGTCTCTGGGCTTATGTTTGAAGTCTGTTTTCCTTTTAAGAGAATCTTCTTAAATTTGTACTATGCTAATGTGCCCTTTAAGAACCCAGGTTCATCTCCAATCCATGTTTTAGTGGAAGTCTTGATATATAATACTTGCAAAAGAAAATAAATTGTAATTTGCGGATCAAAGATGCTGCCAATTGTTCATTATACCTCTGCTCATTTGGTAATTTTGTGTGTGCAGACACGTAGTAAACACTTAATAAATTATTTTTCATTTCATTCATTCTTAGTTGATTTTTGCAATGATGAGTGGCATCCTTAAAGGTTTTATGCCTGTGCCTCTTTATACTCCAATAAAGTCATCCTTTATTGTTATTTCACTATCAAAATAAAGTTAATTCCAGACATATGCTAAGGACATAGATTAAGCATGTTCCCAATTTGTTTTCATTTACTTTTTCTTTCTATGGCACAATGTTTAAATTCTAATTCAAAATGTTATTTTACAGTGAATATACATTTCCTTTTTTGGTTTTATTTTTCCTTTTGAGATTTATTTGCAGAAAAAAACTGCATCTTAGAATTACATAATGAGGATTGAGTGAGGGGACTATGGCAAGTATTCAGTAATTTTAATCTAAAATAAAATTATACTTTATGTGAAGCAATCTATTTTCCTTCTCAATTGATAATATTTTAAAGTGCACATATTAAATTCATTGTTAACAAATAAGGAGTTGATAAGACTATGAAACTCATAAAATTTTGAAATCACTTTGATTAAATTAGAAAGTCAAGTTAGTAGGAACAGAAGAAGTCTAGTAGAGGAAGAGGTAATGGGGTCAGTTTATTTTAGGGGTGCAAAGTTAAATCAAATCAACTGGCATTTGTTAAACACTGGGGATAAAAAGCAAAGCAAAAAGCAGTTTCTTTTCTCAAGAAGCTCACAGTCTTTGAGAGGAACAACAAGCAAACGACTATGTACAAATGAAATATATACAGAATAAATTGGAGATAATCTCAGAAAAAACCAACAATAAATATAAATTCAGTGAGAAAACTGGCTCTGCACAAAGGGATCAGAAGAAAAAGTCATGTAGGCTTTTCTGTGGCCTGCATTTAAATGGTTTAGAGATTGATCTGTGTAAAAATAGAAGACTGAATCAAATAATCTCAGAAAAGTTAGCTTTTTAAGGTGTTCCTTTTAGGGAATAAAAGCTGTTTACATTTCTTACCTCCACTTCCTCTCCTTTCAATCACTTCTTAAATCTTTTAAATTGGCTTAAAAAATCATTCCTCAATTAATCTCTTCAAATTTGCTGATGATATTTTAATTGCCCTTTGATATGACCATTTCTCAGTTCTCTCCCGTGTTAAAATTAGAGGAACATTTAACACTATTGACCACCCTGTTCCACTGAATATTCCCTTCACTCTGTGATTTTATGCCACTACTCTCACTTTCTTGTTCTCCTACATATGTGTGCATGCCTTCTTGGCCTCCATTCCTTTTACTTTTTTCACTTAATAGTATTTTATTTTTTCCAATTACATGTAAAGATAGTTTTACACATTAATTTTTGTAAAATTTTGAGTTCCACTTTTTTCTCCCTTCTTCCCTTTTCTCTTCCTTCCCCAAAACAGCAAGCAATCTGATATGTTATATACATGTATAATCATCTTCAACATATTTCCACATTAGTCATTTTGTAAAAGAAAGATCAGAACAAAAGGGATAAACCATGAGAAACAAAAAACAGTAAAAATGGTATTCTTTAATCTACATTCATGCTCCATAGTTCTTTCTCTGGCTGTGGATAACATTGTCAATCACAAATCTTTTGGATTGTCTTGGATCATTGTATTGCTGTGTAGAGTTAAATCCATCCCAGTCGATCATTGCCCAGTGTTGCTGTTACCATGCACAGTATTCTCCTGGTTCTGCTCATTTCACTCAGCATCAGTTTATTTAAGTCTTTCCAGGTTTTTCTGAAACCAGTCAAGCTGCATTCCTAAATCACTGTTGATATGTCACCTCCTCTGTATCTTGGAGACTATCCTGAGTCCATCATCTTTTCTTTCTCCAACATACTCTATTGATGATCTTATCAGTTACCAAGGATTTAATATTATTTCTGTCCAGGTATGTCTCGTATCTCTATATCTGACTCTAGTTTTTTTTTTTTTCCCTGAGCTCTAATCCTTCATCACCACATGCCAATGGGATACTGTCAACTGAATGTCCCATAGGCATTTCAAACCCAATCTATCTAAAATAGAAACTCATGATCTTTCCCCTAAAATAACATGTCAATAAGTCAAGTCAACATGCATTTATTAATCATCTACTAAGTGCCAGGTGGGACAACTGGGTGGTACAGTGGATAGAGTTCCTGGACTGAAGTCAGGAAGACACACCTTCTTGAGTTCAATTCCGACTTGGTCATTTGTTAGCTATGTGATCCTGGGCAAGTCACTTAATCATTTTTGCCTCAGTTCTCCACCTGTAAAATGAGCTGGAAAAAGAAATGGCAAACCACTCTAGTATCTTTACCAAGAAAAGCCCCAGTGGAGTCACAAACAATCAGACACAACTGAACAACCACAGCAAGTTCTTCTAGTTATCCAGGTTTACACCTTAGCAGTCGTCTTATTCATCCTCAGTTCCATTTAGTTGCCATTCTTATCATCTCTTATTTCTTTGTACCAGCATAAGCAGGATTTCATCTTTTTAAAAAAGTATCTGGAAATAGCCTAGCTCAATAGGTTTCCCTCCTTAAAACCTCACTCCTCACTAATCTATCCCCTAGTTTGTTGTCTAGTCATTTTCCCGTCATGTCTGACTCTCCATGACTCCATTAGGAATTTTCTTGGAAAAGATACTGGAGTGGTTTGCTATTTCCTTCTCTAGCTTATTTTAGAGATGAGGAACAAAGGTAAATAGGGTTAAGTGGCTTGCCCAGGATCATATAATGGGTAAGTTTCTGAAGACAGATCTGAACTCATGAAGATGAGTCTTCCTACTTCAGATCTGACATTCTATCCACTCTGTCACCTATCTTCACTGTCTATCCTCTATATAAGCTGCTGAAATGATATTCCTAAAGCATGGTTCTAACTACATCATTCTTCTCCCCACAAAATTCTTATGGTTTCCTAGTATCTCAAAGTAAAATATGAACTACTCTGTGTAGAATTCAGTCATTCACAATCTGACTCCACTTTGCTTTTCTAGATTTATTACACACAATTCCCCTTCATATAATCATATAACCCCCTTCATATAAGCCAAACTGATCCTGTTACTATATTGTGCTCTCCACACATAATACCTCTTCCATGAAGCTTTTTCTGGACTTACTAGTGATCCACAAAATTATATGGTGTTTCCCATGTATGTATTTTGTATTGACATATGCATTGGGGGTTTAATAATTCATTAGCAGTATTATGGTACACCTAGCAGATACAGGAAACTTTAAAGCTAGCAGCTAGGAAGGGGGAGAGGTTTTTGTTATTTTGTTTTGGTTTAGTCAATTTGCAGTCATGTCCAATTCTATGAACCCATTTGGGGTTTTCTTGGCAAAGACATTGGAGTGATTTGCCATGTCCTTCTCCAGTTCATTTGACAGATGAGGATGTGGGCTAAACAGGCTTAAGTAACTTGCTCAGAGTCACCCAGCTACTAAATGTATGAGGCCAAATTTTAATTCAGGATGGTGTCTTCCTGGCTCCAGGTCTGACACTATATCCAAAGCACTACCTAGCTGCTGCGATGGGCAGGGCAGGGATCAGGGAAGGCTTCCTGTGGAAGGTGTCATTTAACCTGAATCTTTACAGAAGCCAAAGATTCTAAGAGTCAGAGAGAAAAATCTAGGCATGGAGGCATAGTAAATACAAAGGCACAGACACTGATATGGAATATTGGGCTCGAAGGATAGAATGTTATGTCTGCATTGTAGAATGTGTGGAGGGGAATGAGAAATCTAGAAATTCAGGAAGAGATCAGGTTGTGAAGAACTTTTATATGATGGAGGAGTTTATAGTCAATCCTAAATTTAACAAGGAGCTTCTAAGGGCTATTGTAAAAAAGGTGGGTGGTGATATGGTCAGAACTGTGCTTTAAGAAAAATCACCATGGTAACTGAATAGAGGAAGATACAATTAAAGGGAAATTTGAGGCAGGAAGACCAAGAAGGAAGCCTACAAAAGTCCAGGTAAGAGGTAATGAAGACTTAAAATAGGGAGATAGCTATGTGAAAGAAAAGCAAAGGATATACATATATATATATATATATATATATATATATATATATATATATATATATATATAAGGTATGTTGTAGAGATGGAAATGACAGAGTGTGGCAAGTGATTGAATAATTGTGTGGCTTGAGAATAAGGAGTTGAAAAAGACAAGAAAGCTGCAAACCTAAGAGATTAGATTGGTGGTGGTGGTGTTCTTGACAATATTAGGGAAATTTAGAAGCCATAATCATTTGCCAGAAAGATGATGAATTCTGTTTTGGGTGTGTTTAGTTTAAGGTGCCTATGGGACAACCAATTCCTAATATCTATTAGGCAGGTGGTGATATGGGATTTAAACTCAAGAGCAAGACTGGGGATACAAATGTAAGAGTCATTTGCATAGAAATGATTGTTGAACACGTGGTAGCTGATGAGATCACCAAGTGAGAAAGTGTAGAGAGATAAGAGAAGTCATGAGAGAGCCTTGAGGGACCTCAATAATGAATGGGTGGATGAAAATACAGTGAAGGAGACTGAAAAGAAGCCATCAGTTGGGTTGGCAGAGAAGTAAGAGTAATGTCACCAAAACCCAAGGAGGAGAGAGTATGTTGGAGGAAAAGGATGATAACAGTTTCCTAGGCTGCCGAAAGGTCAAGAAGGATAAGGATTGAGAAAATGTCATCAGATTTGGCAACTAAAAGATAACTGATAACTTTTTAACGAATAGCAAGTAATGGGGGGTGTTAAAAGTTAGGTTATAAAATATTGTGAAGAAAGGGAGAAGAGACTAAGTGGAAACACTGCGGAATACCTTTTTCATGGAGTTTAGATGAGAATGGGAGGATGGAGGCAATAGATTTTTTAAAAAGGATATAGGAGACTTGAATATGTTTCTAGGAAGTGGGAAAAGAATGATGTTTCCTTCTAGGTATGGAGAAATTGATGATTAAAGAAAGGGAGAGAATAAAAATGGGGACCAATCTGCTGGAGGAGACTGGAGGTGATGTGCTCAAGGATACATGTGGATGAGTTGTCCTTAGTAGGGAAATGTTTCATGCTTCTATGTATTTACTGTTAGACACCCAGGAGAATAGGAGAATTATAGGTTACTGTTTCTTGTTTTAAGTCTTTGCTAATGCTGCTTATGAGTCTCAAGTTTCAAGTATTTCTTATGCAGGGAAGAAATAAACAGCTGTCCTTTACCTACTCTGCCTTGTATCTTCCTGATTCCTTTTAGGGGAGGTCTTGGACATGAGCCAAAACAAAGTCTTATATGACTTTTCCCTAGGGCTCCAAGGCAGGGGTATAAAGAGCCAGTCAATGTAAGAAGAAGAGCCTGATGCTTCCTTTTATAGGCCAGGCTCCCCTAGGACTGAACTTGATACCTTCACAAACCTAAAGCTGAGGATTCCCTTACTAGGAAAGAGCATCCCCAGTCCCTCTGGGCTCGTGAGTTCTGCTGTTATATGCGTGATTTATTCCTTTTTAGTGTTTCTTCAAATGCATACACAATTAATTCTAATTCTTAAACATTTTACTGTTTCATTTCCTTTGTAAACTAAAAATTTCATGTTAAAGATAATGATAAATTAGGGCAATTAAACTAACACCCTGATTGATGTCAATTATTAGTGGATTATGAGGAAATCACTTTTCTTATCCCTAGCCCATGATCTGAAAGGTGTATTTGCCCTGTTTCTCACCATCAAGCAGATGGGTATCCCATAATCTAGAAAAGAGTTACAAAAGATATAGGATAAAATAGTGGTGATTTTCCTATTTCTCTTTTTATATTAGACCCCCTGTGTTTTTGTTTCCCTTTGTTTTATATTATTTAGCCTAATTCTCTCACTGATGAATTTATAGATCAAGTTATCATGCACTGAGAGAAGGGTATAGTGTATCCACAGAGAAAAATCCTAAGTATTTTCATAAATCCAGAAGATTGATCTCTCCTCCTTATAGATTGGAGCAGCTTTCTGTTTTTTCAGTTTTTTATAGGGGCCACAATAGAGTGGTTGATCATTTTCCTGACACAAAGTAATATTCCTTAATAATCCACTCTACCAATTTCTTTCAAAGGAATCAACAGGGCTAAGTTTCAGACTCCTGTGTCTGGGATTTTTGTCCAGGACTTGAAACATGCTTCCACTGTGAAAAAGAATAGATTCTCTGATTTCTACGCATGCTTGGAGTCAATGTATTCCTTTACCATCTTCCCATGCTATATCACTCTATGACTCCATCTTCTCTTTCCTTTCCTGGCCATGCCCAGGGAATATTAACTATATGTAACATCCAATTGACTGAATACATAGTGATTCAAAATGCTAAACTTTCTAGACCAAAAGTGAAATTTCTAGTTCTAGATTTTAGCCATTAGAAGGTGGCATGGTCCAGTGAAAAAAGCAATGGATTTAGAATCTGAAGATATGGATTTGAATTTTTCTGCCTTCCACGTCTGTCATGCAAGTCACTCCAACTTCTTGGGTTTAGTTTCCTCTTCTGTAAAATGAGGGACTTGGACTGGGTAACCTCTACAGGCCCTTCTAGTGCTAAATCTATTATCCTATGAAATCATTTCCTTGGAGATATACTTCTTCTAAAATGTCCTAAAATATATAAACCATTAAGAAATAGCAAGTCTTTTCTATGACCACAACTCAGAAATTGCCAATGGAAAATATATGTGACTTTGCAAAAATTTGCCTTTACACTCACAGTGAGAACCCAAGCTTTCAGTCCTAGAAGTAAATTTTCCAGAAAGTTGTGTGTGAAATAGTACTGGAAAAGAAAATACTGTCTCAGTCATACATAGAGTGTTCTGAGCATGACTTTGGAATACAATACCTAAAATTGGATTTATGATGTTTATATATAATGTATTCCTTATGTATTTTTTGTGGGGAGAGTAAGTTGGTTGGGGGGGGTGTATGCCGATTTTACTTTTATCAACTGTCATACACTATACATAAATTCATTTTTATACAAAGCCCTTTGGCACACTCACTTTAATATTTAAGGAATTGACTCTGAAAACTTGGCTTCAAATCACTAAGAGACAAAAGGTAGGGAGATGACAAAAATCTAAATTAACCCTAAATTAACAAAGTGAATATGTATGAGTTAGTCCAGACATGTATAGCAAGTTCTGTTTAATTAGTTACTATGTTAATCTTAAATCCATGTTGAACCACAGATTTTGTGAGCTTCCAAAGCCAGGAATCCAAGGAAAGGTAAAGTGATTTGATCACATGACTGCTTTGTTCAGAGAGTCACTTGGCAAAATAAACCCTGTGCATGTAACCCAAGAGCTCTACTCATTTTCAAAACTTTGACTCCCTAGACAGACATCTGTTGGGTCTGATTGGTTTGTTAGCATCAGTGGAATTCTCTTCAGACATAGACTGCAGCTGTATATAACAATTTTTAGCTTATTGGAACACTGACATCATCCAACCATCAATTTCCTTGAGAATTCTGTGTGGTTGGTCAAGATTTAATTACTTACAGGAGAGTGATTTTATAGTACTGGCTTTGGGGGTCAAACTGAGCACCTGCCTTCCAGGCAATCTGTTACATCAAGCTTTTACTTTGTACTGATTAAAAAATAATGTTTTAGCAAATATGGTTGACAGAATGTTCAAACCCATGTAATAATAATGAAGAATATTCATAGGATAAGACTCTGGAAAGGATCTTAAAAATCATGCAGTGCAACTTCCTCATTTTGTAAAGGAGGAAATGGGAGCTCAGAACTGCCTCAGTCAATTAATAATTATTTATTTAACACTTAATGTGTGTAATAGTACTGCTGTACTAAGCACTGAGGATACAGAGAAAGGCACAGCAGAATCCTGGCCAGGCCCTCAAGGAAATCACATTGTGATGGAGAGAGGCAATTGTGTATAGGACATATGAAAAGTAAATGGAAGATGAATTCAAAGAGAAGTCATTGAGAGTGTGGGCTGGTGTGGAGGGGGAACTAGGCCCAGGAAAGGCCTCTTGCTGAAAGTGAGATTTGAGCTGAATGTTCACAGAAACCAGGAGGCAGAGGTGAGGAGAGAGTCTGAGTTAAAGAGGTTAAGAAAAAAAAAATAGCAACTAGAGGGTGGTTTTGTTTTGTGTTGTTTTATTTTAAGCTCTGGAACAGATATCATTTTTTCACTAAAGATGTTTTGAGTCATTTTTGAGCCCTATTTTTATATGCTGTTCTCAAACTAGGTAGGGAGACAGCAAACTCTTATAACACTGGATTTACACTGATTTGTTAAAATCCTTACAAATCTCCTCTACCTCTGCAAAAATAAATGACCAGGCCAGGGGTATGCCAGTAACTAGTTAACATTCAGTCTCCCCAGAAAGCGGGGGAAATGTACTTGATCTGAATTATTAATATTTCTTTTATAATTTTCTTAAGTGTAGATAATCAACAAAATAATATATCAAATCCTGGTTTTTCTCCAATTTCTGAGGTGTAAATGAAAATTTAACAATAAATGCCATGATAACTCTAGCTAGCATTTATACAGCACTTAACTATGTTCCAGGCACTGTGCTAAGTGCTTTATAAATATTATTTCATTTAATCCTTATAATGACTGTGGTAGGTAGATGCTGTTACCATTTCAATTTTACATAGGAGGAAACTGAAAGTAATAAAGGTTAAGGGAACTTGTCCAGGGTCACATGCCTAAGAAGTGTTTCAGGCCATATTTGATCTCAGGTCTTCTTGAGTCCAGACCCAGGGCTTCTTTCACTTAAACAGTTGAGCAACAGGCTTTGCACACATTATAAGCTACAATTTCCCTCATGTTGCCTTTTGCTTAGTAATTCCAAAATAACTCAGGCCTTACTCCTTATCAGATTTACACTGTGCATTTCTTCAGACTGTCCTTGTACTTCCTTCTCTCTGCCTGTCAAAATCCTTTTCTTCCTTCAAGGTTCATTTAGATGTCATCCTCTGACTCTGAAAACTTCCTGAATATCCCCAGCTATAAAAGTTCTTTCTATCTTCAGAATTTTTTTTGAAGAGTACTTTGACTGGATATCTCTTTAGCTCCAGAATAATGTTAATATAACCCCTACTAATGATATGGACTAACAATTTTTTTTTGTTTTTGTTTTTCAAGGTGAACCTCAAAAATAGGACTATTCCCATTTTACAGATGAGCAAAATGAGGTGGTAAGAGCTTGTGACTTCTACATAGTCAATAAAGTTTGAGGCTATTTATGACTCTAGGTTTTTTCTGACTCTTAACTCTACCACACTCTACTCCGTAAGTCTGCTTCTCAGCAAATACTTCTTGGAGGTTTATTTATCTATTTACACGTTATATGTCTTCTAATGTAAACTCTTTAAAAAATTTGACCTGAGGTGACATATGGCCTCAAACACTTATTAGGTATGTGGGCTGCTAATATAAGACAAGGGCTATCTCCATCTGTGAATATCTTTCTACTCCAGCCTCACAAGTCTTGTAAATGCTACTTTCAGATTTGTATTAGTATCATGTTTTTGCAAGATCTTTATTTACCAGTATATCCCTCCCACTTCTCTTCCCAGAGAGCCACTCTTTATAATAAAGCATTAAAAAACAAGGGGGAAAAGTTCAGCAATAATAACCAATACAGTCAACCAAGTCCAAAATTTTATGCAATGTGCTAAACACACTCATAGTTAACAAACATTTATTGAATCAAATTAAATTGCTGAATTAAATGACTTGTCCTAGGTCACAAAGGTGGAAAATAGTACAGTTACAATATAAACTTAGGTCCTAGGGCCAGAAATCCAGTGCTTTCTCATCCATATCCTAAGAGTCCTACAGTACTATATAGCATTTTGTGCTTCTACTATGATAGACATTTAGTATTGAAATGTATGCAAAATACTTGTTCTATTTGTTTATATATGGATTCTAAATTTTAAATGTATTAAGGGATTTACATTGTAATTACAATGCTTATTATTTAGAGTAATCCTTTGAGAGGAATGACCCAACCATTTTGGGGACTGGTTCCTGGCAGCACATAATGGCCACCAGAAAGATTGTCCCATAATTTATACATTTAGATATTGTTGAAAGAATAATGAATACATGAGGTTCCTACTCTTTAGTTATATACTTGCTCATTCTTTCAAAAAAAAATAACATTAGAATGTCATAAAAGAATACTTTTACTTGAAGTGAGAAGACCTCATTTTTAGTTCCAATTCTGAAGTAAACTGACTTTATGAATTTGCATTTAACCTATCTGAGACTCAGTTTCTTCCTTTGTGAATTAGGGTAGTATACTACATGTTCTCTAAGGTCCTTTCCATCTCTAAAATTGGGAGTCAATGAACTACATTTTGGTTTATGGAAAAAAACATATCAAATTAGTAGACCTTGGTGACAATCTTTACGGGTGTTTAATCTTAGACAAGTTATTTTTGGTCTTTTGGACCCAGTGTATTCACCTCTAAAATAATGAAATTAGACAAGGAGACATCTAGTCTTTTTCCTGCTATGAATCTGAGGTCCTTCATGTAAAGGACTGTATTAGGTATGGCAAACACAAAGAGATATGAGATAGGTTCTATGCTAGACTCAATTTCCCTATCTGATTAGAATAATAACAGCACTTAATTCCCAGGCTTGGTGTGAGAAGCAATTAATATATAAGCAACCATTTATTAAGACATTATGACTCAGGCACTGTCATAGACCCTGGAGAAACAAACTCAGGACTAAAACAACCCAGGCTCTTGAGAAGGGAATCCTTTGAAAATCAAATGAGATTATATATAAATCAATTTTCAACCTTTAAATGCATATATAAAGAGGTTATTATTATTATTAATTATGTATTCTGAATATTAAGTAAATGATGTAGGCAATAAGTTCAATAGTATTTAAGAGGAGAGAAAGGTGATTGTGGACAACTAAGTGGTGCAGACTCCTGAGCTTGCAATGAGGAAGACTCATCTTTAGGAGTTCAAAACAATAATTATGCTAAATTGTAAGATATGCTTCTACTATCCAACCATTTCCCTTACATGGGTAATGTTGCTGTTGCTGTGTTTGTCCTTCATTTTCAAAGAGGACCATGACATCATGGAAATGATGACATGACTTGCAGTTGACTTTGATTTGAGTAGGGAGGGCTGTGCAGGTCACTAACCTCACTTTCTTCTCCTGAGCCATCTGGATCCAGTGACCAAATATTTGTCAAGGTGACTAGAGATGGGCCAGGATGCAGTGGGAGACCTTGGACCTTTTAGGCGAAGGCCTTTTCAGGTATTCACTTAGAGTGAGGTAATGCCCATTCAGTAAATAGGCCTCTTTAAGAAGTAGTCAAGGGATGGGCCCTGAGTACATATTAGTGGAATGAATGAATGAGAAGCTGGTTTATTCAACTGTGTCAAAATGGGAAGTTTATGATCTGAGTTTCTTTTTCATTAAGTTGTATTATTTCAGGTAAAGTAACATAAGTGCAAATTCATAAAGCTAGTTTGCTTCAGAAGTGGGACTAAAAGTAAGGTCTACTCACTTGTAGTAAAATGTGTTCTTTTATGGCATTCTGTTGTAATTTTTTTTTTCTTTTTGAAAGAATAAGCAAATATATAGATACAGATTGGCAACCCCTTATTTGTTTAGTCATAGGACTAGTTATAGGTCTTTCTATAAAGACTCATACCACTTTAAATATGTATGTTATGAAAATTATTCTTCTGGATTATGACTTCTGCACAGAACAGTAGATAAGTATAACATATCAAAATTAAGCTTATAATAAAACTTTATCCCCCTCATATAAATGTATGAGACTTAGTTGGCATAATCTTCCTTTGAAAATCCCTAATGGGGTGTGGTTAGGTGGTTGTGGTTTAGGATGTGGCAGAAGTACTCTATTCTCATTAATTTGATTATTCATTTTTCCTTAAAGACAATTGGAACAATTCTGTTTCAATGACTGTGCTCATACATTCCCCTTCCTTGAATAACCATTAAATTCTCTTTGATTATCTAAATCCTACTCTTCCATTCTAGCAGCTAAATTAGTACAGTGAAAATAGTGTCCATTTCATGGTGTTTAATGAAGTCAAAGAAATCCCTTGGATGGTAGACATTTAACACATATTTGTTTAATTGAAATTAATTCAACTCTGAAACAATACCTTTTTAACACAAGGAGTTAGACAAGTTTCTGTGTGATTGAAGTTGTGCGGATATTTTTACCCTATTTAATCATTTAAGAGATAGTTGTATCTGTGTGTGGATTCTTCAACTAAAATAACAAAACAGCAGTAGCATTTTAGGAAGGTTCAAAAAGCTAGCGTTCAGCTATTTTTCAGGATTCAAAGTCAAGTGAATGTTATTTTTTCTTGAAAATTTTCTAGTTAGCTTTAGTATTTTAGTAATAAGAAGATACCATGATGTGTCCTGAAAATAAAAGAATTTGTAATGGACTTTTTGCTTTTACTATCTATTTGATGTTAAATAGAAAAGAGAATGGATATTTTACATAATTAGTCAGAGACATAGAAAAGGCAGACATATATATGGACATGGAACTTGATGTAGACACAGACATAGATGTAGATATGTACCGTAATACTGGGCAAAACAATATGGCAGTCATTCTCTGGTAAGATATTAGCTAATTGATGGTAAGGACAGTTACATTTTGCCATCATATCCCTGATGCTTTAGCCCATTGCTATATATGGAATGGAAGCTTAATGCATTTTTGCTGTAATATTTGCTAAATTTCTCATGGAAATATCAAATATAAATGATACCAGTAGGAAAAGGGGAAAAATGAAAGTAGGCTTTTTTTAAATGTACAGCAAGAGCATTCTTCTAATATACTCGGGCTTGAATTTGAAGTCATTCTTAACTCCTCACTCTCCTTCATCCCATATATCCAATCAATTATCAAGTCATGTTGGTTCTACTTCTACATCTCTTCCATTTGTTGCACTCACATGACACCAACTCAGCTTCAGTTCTTGCTACCTTTTTTTCTTATTTGGACTATTGCAATAGCCTCCTAATGCAAGTGCCTCAAGTTTCTTCCTTGCTTCAATTCAACCTCTGCTTAACTCCTGAATTTATGTTCTTAAAGCATGAGCATACACACACACCCATACACACTTGTATATATGCACATGGTGGTGGTGGTGGTTGTCCTCTATCTTCGAAGAGGACCAAAATGACATCACCATTGTAAAGTGAAATTTCAATGTGTCTGATTGTGGCTGATCAGACCAATAGGAGCTTAGAATACTCTACCACAGGTTTGGGACAGAGAGTTCGTATGAATATTGGGGGTGGATATCCCAAATTTGCACATCCTGCATTTACTTTGTGCAATCTTAATTCTGCTTTGCTCAAAGAGTACAGCACCCTTTCTGATGTGGGCACGCCATGCTGAGCGGTCTATACACACATATGCATGTATAGACATACATATAGACACATGCATGCATGTATATGTGTTTGTGTATATATGCATGTATAAATGCACACAAACATGTGTCTGTGCATGTCCCTCAGTAGAATATCTGTTCCTTTGCGGTCTGGACCGTTGGATTTTCTCTTTGTATTTCCAGTATCTCGTCCAGTACATGGCATTTAGTAGGTGCTTACTAAATGTTTGCTGATTGATTAATTCATTAGTAGCTGGTCTATTTATTTCATCAAGTGATTAACAGAAGACTGTTCGTTCCTGATAGCTTTCATCTGAGCAATGAAACCAGTACACAAAGATCAGGAGAAGGCATTTCTAGCAACTGTTACTCTGGACACCGCAACGTTGGAGCTTGTTAATACTAGGCAGTTTGCTGAGATGTATAACAGGGGGCACCAAAAACTTGATGAGTGGGGAGTAGGTTCCAAATCATAGCAGAATTATGTCTTTTTTCAAGGAAAGTCAACAACTTTGTATATACTAAATAGGGCTGGATCTCCCTGTTGTAGAAGGTGTGGAGTGGGGGTAGGGTGGTGGATCTTCAATTTTGGTTTTATATGAGAGGATGAAAACACATGATAAATAATTGCACAAAACCCCTAAATATATAGTTTAAATAGGCATGAGAATATATATATACATATGTATGTGTTTATGTATGTATATACAGATATACATTTACGCATATATGCTGTGAGGTGGAATATCAAAAGATTATGACGTAAGAGAAGCAAAAAAAGAATAATATTGGTATCCTTTTAGCACTTATAGATAATAAGTATGAAGTTGTTGCTTAAAGGGGTATTTTGATGTCACCAAAGGTATTATAGGAAGGTTATCTAAGGATTGTGAATTTTGGAACATGAAACTGAAAAAGCTTGGGGAAAAAGATTCACTCGTACTTATTGAGAAGAGAAACTTAAGAAAAGAAAGAAGAGCTTAGGAAATAAAGGGGTAGCTGAGAAGATGATCTCAGAAAATGGGACTTGGCTTTTTGGAGTATGGGTTAAGACACAGGTGTCCTTGTTTGCCCTTCATTCTAGAAGACCATGACATCAAAACAGTGATCCATGACTTGTAAGGGAATTAGATGTAAGTGAGGGAGGGCTGTGCAAAATCACTATCTCCTCTGGTGTCAAACTGGTCCAGTAGCAAGATACGGATCAATTCAACTGGAGATGCTCCTGGATGCAATGGGAGGTCATGGCCTTTTGAAGCTAAGGTCTTTCCCAGGTCTCAGTTTGACTGAGGCAACTCCCATTCAATGATTAAGGCTAGGTAAGAAATAAGGCAAAAATGGCTTCATTTACCTAGTCAAAAACAAAACAAAACAAAACAAAAAAACAATATGGGAGGGGAAGACCTTCAGCATTTCAGGATGAAACAGAAATGGTTGCTACTTACATTCACTCTGAACAACCAAGACCCAAACAAAGACCCTTTGGGCTTGGATTGGGAGCTGTTGTTGGTTAGTCAAGGAGAACCAGGGTTATTTGGGTGTCATAGGCTTTTGTCCAAGGATTTAATGTATATTAGGAAGGTATGGAAGCTAAAATCTTCCAGATAGGATACAGAGAAGTTTAATTGATAACAAAAAGGAGGTAAATTAAACTGCTTAGATATGTGTGAAATAAGAAACTAAAGATAACAAGAAATATGACATAAGAAGAATGACTGTGGAGGAATTCAGTATTTTCCTAAGAATATAGTAAGAAAAAGGAAATAAAAATAACTCAAGCTAATATTCTATTACGAATATTATATTTTTCCTCAAGCAAGTAAAATGTGATCATTTAAAGAAGTAGTAGCCACTTGTTCTCTAAGGAATGGTGATTTACTAAAGCTTTTACTAAAAAAAAAATCTACCTCTAGAAAACTATCAATGATGGCATAGGTATGTGTCTTAAAACAGAATGTATGGTTCCCCTAATTGATAAGTGATTTAAGGATATAAATGGGCACTTTTCAGAAGAAGAAATCAAAACTATCTATTTTTCTATAAAAATACTATAAATCGCTATTATTTCCAGAAATGCAAATTGTAACAACTCCAAAGCACTACCTTACATCTCTAAGACTAGCTAACATGATAGATAAGGAAAAATGACAAATCCTGGAGGGTATGTGGAATAATTGGGCCGCTAGTGCACTCTTGATGGAGTTAGAAATGGATCCAACTATTCTGTAGAGCAATTTGGAATTATTCACAAAGGACTATAGAACTGTTAATATCCCTTAATCCAGCAATACTATTACTAGGTCTCTATCACAAAGAGATCAAAGAATTGTGAAAAGGACCTATATGTAGAAACATATAACTTTGTATGGTGCAAAAATTGGAAATTGAGGGAATGCCCATCAATTTGAGAATGGCCGAATAAGTTGTAGTGTATGATTGTGATGGAATACTATTGTGCTTTAAGAAATGATGAGTAGAGTGGTTTCGGAAAAACCTGAGAAGACTTGTATGAGTTGATGTGAAGTGTAGTGAGCAGAACTAGGAGACTATTGTACACAGTAAAAGCAATATTGCATGATGATCAACTGTGAATGATTTAGTTATTCTCAGCAATACAATAATCCAAGACAATTTGATGAAAACTTCTATCCACCTTCAGAGAAAGAACTGATAGAATCTGAAGCATATTTTTTTAAACTTTATTTTTCTTGTTTTTTTTTCTTTTGTAACATGGCTAATATGGAAATATGTTTTGCATGATATCACATTTATAATCTATATCAAATTGTTTACCTTCTTAAGAAGGGAGGGAGAGAATGTAGAACTCAAAATTTAGAATAAATACATGTTTAAATGTTTTTACATGTAATGGAGAAAAATAAATTGAGAAAAAATATAATGAATGGTGAGAGCACTAACTCTCAGTTGCTCTTGAAGAAAAAACATGCCAAATCTTGACCTCCCAGTCTATTATTTCATTCATTTCATTTATTAATTCTCACATGTACAGTTTAAAGGCATTTAAGGAGGCATGATCTGAAATCACCTATAAATTGCTCAAAAATTCAGGAACTATCACTTGCATTAATTAATGAGTTCTGAGCCCTCACTATGGTTTACAAAAAAAAAAAAAAGACAGAGAAATCTCTTTCCCATAATCTTTTTTCTCTTTCAGTCTCAGTTCTAGGTCTCGATAGGTTTTGAAAAATAGCATTACTTCTGGCAATATAATTTATTAACAATAACAAATAAAGCAAAGGCAAATTAATATTTCAACACATATTAACTATGAGAAATGTCACATTCAAAGTCAACCAACATTATAAATGCTGATTCTTTCAAAAATCTAAGAATACGGTTGTTTCAAGATGACACTTAAGTCTTTCAGTAATTCTATCTAGAATGCCTTTACAACATGAAAACAATGAACTTGGACAGACTTTGAGAGATAGTAGAGGACAGAAGGGCCTGGTGCGCTATGTTCCAGGAGGTCACGAAGAGTTGTATGTAACTGAATGACTCAACAACATCAACCAACAAAATAAATTAAACTCAGTTCTGTCACAATCTATCTTCAATTTCTTGATCACTTGAAGAATTTTTGTTTGTGATTAAGTGGCATCGTCAGTAGGATCTGGGCCTGCAGTCAAGAACACCTAGGTTCAGATCAGTCCTCAGACACTCTGACGTTGGGTAGGTCACTTCACTTACGTCCAACTTGATAAAATGTGGATAGTAAAAACAACTAGTGCTAAGTTTATTGTAAGGTTCAAATGAGGGGGCTGGACTCCAAAGGTGTCCTAGCCTTCTCTTGTGCTGGAGGATTCCCTTTTCAACAGCTTCATTTTCTGCTTGAAGTGACTTCCTGAGAGACAGAACTGACCTCAGTTGGATTCAAGGCCCCTTTACTTCAGGCCTGAAAGAACTACATACACACATGTCCTTCTCCAGTTTCCTCTGTTCCTTTTTATTTTCCTTTGGATGAGCACTGTTGTCACATAGCTGATGTGACTAATCCCTAGAGCAAGTTTCTTTTTTTTTTTCTATGCCGCTACTTTTATTGCACATGCTGTGGGAGGCTATTAGAGTTAAGTTCTGTTGCTTATTGCTTCATAATGGTGGGGTGGGAGCAGAGACTGCAACTGTAGCAACAAGAGATTGTACACTAAAAAACCACAGATCATACTGCATAGCCCTAATAAGAGTGTGGAGTTAGTGGGAGGTGCAGAGATGGGGAAGCACATCTAGGATTAGTGATTAGCCTTCTCTACTCTTATTTCATCAAGTTATTTGACTTAGATTCTTGATGTTTTAGGGAATGGAGTCGGCAGCAATTGCTTTACTTTATATGCATAATCCTCATTTGGGAGGTATTTAAAAGGCCATGTCTAGTCTTTCCCCTTGTTGATCACAAGAGACAGTAGTCCTCTTTATTCATTGCTGCCCAAACTCTCTTTGTCACAAGTCACATAACTATGTGACATAACTATGTCACAGTTAACTCCTCAAGTCTGTTCAGGAAAGAATTTCTCTTTGTCTTTTCCAAGTGCCTCCACAAATGACAGTTAACTGACAGTTTGCAGATAGTAATATCAAAAGTCTCTGGGAGAGGAGCTACTTAAGCTGGAATAATATACATATATACTATATATATTATATATGTGTGTATACAAACACACATGTGTATATGTGTATACATGTACATGTAGCTATGTGTATATACATATATGTTAAAATTTTAATGCAATAGACTTTTTGAAAAATATCCAAACTACCTTACAACATACTTTTCCTGAAAAACTTATATTGTTGATTGTTAATAAAAGGAGGAATATATTCTTTGGCTGTCAGTGTAGTTATAACGTACCCCATCCTGCATGATCAGGTTTTTTTTCCACTTCTAGAGAAGAGTATATATCAACTAGATAGTCTCATGTAAAGAAATCCAGGAAAGAAAATGAAAAAAACATGATATAAAACATGTGGATGAAGATTAACACAGAAGCATACTATCGACATGAGTGTGCTGATAAATAACAACCGAATTATTGCAGGGAAAATTTCACATGACACAGTGTTAAGGTTAATCTTCATTATTAAAATTTTGTCTATCACATTCTTAAGTCTATGCAATCCAAAAAAATAATAAATAATGCTTTTATTTGTAATATCTACCAATTTACAAGGTTGAAAATTTAACAGTGCTTCTTGAGAGCTGATTTGAACTATCTCCAACACACCTCAGGACATTTAGATAGAAGGAAGAAATAGCTAATATAACAGATTCAACTTTATATTGAAGTATCTTGGTAAGAATAAATAATTCATAGAATAACAGAAACAAAAAAAAACGGTCAGTGGAAAGTTTCGATTCATTCAGAGATGCATGCTTTTTATGGTGAGGTTTTCAAGACATAGTTTTCAAAACTTGTACTCCACTCTGATCTGACCAACTCAGGAATATTACATTTAGTAATAGGGGCTACATTTTAGTAAAGACATTAACCATTTTGTTGGGAATGGCCTCAAGATCATGCCATATGAAGATTGGTGGAAGGAGTTGAAGGTTTTCAATCTGAAAATGAGAATATTCACAGGGCATGAGAATTATCTTCAATTTTTCTATGTCCTATCAGGTTGACTAATATGACAGAAAAGGAAAACGATAAATGTTGGAGAAGATGTGCAATAATTGGAACACTAATGCACTACTGATGGAGTTGTGAATTGATCCAACAATTCTGGGGAGCAATTTGTCAAAGGGCAATCAAACTGTCATACCCTTTCATTAAACAATACCACGGCTAGGTTTTCTATCCCAAAGATATCATAAAAAGAGAAAAGAACTTAGATGTACAAAAATATTTATAACAATTCTTTTTGTGATGGTAAAGAATTAGAAATTCAGGGGATATCCATCAATTGGGGAAATGGTTTAACAAGTTGTGGTATATGAATGTAATGGAATACTATTGTGTTGTAAGAAATTATGAACAGGTGGATTTCAGAAAAATCTGGAACGACTTACATGAACCAGTGCTTACATGAATAGAACTAGGAGAACACTCTCCATAATAACAGTAACGTTTTATGATGATCAACCATGATTGACTTAGTTCCTCTCAGCAATACAATGATGCAAAACAATTCCAAAAGACTCATGATGGAACATGCTATCTACATCCAGATAAAATTCTAGGAAATCTGAGTATAGATTGAATACTGTTTTTATTTCCTTTATTTTTTTCATAGTTGCTTTCCTTTTGTTCTATTTCTTTTTTCACAACATGAATAATATGGTAGCATGTTTTACATGATTGTACATATATAATTTATATCAAATTACCATCTTAGGGAGAAGGGAGGGGAAGGAAGAATGGAGAAAATTTGAAACTCAAAATTTCATAAAAAGAGAATGTTAAAAATTGCCTATATGTATATATTTGGATAAAAAATAAAATACTACTTAAAAGGAAAAAAAATAAATTCTTGCACTTACATCCTCTTCTACAGAATTAAGAATTGGACTAGATGATTTCCAAGTCTCTTCCTGCTTTGAAGCTGAAAGGACTTGATTTTCTCCACTTGACCCTGTAGGGCAAACTAGGAAGAAGAAGTAGAAATTGAAATGAAGCAAATGAAGACCTGATGTATGGAAGTATCTTCTAATGGTTAGAACTTTACAAAAAGAATAAGTGTCCCTAGGGGAAGTAGTGTGTTCCTATTCACATGACATATTTCAAGCAAAGAGTAAATGTATTTTAGAGAATATTATTTTGTTTTGGTTTAGATAAAACTATATACCCTGGGATCCTTTCAAATTCTGATATATTCTGTGGTTTCTTAAAAGGTAGGCTATGGGGACAAAGAAATGATGCCATCTTAATATTTCTAATAGACAAGAAAGGAAATGTCACGCATAACTTTTTATAATATAGTATGGAGAAGAGAAAATTTCATATAATTCAGAGCCAAGATTGATCCCATGGCCAAGGACTCTAAAAGGAACGTCAGTTCAAGAAGGCTGGAAAGCTGTGCCAAATGGAATTCTTGTGTGGTGATGACAAATTATTCCATCGAGGAAAAAAAAATGAGAGGAAATTAAAAAGGCTAATGGAGTTCAAGAGACCCAACATTTTCACTAAACATGAATAAGACAGAGTAACGTGGACCTGAAAAAATGATGTCAAGATGACTGAAGTTCAAAAAAAGCTGAAGCTTTTGGTGAATGCTGAGGACAAAAGAAGCGAGGTTTGTTGTTTCTTTATTGTTGTGGTTTAGCTATGTTGTAAGCAAGAGGAGAAATGAGAAATGGACAATATTGTTTTTGATTGGAATGGGATGATGAATGCATCCGACAATAAGGGGAACCAAAGATGGCTTCTGCTTTAGACTGGGATGGATGTAGCAAAAATTGGGTTAACAGGGGACTGAAACCGAAGGGAGTAAGCAGATCATCTGCCTTGGCTGAGTCCTATCTCAAGCTCCTAGAGACAAACAAACATGGAAAGAAGGTGGATTTCCAAAATATAAGTCAGAGAAAATGACTTCTGGTGTGAGCATATGATGGATAACTTTGATCTTCTAGTGCTAAATAAAGTTGAAGTTTTGATCATTAGTGCTTCTTAATAGTTAAAATTGCATTTTGAACTCCGAAGTGGTCCCCATGGAATATGATTTCCCTTTGTCCTACATTGCCCATTGTCTCCCTCCTTTTGATCCATTTTCCTCATTCTTTTCATGATTTCTGTTTCCTCTCTTTTACTTTTGCATTCCCAATGTTCTGAGTTCATTTCCCTAATTCTCTAGTATAGTTAACTATATCACTCATCCTCCCTCAACTTTAACCTGACCTGCTCTAACTGGCTCCTTCCCTACTTCCTAAAAATCACTTCCTAAAAAAAAAAACAAAAAAACACCACCAACAAAAACCCTACCTTGATATTTCTGTAGCCTTTGTTTTGTTACAGCTCCATCCTTCTTGGTATTCTTCTCCATTGGCTTCTTCTTTAAGATCACTCTTTCCTGATTTTCCTCCTACCTTTCCTATGCTGATCAATTTTCTTTCCTTCCCCCCTTAAATTTGTGTTCCACAAGACTATCCTGGGCTCTCTTGTTTGTCCTTTCTAAACTTTTTTCCTTTAATGATTTTATCTGCTCTTTCAGTTATCATCTCTGTGTATCTGACTTTTTACTTCAGTTTCTTCCCTATGTTTCAGTCATGTTATTCCAATAACCTTTATCATGCATTTCTCTAGGAGGTGCAGTGGATACAATACTAGGCCTAGACTCAGGAAGACCTGAGTGAAAATCCAGCCTCAAACAATGACTAGTTCTCTAACCCTAAGGCAAGTAAAACAAATAAGCAAGAAAACAAACAAATAAAAGCCCCCAAACCAAACAAAAACAACAAAAGACCTCTATTTCCCTCAGTTTCCCCATCTGTAAAATAGGGATAATAATAGCACCTACTTCCCAGGGTTCTTGTGAGGATCATATGAGACCATAATTACAAAGTGCTTAGCACAGTACCAAGCACATATCAAGTAATATTTAAATGTGAACTACCAGAGCCTAAATTTAGTTTTTCCAATGCTGAGATCATCATCTTCCCACCAAAAGTTATCCTAGTCTTAACTTTCCTATATTTATTGATTTTATCATAATCTTCATAATTAATAAAAAGCTAGAAATTTGTGGATCTTGTTGGATTTTTTTCTCTTCCTTGCCCTCTGTGTTATAAGTAGTTGCCAAGGTCTATTTATTCTATACTGAGATTGTTCTTTTTAACTTCCCCTTCTTTGCATTGATTCTGTTATTACCTAGTATAGCTCTCATGACTTTTTTCCTGGATTATTATATTAATTTCTTCACTGGTCTCCCTGACGCCAGCCCTTTCCCTTCCTAATCCATCCATTACAACACAGCTTCCAAAGTAATCTTCCTAATGCACTGGCTAATGTATAGGTCTGACCTATGTCAGTTCCTCTGATCAAAAGTCTTCAGAGGCTTTCACCATTCCATGTAAGAGAAACTACAAACTCAGTCTAGCATTTAAGACACTCCACAATCTGTCTCCAGTTTTGGTAGCCTTCATTGTTACCCTTCGTACATGTAGATTTCAACAAAACTGTAATAGAAATTTTTATCATGATCTTGTCCTATTTTTCCCACCTCTATGCATTCACATATTCTTTTTAAAAAAAATTACTTATTTTATTCTGAACTTAAATAAAAAAAGCATTTTAATAACAGTAGAATAGGAAAAAAATGGTTTATTATTGTTTTCTCTTCTTGCTCTGTTCTCCAGATCAGTTGTTTTTTTAAATGAGATGTTTTACATTCTCTTCTATTTTTTCATTCTTTATATTTTATTTTTATATTTCTTGATCTCTTATAGCTTTACTGTCTTTCCTTTGCCCAGTTCTGATTTTCAAGGAGTCATTTTCTTTCTTAAGATTCTTGATTTCCTTTTCTAATTGTTTGAATTTATTTTCATAATCTTTTTGTTTTTCTTGGATTGTCTTTTTTTTTAGTTTTTCCTCAGTCTCTCTCATTTGATTTTAAAGTCTTTTAAAAATTCTTCTGTGAATTTCTTTTTTGCAGGTGACTATTTGACATTACTCTTTGGGGTAGAAGAGGATTTCTTTGCTTCACTATCCTCCTCTGAAGATGAACCTTGGGCTTCTGTATTCTCATAGCAACTCTCTATGGTTGAATTCTTTCTCCTTTGCTTGGTGCATTTTTTTAATAGCTTGAATTTTGTAATCCCTTCTAGTCCTGGGGTATGAAGGATAGTGGCTCCAAGCTCAGATCTTCCTTCAGTTCTCCACTCTGAACTTGAACTCAGACCAAGACCTACAGTTTTCTGTAAGTGCCCACAGTCAGCAGCATCCCCACCCTACTGCTTCTGTATTCAGTGGATACATGTTGGTTCCTTCTCACCTTGGCTACATCTCTGCAACACAGCTGGGTCTAGCATTTCTTGTCAGCAGAAGTTCCCTCAATCTTTCTGGGATTTGACATCCAACTCCCTTCACTCTGCTAGGGTAAAAGTTCCTGTGACTAGGGCAGAAGCAGCCTCCCAATGCAACTAACCCCAGAGCTTTCTGCTGTTATTTAAGCAGATCCTAGGCTAGAGATGTTTACTCTTCAGAGGGACCAAACCTCCTCCTGGGATTTTTCTTCAGATCTCTGATTTTCCCAGGACATCCCCTGTTCTTCCCCTTCTCTTATTTATTTTACTGCTTTTTGTTTGCCCTGAGACATTGTTTTATCTCTTTTGTGGAGGAAAATTTTGAGGGTTTAGAATTTTCTGAAGTACTCCACCATCTTCCCAGATTCTCTCTCTGAGGGTTTTTAAGGAAGAGGAATATTCTATGAGGCAGAGTTAAGGAGAGAATATATGTTAAACATGTGACAGTCATGGCAAAGGAAGAGATTGGGGGGATGAACTGTCATATGTGAAGAATGAAGAGGATGTCAGTTTGACTGGATTGTAGAGTATGGGATGGTGAGCAGTGTCCAATGAGGCAGGTAAGTTAGATTGGGAGCTATGTTGTAGTGCTTTAAAAAGCTAAAAAGAAGAGTTTACATTTTATCTCAGAGTCTATAGGAAATCAGTGAAGTTAATTGAATATGAGGTTCGTGGTCCAATTTGCACTTAAGGAAGATTACCTTGGTAGCCATGTATAGGATGAATTGGAGTGGGGATAAACTTGAGTCAGGGAAAGAAATTAGACGGTTATTGCACTGATTGAGACAAGAGGTGATGAGGGTCCTAAGTAACACTGTAGGTGTTCAAGTGGAGTAAGGAAGTTCAATGCAAGAGATACTACAAAGGTAAAAATGACAAGATTTGACAATTAATTGGACATGTAAGGTAAAGCAGAGTCAGGAGTTAAGTATAATAAGGGTAAGATCGTACGAGACTGGAAATAGGGGAGGTTTGTACAAAAATAGATAAGTTTGGAAAAGGGGACAGTTTGATGAGTTTGATTGAGTGTGAGATGTCTCTGAGACATACAGTTAGAAATATGCAATAATCAATTGTTGAGGTGGAACTTAAGTTCAGAGAAGAGGCTGGAGATGGGGCTAGATAAATCAATCTAGAAATCAATTGCATAGATAAGCAATGGATCATTAAACTCAAAGGATCTGTTGAAGTTATAAAAGAAACATTGAAAGGGGTGACAAGAAAAGGGTCTAACACCTTAGAGAGCACACATAACTAGAGTGGCATTATTATTCTGTGAAGGAGACTGAGAAAGGTTGTTCAGACAAACTAGCAGAAAGTAGTATCTATCACGAAAGTTAAGAGAGGTAAGAACATTCAGGAGGAGAGGGTGGTCAGCTGTATCAACAGTATCACATTGGGTCAAGAAGGCCAATGAAAAACCATAATATTTAGCAATTAAGAGATCATTGGTAATTTTGGAGTGATTAGCTGAAGTTGATCATAAGCAAGATTGTTAAGGGGTGAGGAGTGAGAGAGGAGGAGTAGAAGCTGTAAGTGGAGCAACTTTTTCTAGGAAATTGACTGAGAAATGAAAGAGATGTAAAAGATTATATCTTTAGGATATGGTAAGGTCTAGTGAAGAATTTTGGAAGGTTGAGGGAGACAATCATATTTGAAAGTGGTAGAGAAGGAACCAGTTGATAGAGGGAGGTTGACAACTGTGAGAGACTCAAGATGACTGAGAATGGAATCCACTGGAGAATATGGTAGAGTATTGAATTCCATGTACTTGTGAGATTGACCTTGGGAAAAGAGGGAGCTCACTTCAGACGGTCTCAAATTTCTCAGGAAAATAAGAAACAAGGAGAGCATGTGAGATGTGATAGGTTTGATTATCTAGATTAGTTCTTTCCCCTGTAACATTCTATCTCATGCCATTTTTTTTAAAAAAAACAAAACAAAAATGTATTAAGCAGTTGCCTTGCACAGAGTAGTTCACTACAGTAGTTTATAATGGGGGATTACAAACCTTATTTAAGACATGAATCTTTTCCTCATGGAATTCAAAGCCTTCTACCATATGCACTTGCATTCTGGCTTCATTTCTCCTATTAGGCAAGTTCCCTGAAAACAGTTTTCACGTTGTTTTTTCCTTTGTATTTACAGCACCTATAAGTTACCTGGCACTAATTAGGTACTAATAAGTGTTTGAATTGAACCGCCAAATAGGTAATGGCTATGAGACAACCCAGGTTCATCAGCAATAAGTAGAGAAAGAATAAAGCAAAAAAAGTGACCAGAAGTTGTATTTCTACATAATATCTTATGTATATCTACTTAATATCTAGAAAACATTTGAGGACGATTACTGTTTGCATGAAGGCATAAGAAAGAGTCTGCTATTTGCAGATCAAGCATACCATGGAAAGTAATGTCAACTATCTCAAGAAAAGGTTAGAAAAGACAAAGAAAAAGTAGAAAAGCATGTGATAAAGCTTTGTAGAATCGCAGAATTTCAGACTTAGACAGGACATCAAAAAGTCACTTATTTCACCCATATCTGAAAAATTATGCCCTCTACAGCATATCTGGTAGGTGAGCATTAAGCTTTTTTTTTTTAAGTCCCCCAGTGAAGTGGAATACATTATGCTCTCAGTGCATTCTAGTTTTGGATAGCTTCAATTGTTGGGAAGTTTTACATTATATTTGCTTTTCAATATAGAGCTTATAGATCCACAGATCCCTGCTCAGACCATATTTGGAATTTTGTGTTCAGACTAAGGCACTACATTTTGAGAAAGAACTTTGATGAGTTAGAATGGACTCCTAGGAAGGCGTCCAGGAAGGGGAGATGATTGAAAATCATTGCATTCATATGAGGATCAGCTGAAGATATTGGAGATGTTTACCATGGGGGAAAGAAGACTCCAAGTCATATTTGTGTGGAGTTGGGGTAGATGGTAAGGTAATGAATAATACTCATCTTCATGTATTTAAAGTGCTGTCATGTGAAAAAGAGATTTGACTTGTTCTATTTGGTCCCAGAGGATAGAAATAGAATCAATGTGCATGAAAAATGAGATGTAGATTTTACTTAAATACTCAATACTTCTCTGGATCTATGATCTCATAAATATGATTGCTCACTTCACAAGTGAAGAGCAATGCTTCTTTGTGTTTTTGAATTAAACCTCGAAGAAGGATCTATTCAAAACACCTGAAGCCTTCTTCTGGTTCTTTAATTATTTATGTAATTATTATGTATTCTAATGCACTGCTTGAACTACACATCTTGCTCTTTTTCATTCTTGTGAATTGACTAGCTCACATCATTTTCGATGTATCTCCGGTAATGTTCTTTAAGACACATATTGCTCACAGATCATAGTCACATGCAGCAATCTACTCATATCTGCATTGCATATTTTTTCTTCTTCTTTGGGTCACTTGAAGTTTTCATTCTTCTAAGATTTTGGCACTCTATGATTGGTAGTAAGATATTATTATGTGAAGAATATTAAAAAGTTGGGGTTTGATGGTAGAGATAAAATGTATTATTATCGCATGTATGGAACAATTTCCTAAGTTTGATCAAATGTCTCCATTTCATATTCAGTTTAAGGTACATTCTGTTTTTCCATCTGTATAAGCTCTCCAAGGTCTATATACTAATAGACTAAAACAGTGGGTGGTCTATCAACTGCATCTCATTATCTGAGGTTCAATTTTTTTTGCTCTGTATTTTGCTCTATTGAATCAAGTGAATGCAGCAATATTTTTTATTTTCTCCATCTCTCGATTCATTCAGTGACTGTGAAGTTGTAGTGGATATGCTACAGAAAATTGTCAATTCCTTTCTCATCTATCAACAAGGCAATCCTGAATAGGTTACTTAAACATCATCTTAGAGAGATGAAAATTAGGAATATGGATGTAAAAGTCAATGATGACTTCACAATTACCATGTGTGTCTGTATACTTGTGGTTTAATAATACTACCATGGTCATCTTTTCCATTATTTAATAATTTTTCCTCTTTGAGACATCTGGAAGATGATTTCCTAGCTACCTTTAACATTCTATCGAAAACAACATATATTTTTGTTTGAATATGGTCAAGTTTGGCCAATCTTCCAAACTTCATTGTCTAAAGTGCTATTTCCATTCTTTCAGTGTATGGAACTTTCAGAAAGAGCAAGTATCTAAGGTATAAGGTCTTGCCAAGCCTTTTTCAGGGCTACTCATCCACCTTCAGTCTCCATTTCAGTCTCCATTCAGACTTCCCCCTGGGGTTCCAAGAATCAGTAGCATTGTCTCTGTATTTTCTCTGTAGTGAGGGTGCTGACTTTTCCCCTGAACTAAGTGAATGATACTTGTGCTTGATTAAAGTGATTGTTGACCTCTCAAATTGCTTTCTTTTTAGAAAAGCAGATCAAAGAACATGTGATAGCATGCCCTACTGTGTGTCAGGGTGCTTGCTTTTATAGGAAGCCTGAGACAGTGTGGGGAGATCTCAATATTTATACCCATGGCTCCTGAGTGAGCTGTAGCCCTGACAATGAGGAGTAATAGTAAAGAGGTGACAAGCTTCATTTATAGCACGGCTTTATGAACAGAACATGAGTATTGTCAAGGTATTGTTCAAGTTCAGAAACCACCTGATGCTGGTGTGAATCAATTCTGGGATTTTGCTATGTCTGAAATTATCCAGTGGGTATATACAAAGGATTGTTGTTACTCCAAGTTCAGGGTACAGCTTGCTTACTGAGCCTTACCTCTGGAAAACAAGATGTCTTCTAATATCTTGACAATGGCTATAAAATCACTTACAGACCTGTTCAATTTCACACTTTTTTTGGTCTGCCTTCTATTTTCATTCTTTGGATTATTTGATTTAGTTCAGTCTCATTCCAGGCTTTCTAGTCTCATTTTCTTAACAATGGTTTTCACTGCTGGTTTTTATTCACCATCCTCCTCTACAGTGTCTTGCATACATATGTTGTACTTTGAATGGATGTTGGCCTAGGCTTCAGTGTGTCTCTGCTTGTCCAAGATATCAACAGATCATAGTTTAATAGCTTGCTAAAAATGGATTTTTGCTAATTTCAAGGGGTCCCTAATTCTCGTTTCTATCTCCCTTGGATTTGGTCCCCAACCTTGGATCTAGCAGGGCCTTACCTTTATAGGGAAGATAGATTCTCTTATCCTAAAGGACTAGGGGGTGGAGTTGTTGGGGAGAGAAGCAGAAAATTTTGGTGAAGGCAAGAGTGGGCAAGAGCTAGAGAACAGAAGCCCTCAAACAAGAACTGAGCAACAAGATTTGTAAGGACGATGTACAATGATTGAATTATACATCAGATATGGGCCAGAGGACCCTGTGATAGAAACCGGTTAGGTTTGATGCACCTAGAGATTATTTCTGTCCTCCATTTTTACCTTTCTCTCCTGTAAAGGGAAGTCAACACTTAATACATAATAAATCAACACTGACTACTGGCCAAACATTGTCCTAAGTGCTAGGGATACAAAGAAAGGCAAAAATAGCCTTTGCCCTCAAACTCAGATTCTAATAGGAAAGAACAGTCAGTTAATAAGCGTTTTTTAAAGACCTTCTATGTGTCAGGCACTGTGTTAAATTCTGATAATGCAACAAAGGAAAAGGCAGTCTAAAGAGCTCACAATGTAAAGCAGGAGATAATAAGTAATTCTATACACAAGCTGTATGTAGGATAAATAGAAGATAATTAAAAGAGGGAAGGTATTAGAATTTAGAGAGACTGGGAAAGGTTGTGTAAAGAAGATGGAAGGAGAGTAATCAAAGCACATGAGACAGCTAGAAAAAATACTCAGAGCTGAGAGATGTAATGTATTATATGTGCAACAACAAAGATGTCAACATTTCTAGGTCAGAAACTATGTAGTAGGGAATATGATATAAGAAAACTGGAAAAATGGGAGGTGATGGTTATGAAGTACTTGAAAGCTAAACCCAAGGATATCATATTTGATCTTGGATCTGATAGGGAGTCGATGGAGTTTATTGAGTAAGCAGGTGACATGATCCAGTCTTCCATTTTGTAAAATCACTTTGGTAGCTGAATGAAGGATGAATCGTGGTAAGGAGAGACTTGAGGCAGGTAGACTCACCAGAAGGCTATTGCAATAGTTCAACTGTGAGGTGATGAAAACCTGTATTAGGGCAGACGGATTCTTTTGAGAGATGTTTCAAATGTGAAATTGATGGGTATTGGCAACAGTATGAATGTGGAGTACTTAAGAGATAGTGCCAAGTTGAGGATGACACCTGAATTATGATGCCTGGGAAACTGGTAAAAATTGTAGTGCCTTCAATAGTTGTAAGGAAGTTTGGAGGGAGAGGGTTTAGAAGAAAAGATAATGATTTTATTTTGGACATGTTGAGTATAAAATGTCTACTGGACACCCAGTTCAAGACATCTGAAAGGCAGTTGTATATGTGAGACTGGAGTTCAGCAGAGTTAGGGCAGGATAGGTAGATTGAGAATCAGCAGAATAGAGGTTTTAATTAGAATGATGAGAGTTGGAGATATCATATAGAGAATATATACATACATATGTATATATAGGTATATATATACATATATGGAATAGAGAAGAGAGGTATATATATATATACATATATATGTATATGGAATAGAGAAGAGAGTCCAAGGTGGAGCCCTAAATGACACGTACGTTTAGAGGTTGTGATCTGGATGAGGATCCAGCAAATGAGACAGAGAAGGAGTGGCCTGATAAGTAGGAGGAGAACCAGGAGAGAGTAATGTCCTGAAAACCTAGAAAGAAAATTCAAGGATAAGAGGATTACTAATCTTGTCAAAGAGCACAGAAAGGTCAAGAGAATGAAGATCAAAAGTAAAAGACCAACAGAAATCCAGCTCTGTACAAAGAAGATGTACACAGGATAAAGTGGAGAGTATCAACAGAAGGAAGACAGCAACTTTGAGTGGAACTGAACAAAGCTTCTTACAAAAGGTAGAATTGTAAGGGAGACTTAAAGAAAGTCAGAGAAGTCAGGAAGCAGACACAAAAGGGAGATAGAGGTCAAAAAGGCATGGAGTTTGATTATGGTGTATTATGTTCAAAGAGTAGCAAGAAGATCATTAGATCATAGAATAAGAGAGCATGTGGAGGGGTATAAGGTACAAGAAGAATGGAAACTTAGGAAATGTCTAGGATATGAAGACCTGTAAAAGCCAAACAGGATTTTCTATTTTATCCCAGAATTAATAGGAAGTCACTGTAGTTTATAGTGTAGGCACATGCCATGGTCAGGCTTCAGCAAGACCACTTTGGCAACTGATTGGAGGATGAACTAGAGTGGAGAGAGACTTGAAGAAGGGCTATTGAAATCATTCAGACATGGCATGCTGAGAACCTCAATCAGGATGGTGGCTGTGTGAGAAGTGGAAAGAAACTTAAACAGGGATATTGCAAAGGTCAAATCAATAATATAAATATGACATGGGTGGGGTGAGTAAGAAAAAGTGAGGATTTGAAGGTGTATTATAATGTATTTTATTTTTTGTTTAATTTGAGGATCTTTCCCATTCATTAATAGGCCCATGTGACCTGCTGGAATCACATGGAAGTCTAAGTCATATGAGTTTGAGTATTACAAAGCCTTTTGTGGGGGGAGCTTGCTGAATGGATGGAACAGGAAGAGACAGAGGTGGGCAGAGCTGAGAGGAAGTTGGTCAGACCAGTCAGAGCTGGGATGGACAGAGAAAACAGGCAGCTGGGGAAGCAACTAGTGTGAGTTGGAGAGCTTGTTTGTGATTTTGTTTAAGGGAGCCTATCTGTAATTTGTTTAAGGGAGTTGGTTTGTGGGAAGCCTAACAGAGGGAAGGCTTGGGGATGATAGTGACTCCTGCATTGTTATTGTGTATAGATTTTTTTTTTGTTGCTGTAATGGATTTGGTTTTCTGCTATTAGGATTTGACTTTCCAATGTTTGAATAAATGTTTTTCTTCTGCCTTCTCTAGGGAGAGTGTTATACTTTGTGATTCAGAACTATGACAGCATATTCATAGTTGCTGTTGATGTGTTGATGCTGTGAATATTGCCTTGACAATGCAAGAGATCACACAGATTTTGAGCCTACCTGACTGGGAGGAAGATAGTGCCATGTGTAGGGAAGTCCAGAAATCAGGAGACTTTGGCAGTGAAGGGGAGGAGAGGAAGAAGATTATAAGTATTGGACATGTTGAAATTAAGATATCTATGAGATATCTATCCTGGAATGTCCAATAGGTATTGGATATTTGAAACTGGGGTTCAGAAGAGGTTAAAACTCAATAAATAAATGTGAGAATCATCTGCATAAAGATGATCATTGAATTCATATTTTTGGTCTTGTTTTCCCTCAGGTAAGGAGACTTTTCTTGCTTCTTAAAATGTCATTTAATTTTGCTTTAAAATTATAATAAAACCATTAATCACTAATATTATTATTCTTCAGTTGCTCCCAATTTACCCCATCTGATCCATTCATTCCCCACTGGCTATCATCTTCTAACTCTTCTCCTTTTGGTGCCGAAATTCCCTGAGAGGGTCATCTACAAGAGGTGATTCCACTTCTTTTCTTCTTCTCTTTTTAACTCTTTGAACAACCTTATCATTCAATTGTAACTGTTCTCTCCAAAGTTATTCATGATCTCTTAATTGCCCAGTCTAGTGTTCTTTTCTCAATATTCACTCTTCTTGACCTCTGTGGAGTCTTTGACACTGCTTATCACTTTCTTCTCCTTAATATTCTCTAGGTTTTCATTACACTATTCTCTCCTGGTTCTCCTCCTAGCTATCTGGAAGGTCTTTCCCATCCATTAATAGGCCCATATGATCTGCCTGGGTCACATGGAAGTCTGAGTCACATGGAACCTCTGGTGAAGCAGGAAGGGGTGGAGCAGGAAGGGAGTCAGAGCTGGGAAAGAGAGAGCAGACAGCAACTAGCATGAGTGGGAGAGCTTGTTTGTGATTTTTTTTAAGGGAGCCTGTGATTTGTTTAAGGGAGCTGGTTTGTGGGAAGTCTAACAGAAGGAAGGTTTGGAGATGGTGGTGCCCCCTGTTGTTACTATGTATAGATTTCTTTCTTGCTATGATGGATTTTGTTTTCTGGTACTGGGATTCAGCTTTCAGATGTTTGAATAAATGCTTTGGTTCTGTCCTCCATGTGGAAAGTCTGTTATATTTTGTGATTCAGAACTGTAATGGCATATTCAGAGCTGCTGTAGGCACTGTGAATATGGCATTGATGCTACACTGTGTGACTACAACTTTCTAGTTTCCTTTGCTAGATCTTCATTCAAGTCAAACTTGCTTACTGTGGATGTTTGCCAGAGCCACATCTTGAACCCTCTTATCTTTTCCTTCTATAGTGTTTGACATGATGATCCAATCAGTTCTCATGGATTCAGTTCTTATCTCTATACATATGAATCTCCAATATATTTGTATAGCCTTCATGTCTCTCCCAATCTCATCTCAAAATCAAACAGCCTACTAGCTCAAATTTGATGTCCATAAGCATCTTAAATTCAATTTTTCTAAAATGAAACTCATCACATTTCTCTCCAAATATTCCCCTCTTTCTAATTTCTCTATTACTATTGAGATTTCCATCATCCTCCTAGCCACTCAGGTTCACAATATAAGTGTTAACCTTTCTTATTCCTTCTTTCTCACTCCCTTTCCCTTCTATATCTAATCAATTGTTGAGTTCTACCATTTTGAACATCATAACATCTCTTGCACATGCCCCCTTCTCTCTTCTGACACCATAAATACCTTGATTCATGCCTTCATCATCTCATACATAGACTATTACAATAGCTTGATGGTTCTTCTTGTTTCATATCTGTCTCTCCTCCAATCCCTCCTCCACACATCTGTCAAATTTGTCCTTTTACATCCCAGCTGATCTCTCTGTCTCTGTCTCTTTGTGTTTCCCTGGGTCTGTCTCTGCCTCTCTCTTACACACATACACATACACACACACACACACACACACACACTCAACAAACTCCAGCAGCTTCCTATTTTTCCTAGGAAGTTATACAAAATCTTCTTTTTGGCTTTTAAAGTCTGTTATAACTTCAGCTCTTCCTACCTCTCTAGTATTTTTATAGCTTACTCCCCTCAAAGTAATCTGAGATCTAGTAACATTGACTTATTGTTATTCTTTGAAGATGACACTCCACCTCTAGGCTCCATTCATTTTCACTTTCTGTCTCTGGTGCCTGAAATTTTCTCCCTTCCACTTGCTATCTCCTAATTTCCCTGACAATTAAAATTTCAGCTAACGTCTCTCCTTTGAAAAGAAACCTTTCTCAGTCCTCTTTAATCTTGGTGACTTCTGTCTGAGACTAGCCTCAACTATGTGTAATGTGCACACACACACATTGTATACATAGTTGTTTCTATTCTCATGAGATTATATTATATTTATTCTCATGAGATTATAAACTCCTTAAGATCAAGGACTGTCTTTTGCCTTTCTTTGAACCTTCTTCCTCTTGTTCAAATATTTTTTTTGGTTTGGACAATTTACTTTTTGTCATGTACATGTTTAATTTATGATTACTTCAAAATATAACCCTGAAAAAAAAACAGACTTTAAAAAAGCCCACTATGTTTTAAAGAGGCCTACATGACTACACCTTTAAACCCAAATCACTCTGACTTTCATCGAAGGGCTAATAATCACTCCCAACCTAAGCATCAATGGCTCATTATTTAGACTTTGATAGCTTAGAATGATTGTAAATACAATTATTTTCTGATCTGGCCAGAAATTCCTAGGGTCTTCCCCTTTTAGATTGATATCTTTGTGATGTTAAATGGGACCATCTTTTGTCTCATTTCTTATCTAATCATTGAATGGGCATAGCCTCAGACACACTAATACCTGGGAAAGATTTTAATTTAGAAAGGCCAAGGTCACTCACTGCATCCAAGGCTTGTACCAGTCACTTTGTCTTTTGTCTTGCCAGTGGACTTCAGTGAAAGGAGGAGAGAGTAACGCTAATGACTATGTGCAGCTGTGCCTTACTTGAATCCAATCCGTATATATCAAGATATCATCCCCATGACATCATTGTTTTTCTTTAAGAGTGGTAAACAAACAGCAAGATATAAGAGCCAGGTTCATACCCAAGTCCTCTTATCTCCACGTCCAGCACTTCTTATATGGTACCGTAACACTAAGATTTAGCCTTCCTCAAAAATCAAGGACTTTCTGATTACAACTTCTGTTTTTCTTCATGATTTCTTGCTGTGGCAAATGTTTTATATCAATTGAATTTCTCTAAATAATGGAAATGATCAGAATCAATATCATTCTTCACATTTATTGATTTCCCATTCTTAAGTCAATGCCTATTTAAATAGATTGAATTGAAACCATGATAATGGCAGGTCCTTTTTTTCTTTATCCTTTTAATTTGATATTATTTTATCTAAGCTCTAATCTGTCAATAGTCTGCCTGCACTGAGAGCTGATTCTGAAATGTATCTCACATACTGAACTAATCATTTCCCATAACAAGATATACTCAAATTCATATTTTGTGATAGTTGACATTTTTGTCAATCACCTTACAAATCTCCTTTTGAATAAATTATTCATGATATGTATACATAAGATTTGGGAGTAATGCAAAGTCTATAAGGTTGATTTGAAGGAAATGGGAACAAATGTTGGAGAAGAGAAGACTTATGGGTAACCTGAAAAGTATCTTCAAGTATCTGAAAAATTATTAGATGGAAGAAGAATTAGAATTATTTTGCTTGACCCCAAAATCTTGAACTAAGAACATACGCTTGGTAAAAGTTCCTAAGAGACAAATTCAACTTCACATTAAGGAGAAAATTTTGAATAATCAGAGGTATCCAATAGTGGAATAAATACTTTGGAAGATTGTGGTAGCATAATATTGAATAAATGTAGTAAGGTATTTTAGAATCAGATTGTGAAGGATTTTAAACAGAAGAGGAATTTTTTATCTTATAAACAATGGGGTATCATTAAAATTTTATGATTAGAGTAATGACTTGGCAAGACATATACATTAAAAATCAATCAGAGTGCTTTGTGGGTGATGGCTTAAGAATAGGTTGAATGCCATTAGTATGAAATTCATAGATAACATAAAGCTGAATAATAGCTAAAACTTAGAGGGGCAATCAGGATCCAAAATATTTTTGATAGGATAAAACATTGGACTATTATTAATAAGGTAAAGTGTAATTACACTTGCATTTAAAAAAAAATCCACTGCATAGCTGTATAGTGTGAAGAATTTTTTTTTAAATCAATTCAAATGAAAAAGATGTAAGGGTTTTAATAGATTAGAAAAAAATATAATTTAATACTGTAATGTGGCTGTCAAAAATACCCCTAATCCTATCTTGGGATATGTGGAGAGAAACATTACATCTAGATTAAGGAACATGATTTTCACATAGTATTTTTTTCCTCTTCAGATTGCATCTGGTATATGAGAATTATTCTTGGGAACAAATTGGAACATGTCCAGAAGAGGTAAACAAGGATGCTAAGGGTACCGGCAAAACACTGTATTCTGATAGTTATTTAGCCTGAAAGAGTTTGAGATTATCCACAAAAACTCTGTGCTTATAGCTGTTAGTTATGCTCCAGGATAATTTAAGATATGTTAGCTTATACTACCAGCACTGGGGTTTGCCAAAGGATTTTGGCAACAACTAAGTGTAGATGTGTGAAAATTTGTGTCTAATGGTAGCCAAAAGGAATGTCTTCTTTTGAGAAGAGTATGGAGTATGAGCAATGTCCGTATAAGATCTAAGAGAGCCAGAGCGAAGGCATTTCTTAGAGATTGAGGGCCTGGCAAATCTTATGTGAAATTAGGTCTATGAGTGTTTAAGTGGCAGGTATTGGCCATATTCTGGGTCATAGTACATAGTCCTCTGTGAATAATAATTACACTAAGGGACCATCACACACACATACATATGTGTACATGTATATGATGTTTTTTTGGCAGGGAGGTGATGTCTTTTGATTCTTGCATAAATTGGATTTAAGTGAGGCCAAGTTGCACGACGTCGTCAGCCTCCCTCTCTCCTCCAGAAGCATCATAGTCTAGTGGCAGGACAGAGTCAAGATGGCTGGTGATGGCTCAGGATTCAATGGATGACCTTGGCATCTTCAGTATCTAACACAGCTCTAAGTGCTCCACTTTGCCTGCTTTAGCTGCCTTCATGGCTGTTGGAACAAATTGTTCTCATCTGCCCATTCCACCAGGAAATGTCTTCGCATGCTTGGGGTAGACACCTTCCTAACTCACCAATGGTTTTGAGATCCCATGGTTTCTCTCAGCCTGGTTTGGCCCATCTGAGGAAATGGTTTCCCGGGGTGTGGCCACTGCACAGTGCTGCAGCTTCTTGAAACCACAGGTGAGAGTTGGGTGGAACAGGTGGACGCCAAAGGTGGAAAGTGGCCCTGCAGAGGGCTCAGCACCCATCACACCAAAGGTACTAGTCATCCCTAAACACACCCTATATATGTATATGTTTGTGTGTGTTTATATGTGTATATATATGCATATGTATGTGTGTATATGTATATGTTTATACCTGTATATATATATATATATATATGTATATATACATGTATTTAAGTCAGATTCTATATCTGAATGACAAGGTTAGAGTCTCTTGGGAAGAAAAAAGTGCCCAGGAGGTCCAAGAAAGCCTAGAGCTTGGAATATGGGTAACATTAGTATGATTGTGTAGGAGAAGTTCCTAACATTGAGTGGTATTTGGGTTGACGTATATTTAAATCAGGCCAGACTCAGATCTCATTTGATGCTGAGACACTTGTAATTTATTGGAGAATTAACAAAAGATTTATTAGTCTTAAAATAGAAAGATTATTCAAGAAGGTTAGAATAGCACTTATTTCAGGCAAAACACACCCCTGTTATTTCAATATGAAAACAAATTCACAGGGTGTAAAGGGCCCTAACTACATATGGGTGAACGCTTTTATGCCTTTAGATAATCTGGAGATTAGGTCCATGTAGTCAGAAGCTGCCAGGAAGTTAATCATAGCTTGAGCTTGGCCCCAACATGGGCTTGTTGCCTTTTTGAGCAAATTTAGCCAAAGTAATTTGGGGGAGAGGGCATTTTGGTTTTTTTGGGTTTTGTTTTATTTTGAGGGGGTGTCCTATCTCACTTAGAGTACAGAAGTCTTAAAAATTCTTAAGAGTCCTGGATAATTTTAAAAATATTTACATATTTGAAAGGTTGCCATTCCTCTTAAATGCCTTCTTGGAACTCCTAATATCCTGCATTCAATTTTTTTTCCTTTTCTTCCTGTCTCACCCATATGTATATGTATAAAATCATTATATGCATACTTCTGTTATTATTTTTTCTCTGGATGCGGATAACATCTTCATATGCCCTTTGTACTTAATTTGGTTATTTACAATAGTCAAAATGTTATTCATCCAAAGTTGTTTGTAGAATTTTATTACTGTTACAGTATACAGTCTTCTCCTGGTTCTGCTCATCTCTTCATTTTTTCATGCAAGTCCATCTATATTTTCCTATTATCATCGAGCTCATAATTTCTTATAGCAGAGTAGTGTTCCATCACAATCATGTACTATAACTTGCTCAGTCTTTCTCCAATGTACACGTATGCTCACAATTTTCAGTTCTTTGACATCAAAAAGAGAGCTGATACAAATATTTTAGAACATATAGGTTCCTTTACCTTTTCCATAATCATCTTTAGAAATAAATCTATCAAGTTCCACTTTCAAAAAAGCCTTTTCTGATTCTCCAGGTTGTTACATTTAATCTCCACAATCTATCACTGTCATCACTTTATCACTCTATCTATCATCTATCTACCTATCTTTTCTGTATATATATGGTAGACATATTTCCTTGAAAGGATATAAGCTACTTGAAGTCACAGATTGTCTTCATTTTGTTTCAGTATTCTCAATGCTGGTTCCATATTAGGCATTTAATAAATGCTTGGGAATTAATCGGTTGACTGATTCTGTTAAGTTCCAGAAGCCACAAATTAGAAAATTGGGTGGAAATTGTAGATGAAAATTTTGGTGTAATTGTAGATGAAAATTTTGGTGTAATGTAAAGAAATTTTCTAATAATTATACCTAAAATTGAATGATTTCCTTTTAAATTGAAGACATCAAGTGAAAGATTTTTTTTCTGTTTTGTGGTTTGACTTCCCTCATGAACTTTTCCTTCATATCTTTATTGGTAATGATCTTCCCCTTTAGAACTCACTAAATACTTTGTGTCATAAGTATGCAATGCATTTATGATGTTTTATTTTGAAAACACTTACTTTGGATAAGCACCTATGAGAAATTCATTGAATTCTTAGCTATTAGCTCTTTGTGTTTTCCACTGGTAATTCAATTTTCTATAATTTATTAAGTACCAAATGCATATACCCTGTACTGAGAAAAAAAAATTAAAGCAGTCTTTCCCACTCAAAGAGTTTATTTTCTAATGGGGTAAACAACACACTTATGTATGTATGGCTAGAGTAGATACAAAATATAATGAAAGGAAATATCAAGCAATTTTAGGATAGGGGAATATTAATAATAAGGAAATTCAAGAAAGACCTTGTTAGGAGCTATAACATAAGTGGAATCTTGAATGCCTTTATGGATTCCAAAAACGTCAAGATGAGGTAGATATTCTGAGACAAAATGAGCAGTGTCAATATGAGACTGATCAGTACAACATTCATTGTGTGTGTGTGTGTGTGTGTGTGTGTGTATTGAGTCAGTCTCAATCTGGGATAAGCTAGTATCTTCTTATCTCTTCTCTTTTACTCATGGTAACTTGGGGTAATTGTCATTCTTCATGATTTATCTGTTAATGAGGGATGCAGGTCCATCCTGGATGATTTCAGGTGTTTTCATCAAGCTGCCAAGGATTGTGAGTTGGAGAGCAAATTTTGGAGTTTCTAGTAAAACTACTTTGTAAATTTTATTTTGGGGACATGCCTGTAGTAGTACGGGTTGGAAGGAGGGGAGTCAGGATATTTAGGTAGAAAAAGTGTTTCATATTGTGACTAGTAACGCTAAAAACACTGCCCTGAATAAATATGGGGATGGGAAGAGGTTTGTTGGAGCAGCGATAAAGGAATGGAAGGAATTTCAGACAAGACTAATTCCTGGTCTCACTCTTAATTGCCAGAGCTGCAAATAAAATAGGGTGAGAATAACAGATCATAAGGGGGTTCTACTACCATTGCCTTGGAAGCTGAGAGCAGTAGATGAAATTGGATACAGTTGAGAAGTCAGATGAATTCTAGTTGTCACCACAGAAGTCCTCAGAGAACATAATGGAGAGGAGATTCACCACCTGGGGGCAGCAGAAGACAACACAGGAGAGACCCTGGGTACTTTGCCTTAGGGATCCTTGTTAGGACTGGCATTGCAACATTTTTAGTCCATAATTTGGAAGATTAGGGTTTATTCATTGTTTCTTCCTATGCCTCTCCCTCCCCTTCACCTTGTCCTCTTAACCCATCCTTCAAAAAGAAAAAAATTGTGATTTACATGCTTATAAACAGGGAATTGACATCAATCATGTTGATTGTCTAGTGGGATTTCCCCACATTTCTAAAACGGTCTTGAGCCAAGTGAAATATGAAAACCCTACAGATGTGAGCCCATATGATTTGTGCCCCTAGTATTAAGGGCATATGTATCTATGTACATACATATGTGTGTATATGTATGTATATATGTATGTGTGTGTATATATATATGAAGTTTCAATAAATTAGAAAAAGTAGACATAAAAATCATTAAAGAAAGTAATATCTTAGTGAAGATTTCTTTTTTTTTTGATTGTGTAATATATTGTTCATGATATTTTATTCCTGGAGTGAATGTGGAAAAACCATTAAAATCTCACAATTTTATGGATGGAAAAGAATAAAATGGCCTTTCTACATCCAGCTCTGAAAATGAATAAAAGCTTTCACTGATGTGGATACATAGCTTCCATTAATGTTAATGGGTTATATTCATGTATCAAGAGGGAAAAAGTCCCCCAGGATCTCAACTGAGTATCCATTCTGCTCACAAATATATGTAATCAAATGTTAATGAAAATAACCTTGGAATATAAAAACTTATCCTTGGAAATACATTCTTGCTAATTAGCAATTTCCTTGCAACACAGCAATAGCTGGTTGAGGTCTCTTATTTATTTATTTTTATTAAATACTGACAATTCGAGGACTGTTTTTGAAATACCTATATTTGGTAGTTTGAAAGTATCTCATCCTTATAATATTACAATGACTGATTTTTTGCAGTTGTCATAGTATGAACTATCCAATTAGGGTAGAGAAATTCTTCTACTTCATTAGGTAACTGGTTTTCCTTTTTATTGCATTAACATGAGTTGAAAGATTCACATTTATATCCCCATATTGTGTACTTGAATAGAATGCAGATTCTCTAAAATATTACACCAAAGGAAACAAATACTTAATTCTCTCTGCAGAAAGAAAATATATGCAAAGTGTTTTGGAAACCTGTATAGTTTACATGTGCTGCACCCAGTCAAACGGTGTGTAAAGATTTTCTATTTTGACTACTATGACTATAGTACTATCACTACAACTATTGCTACTACTACTTTACTAATTCATTCTTTCTCTTTTACACTTAAAAGAGTTCAGATAAAAATTGTCCTAGGACAGCTTACTGCTGTTCCATAGGTAGATAAAAAGAGATTACTTTTGTAACTGGATAAGAGTGTTAATTAATTTGTTTATGATGTAACCCTTTATATATAAATCATACACCCATTTTGTCCCTATCTTAGAATACAGTGTGAGATATTGGTCTATATTAGCTTTCTATCATGCTGCTTTCTACTTCCCCCCCAAATTTTTGTCATATATTGAGTTCTTATCCCAAAGTTTAGATCTTTGGGTCTATCAAATGCTATATTGCTATAATCATTTAATACTGTGGATTGCATACCTAGAGGCAGCTAGAAGAGTCATTGTCTAGAGTTCTAGGTCTGGAGTCAGGAAGGCCTGAGTTCACATCTGACCTCAGACACTCACTAGCTATGTAAACCTGGCCAAATCACTTCTGTCTTAATCCATTGGAGAAGGAAATGGCAAACCACTCCAGTACCTTTGGTAAGAAAATCCTATTCAGGGACACGAAGCGTCTAACATAACTGACCGGCTAAACAACAACAATACTTATGTTGTATACGAAATCTATTTCGGTGATCCACCACACTACTAGTACATGTCCATGATTGCCACTTTACAATGTAGTTTGAAATGTGATACTGCTAAGTGGCATTCCTTTTTTTTTTTCATTGATTCTCTGGATATTCTTGATATCTTATTTGTCCAGGTGATGTTTGTTATCGCTTTTATCCAGCTCTATAAAATAAGTCTTCATTAGTTTGGTTGGTATGCCGCTGAATTGGGTGGAATTGTAATTTTTATTATGTTGGCTTGGCCTACCAATGAACAATTAAAATTTCTCTAATTCTTTAGATATTTCTTTATTTGTGTGCGAAGCGTTTAGTAATTATGTTCATGTAATCCTTAAGTTTGTCTTCTCAGGTAGACTCCCAAGTATTTTATGTGGTCTTCAGTCATTTTAAATGAAATTTCTTTACCTCCTCCTCATGGTTTTGTTGTCAATAGCAAGAAATGCTGATGACTTAGGTAAGTTTATTTTATATCCCATGACTTGGCTAAAGTTGCTAATCATTTCAAGAAGTTCTTAGTTGATTCTCTAGGATTCTCTAAGTATGCCAACATGCCATCTGAAGAGTGAGAGTTCTGTTTCTTTATTGCCTAATCCAATTTCTCCACTTTCTCTTTCTTCTCCTCTTGCTATAGCTAGCGTTTCTAATACAACATTGAATAATAGTATTGACCATTGGTATCCTTACTTCAATCATGAACTTACTGGGAAGGTATGATGGTGATTTAAATGGGAAAATCTATTCCATCCATCATTAATAGGTCCATGTGACCCGCCCAAGTCACTTGGAAGCCTGAGTCAAATGAGTCTCTGGTAGGAGGAACTTGCTGAACAGGTGAAGCGTTAAGGATGGAGCAGAGCTGAGAGGATGTTGGTCAGAGTAGTCAAAATCGGTAGAGAAAGCAGGCAGCTGGGGTAGCAACTAGAGTGGGTGAAACAGATTGTGATTTGTTTTTAAAGGCAGATGGTCTGTGGGAAGCCTAGCAAGGGGAAGGCTTCAGGATGGTGGTGCCCGCTGTATTGTTATTGTGTATAGATTTCTTTGTTGCTATGATGGATTTGGTTTTCTGTGTTGGGATTTGGCTTTCTGGCATTTGAATAAATGTTTTGGTTCTGTCTTCCATGTGGAGAGTTCATTATACTTTGTGATTCAGAACTGTGCTGGCACATTCATGGCTGCTGTAGGAACTGTGAATAGCATATTGGTGCTACAGAAGAGTTCTCACTTATCCCTATTACAAGTAATGCTTTGTGATAGTTTTAGATAGATATCACTTATAATTTAATGAAAGCTCCTTTTATATTTATGTTCTCTAGTACTTTTAATAGGAATGGGTACTGTATTTTGTCAAAAGCTTTTTCTACATCTATTGATAATCCATATGATTTCTGTTGTTTTTAATAATTGATATGGTCAATTATTCTGATAGCTTTCTTAATATTGAACCAGTCCTACATTCCTGGTATCCCACTTCATTATAGTGTATCATCTTTGTGACATATTGCTGTAGTCTTTTTGTTAGTATTTCATTTAAACATTTTATATCAAATATTTATTAGGGAAATTGATCTAGGGTTTTCCTTCTCTCTTTTTGTTCTTCCACATTTAGATACTAGTGACATACTTGTTTCCTTAAAAAATGTGGTAGGATTCCTTATTTGCTTATTTTCCAAATAGTTTATATGGTATTAGAATTGTCTTTTAAATGTTTAGTAGAATTAAATTGTGAATTTTTCTGGTCCTGGGAATTTTTTTTTTTTTGTTATTGAGTTCATTATGATTTTCTCAGTTTCTTTTTCTAAGATGGGATGATGTTTTTCCCTCTTCTGTTAATCTGGGCAAATTATATTTTTATTAATATTCATCCATTTCACTGAGATTGTCAGATTCATTGGCATATAATCAAGCAAAATAGCTTCTAATAATTAATTTAATTTCTTCTACATTGGTGTTCAATTCTTTTTTTTTTATTTTTGATACTAGTAACTTCATTTTCTTCTTTCTATTTTTAAAAATCAGATTAATAGGTGGTTTTTCTATGTTATTGTTTTTTTTCCCCATAGAACCAATTCTTAATTCTATTTATTAGTTCAATGATTTTTTTACTTTCAATTTCACTAATTTCTCCTTTGACTTTCTAGATTGCTAATTTGGAGATTAATTGGGCACTTTTAATTTATTTTTCTAGTTTTATTTTAGTTACATGCCTGATTCATTGATTTGTTCTTTCTCTGTTTAAATACATACATATATGTGGGTATAGGTATACATATGTATGCATACACACAAATACCCCTAAGTACTTTGTGCTTTAGCTGCATCCCATAAATTTTGGTGTGTTGTGTAATTATTGTCATTCTCTTCAATGAAATTATTGTTTCTGTGATGTGTTCTTTGAACTGCTCATTCTTTAGTATTAGATTATTTAGTTTCCAGTTAATTTTAATCTATGTTTCTGCCTAACTTTACTGGACATAATTATTATTGTATTATGATCTGAAAAGGGAATTGAATATTTCTGGCTTTCTTGATTTGATTGTAAGATTTTTATGCCCTAATATGTGACCAATTTTTGTGTTGCTGCCATGTACCACCGGGGACAATGTATTCCTTTCTATCCCCATTGAATGTTCTCTAGAGGTCTATCATAGTTAACTTTTCTAAAAGTATTCACCTCCTTAACTTGTTCTTGCTTATTTTGTGGTTAGATTTATTTAGTTTTGAGAGGAGGTGGAGGACCCCACTGATATAGTTTTACTGTCTTTTTCCTCCTGTAACTTATTTAACTTCTTTAAAATTTTGGATGCTATGCCGTTTGATGCATATTAAGGTTAATATTAATATTACTTCTTTGTCTATTGCATCTCTTAGCAAGATATAATTTCTTTCCTTGTCTCTTTTAACTAGATCTATTTATACTTTTACTTTTTTTTGTTCAGCTGAAGCAAAACAGAGTTTGTTTTAGCCCTTTATCTTTATTTTGGTTGTCTCTGCTTCGTGTGTGTATGTGTGTGTATGTGTGTGTGTGTGTATATTCATAAACAACATATAATAGGTTTCTGGTTTTTAATCCACTGTGCTATCCACTTTTATTTTATGTTATGTTTATTTTATTTTATGTTAGGTTTTTTATGTTTGTTTATATTTTTATTTTATTTTTTGTTAGTTCATACCATTCACATTCACAGTTATGCTTACTTACTGCATATTTCTTCCATCTCGTTTTCCCTCTCTCTCTCTCTCTCTCTCTCTCTCTCTCTCTCTCTCTCTCTCTCTCTCTCTCCTGTCACCTCATTCTTTGCTTTTGACCACCACCTCCCCAAATCTGCACTATATTCTATAAGTCCCCCCACCTCCACTGTTCTTTTATCTTCTTTCTCTCCTACTTCAATATAGGATAAGAAAGATATCTGTTCCCAGCTGAGTATGGAGCTTATTTCTGCTTTTAGTCAACTCCAATGAGATAAGATTTCAGCTTGCCACCACTCCCATCTTTCCCTTTACCATAATAGCTTTTTTATGCCTCTTTGTGTGAGATATTTTCCCCCCATTTTACCTCTCTGTTCTCACTTCTCCCAGTGCAATTCTCTTATCTCTTAATTTTTTTTTTATTTCTGGATATCATCTTATTATAGTAAACTTATATCCCTACCTTCTGTCTATGTATACTTCTTCTAAGTGTCCTAATACTTACAAAGTTCTTAAAAGTTACAAGTATCATCTTTCTGCATAAGAATGTAAGCAGTCTAAGTGTATTAACTCCCTTTTGTTTTCTCTTTCCTGTTTAACTTTTTATACTTTTCTTCAGCCTTTTATTTGAAAGTCAAATCTTCTATTGGCTCTAATATTTTCATCAAGAATGCTTGAAAGTCCTCTGTTTCATTGGATGTCTATTTTTTCTCCTGAAGGATTATACTCAGTTTTGCTGGGTAGGTGATTCTTGGTTGTAAGCCTAGCTCCTTTGACTTTCAGAATATCATATTCCAAGCCCTCTGATCATTTAATCTAGAAACTGCTAAATTCTGTGACTGTGGGGGGGCAGAGCCAAGATGGCGGAGTAGAAGGACGCACATTTACGAGCTCCGAGCCCACAACCCATGGAATTGAGGTAAAAGGAGATCCCCATAAATTCTGAATCTCTGCAGGGGGTGCATAAACATAGGGGAAGAGATTTCCGTTCCACTGAACCCTGGAGAGCCGTCCCCGGGGTCCATCGCACCCCAGAAAGCGGACCCCACCTCCACCCCTGGCCGCGGCCCCAGAGAAGCTGACCCGAGCAGGCTTCAGAGAGGAAAGCTCCGGGGGAAGCTCCGGCAGCCAGGAAAGTCCCTCTGCCCACAGAAGCTACAGGTCAGTAAGAAAGAAGGCTGCGCTAGGGGAGGGGAGCGGAGCGTCTCCGTGACTCGGGCCCCCTCGGGAGGAAGCGGCGGCAGAGACAGGGGCAGGAAGCGGCGGAGGCAGAGGCGTGGGCGGGCGGCTGAGGCTGCAGCGGCCCGGGACTCAGGAATCCCCCAGCAGCAGGTAGGATCTTCAATACTGAAGGTCTTTCCAACCTGAGGGAGCTGAGCCGGGGAGACGGCCCTGCCCCCACCCAGCTCTACTGCTGAACGCCTCTGAATAAAACCCCCAAGGGAGCTGAACATAGGAGGCAGGGCTCCCCACCCTGCCCCCACCCGCTCCGTTCCTGAAAGTCTCTGCAGAAAGCCCCTGAGGGACCGAACTTAGGAGGCGGCCCTGCCCCTACCCCTGCGCCAGAACTAAAGCTTGCCTCCGGAAAGCGCATTTGAATCTCAGAGGCCAAGCACTAGCTGGGCGGATCCAGGCGGGGGTGGAAAGGAATCTCAGAAGTCAAGTAACTGGCTGGGAAAATGCCTAGAAAGGGGAAGAAAAATAAGACTTTAGAGAGTTTTTTCCAACAAATGCAAATGATCCCGACCTTCGGATCGGATGGCGAGGACGAGAACGTATTTTTCCCATCAGGGAAAGATGTGGAGAGTGGGGCCTCAGTACCCCAGACACCCCAGGGGGGTGTTGGGTGGGCTCAGGCCTTCGAAGAGCTTAAAAAGGATTTTGAAAAGCAAGTTAGACAGGTGGAGGAAAAACTGGGAAGAGAAATGACAAAGATGCAAGAAGAGTATGAAAAAAAGGTCAATATCTTGGTAAAGGAGACCCAAAAAAATGCTGAGGAAATTAACACCTTGAAAAATAGGCTCCCTCAATTGGCAAAAGAGGTTCAAAAAGCCAATGAGGAGAAGAATGCATTCAAAAGCAGAATGAGCCAAATGCAAAAAGAGGCTCAAAAGCTCACTGAATTTAATAGTTCTCTCAAAATTAGAATGGAACAGATGGAGTCTAATGACTTTATGAGAAACCAAGAAATCACCAAACAAAACCAAAAGAACGAAAAAATGGAAGAGAATGTGAAATATCTCATGGGAAAAACAACTGACCTGGAAAATAGATCAAGGAGAGACAATTTAAAAATTATGGGACTACCTGAAAGCCATGATCAAAAAAAGAGCCTAGACATCATCTTCCATGAAATTATCAAGGAAAACTGCCCTGACATTCTAGAACCAGAGGGCAAAATAAGTATTGAAAGAATCCATCGATCACCACCTGAAAGAGATCCAAAAAGAGAAACTCCTAGGAACATTGTGGCCAAATTCAAGAACTCCCAGCTCAAGGAAAAAATCTTTCAAGCAGCTAGAAAGAAACAATTCCAGTACTGTGGAAATACAATCAGGATAACTCAAGATCTAGCAGCTTCTACATTAAGGGATCGAAGGGCGTGGAATAGGATATTCCAGAAGGCAAAGGAACTAGGACTCAAACCAAGAATCACCTACCCAGCTAAACTGAGTATAATACTTCAAGGGAAAATATGGTCTTTCAATGAAATAGAGGACTTTCAATCATTCTTAATGAAAAGACCAGAGCTGAAAAGAAAATTTGACTTTCAAACACAAGAATGAGAAGAAGCATGAAAAAGTAAACAGCAAAGAGAAGTATTAAGGGACTTACCAGAAATGAACTGTTTACATTCATACAGGGAAAGACAATATTTCTAACTCTTAAAACTTTTCAGTATCTGGGTAGTTGGTGGGACCACACATACACATGTACACGCATGCACACACATACACACATGCATTCACATACAGAGACAGAGAGCACAGATTGAACTGAATAGGATGGGACCATACCTTAAAAGAAATTAAGGTAAATGGTGAGAGAGAAATGTAGTGAGAGGAAAGAGGGGGAAATGGAAGGGGGTAACTATATTTCATTTAAGAGGCAAGTAGGAGATTTTTTTAGTGGAGGGAAAAAGAGGAGAGATGAGGAAAAAAAAATAAACAAGAAGTTTACCCTCATCACATTTGACTAAACGAAGGAGTGAAATGCACACTCATTTTGGTATGAAAACCTATCTTACAGTATAAGAAAGCGGGGGAGAAGGAGATATTGGGGGGGGGATGATGGAAGGGAGGGCAAAGGGAGGAGGGAGTAATTGAAAGTCAACACTTGGGGAGGGACAGGATCAAAAGACAGAAGAGAAACAATGAGGGGCAGGTTAGGAGGGATGGCAATTCAGTTAGTCTTACACAACACGACTATCAGGAAGGTCATTTGCAAAGCTACCCAGATATGGCCTATAATGAATGCCTGCCTTCCCAAAGGGAATGGGTGGGGAGGGAGGGATGGGGAGAATTTGGAACTCAAAGTTTTAGGAACAATTGTTTAGTATTGTTGTTGCAACTAGGAAAGAAGACATACAGTTAATGAGGAATAGAAAGTCATCTGGACCTATAGAAGAAAAGAGAAGATGGAGACAAGGGAAGGGAGGGATGACAGAAGAGAGGACAGATTGGAGATAGGGAAAATTAGATTGCTTGGGGTATTGGGGTGAGGGGAGGGGAGAAAAGGGGAGAAAAATTTGGAACCCAAAAATTTGTGAAAATGAATGTAAAAAGCTAAATAAATAAATAAATTAAAAAAATAAAATAAATAAATTCTGTGACTGTGGCTCCATGATATTAGATTTTTCCCCTCTGACTGTTTGTAATATTTTCCTCTTAACCTGGAAGCTCTAGAATTTTGCTATAATATTCCTTGGAGTTTTCAATTTGCGATCTCTTTCATGAGGTCAGTGGATTCTTTCAATTTTTTTTTATTTTGCTCTGGTTCTAGGATATCAAGGAAGTTTCCCTTCATAATTTCTTGAAATATGATGTTCAGGCTCCTTTTTTGATCATGACTTTCCAATAGTCCAATAATTCTTAAATTATCTCTCATAGAGTCATTAGCTTCTACTTGTCCAATTCTAATTTTTAAGGAAGTATTTTCTTCAGTGAGCTTTTGTAACTTTTCCATTTGACTAATTCTACTTTTTAAGGAGTTGTTTTCCTCAGTTAATTTTTATACATTTTTTTCATTTTTCGTGGTTCCTTTATCAAGCTATTGACTCTTTTCCCTGATTTTCTTGTATCACTCACATTTCTTTCCCATTTTTTTCTCCTGCCTCTCTTATTAGATTTTTTTTAGTTTCTTGGGGGTGGGGGGTCCTGAAACCAATTCACATTTTTCTTTGAGACTTCACATGCAGCCATTTTACATTGTTGTCCATTTCTGAGCTTGTGTTTTGATTTTGCCTGTTGGTAACTTTCTGTGGTCAGGATTTTTCCTCTCATTTTTCAAGCCTATTTTATGAGTTTTATGTTAAAGTTGCATTCTGCTTCTGTTGTAGAGGGGTCACTGTCCCAAGATTTTTGCATGGTGCTTTGCACAGAACTTTACTGCTGATCTCTTCCAGGGTTTGGAGCCTAGTTTTTCACTTACTGTGGCATGACCTGCTGCTTGCTTGCACAGATGGCACCTGGACAGAACTGTGCTCCTTTTCTTCGCCAAAGGATCACATCTTGTCTTTAGCCCCCAACCCAGTATTTATTTCTATTGAGATAGGAAGAGTCAGCTATTATGAACTTTATTAATTAATTAATAGAATAGTATTTATTTAGAAAGTAAATGAATAGAAAAATAGAACATAAAAGTAAATCCCTAGTACTCTAGGAAGTGGTAGTAATAGAAGAAAAATGAATATTTCTTGAAAAATTCCAGAAACAACAGATTTATTTGATTCCTGGAGTGATCATTAATGCTTAGATATGATAATATAGATTGTATTCTCCTCCAGAGTAGAGAGCGATTCATAATTGTATTTTTATTTCTACCATAGTGATTTGCCCAAAGTAAATTCTTAATGCATGTACAAATGAATTGTATTGAAAATGACATGATAAAATTTTAAATGATGCAGAATTTTGACTATGATTTCTTGTCAGTTCTGATCTTTTAATGAAAAATGTTTTATTATTATTTTACTATAAATTTGAGGTTGTATTTCTCTTGAAGCTGGAAAGTGATGATACTTTTCCACTTTTCTGTTTAGTATTCCATCCCATCTATCCTGGAACTCTTTGTGGAGAATACGAAGAGAGTGTTATAATAGTCTAGCCCCTTAATTATCAGACTCCTTCTCCCCCACCTTTGGGGTTGGCTAATTATCAAATCAGGACTCAAACTCCAAAACCCCTTGTCATCAACCAAGAATATCTTTGCAATCCTTGACATGATCTGAGTGATTCAGTATCAGGCATAGGCCATAACTAATCCCCTAACTCTGAAGTTACAGAAAGAGGGGCGACCCCTTTAAGAGTCCCTCATCTGTCCAAACATCTGGCATCACACTCCATTTAAAGACAATCTACTCCCTGCATTGTTTCTCTTGTCTGGGCTTTTCTTGATCATTAGTATGTGCTGATAAGCCTTATTGTTTTACCCATACACTGACTCCTCAGGTCTGGCAATGCCAGTCCTAGAACTGTTTCTTCAGCATCCTAGTTGATTTTGATATATCTGACCTCTGCTCCCATATAAGATTTCCCTAAGTTTATAAACCCTTGCTCAGGACTGTGTGTCTTACCCTCTCAGAAGTTTCACACCTACCACACAATTTATTTTCCTTAGGTAATACAGAAAACAAAGAATAGGAGTATGAATACCAGGTCCCTCTATTTCTCTAACCAATAGTCATACTGGCTCTAGGGTCTTACCCTGCCTCTAGGGTCTTTTACTTCTCCCCTTTTCAAACTCAAAAAAAAGCAAGTAGAAATGGAAAATGTTCAAAAAACTAATAGAAATACTTTCATAGTTCAATTGAGAGAGAGCTATGATTCAAGCCTAGTTTCTCTAAGCCCACCTCCTTTGTCAAACTACTTGCAGGTAAATTGGTGTTCTATGTGAAAGGTACTAAGTTAAATGAAAATCATTAGGATGGCTTACTTATCTCCAGTGATTCCAACCAATTTGGCTTCATGCAGCATTTCCTGAAAACTTCACAACAAATACATAACTACTCTATCCTCTTCTCTTGGCAGCTATTAAGAAGACCTTATGCTCTCTTGTCCTGCAATCCATGAAAAAATATAATTAGTTCAGGAAAATGTTAGTGAAAAAAGGCTTAAATTTTGTGAAATCCCAGTTCTCTGTGCTAGCTGAGTGAGTTGCCAAACACTCTTAAAGCTTAGATTTTTGAGTAGCTAAATTTCAGTCATCCTTCTCTCTTCCTATTCTCTAAACCTGGTCTCTATAGAATAGATAATTTGGAATTAAATTGCATGTTATAAAGTGCCACTAATTATATGCCACCATAGCTGTATTGTTATAACTTATTGTATCCTTCAGTTTTAAATTATCTCTAATGTGTTTAAAGTTAATATTTGATGAAAATGTGTTAATATTTAAATACTTGGGCTAATGCAAGAATTTTTATTGAAACCCAGAGAATATCCTGCTCTCATCTTGAAGTTTATTGGGGGTTGGGGGTGGAATCCTGAATAGCCTTTATATTAATGCTCTTTGCTTCAACCAGTTAGACCAAAACCAATCAGGAATTCACTAATATGAGTTGATTGAGTATATAATACAGAATTTCTCTTTTTGATTATGATTTTTCAATTATTTGATGATGTTCAATGAAATAAGAGCTTTCAGAATTCATCCTTGAGCTATGTTTTTATGCTGTCTTAAGTGTTCCTCACATTCTTGTAATTCACCAACATATTAGATCTATTTTTATATCGTAAAAGTTCTGTTTTTCATTTGTTTCATTTTGGAGATCACAAATTTTAGAAACTTAATAGAAGAGGTCAATGGTAATGATTCTTTGGAATGTTGAGGGATCATATGGATTTAGAGAGAAAAGAAATATAAATAGAAAATTGAAATTGTAGATGTAAGAGTGCACTTACTATATCTTAAAATGTGTTTGTATGTGTGTATGTGTGTGAGAGAAAGAGAGAGAAACAGATAGAGGGATATAGAGACAGAAAAATACAGAGAGATACAGACACAGAAAGACAGAGAAAGGAATATGAGAACATTGGTGATCATGTGTCTATTTAATAGTTTTTATGAAGTCAAAAAGAGAGGTAAGCCTTCTATTATCTTCTGCCAAGAGGTGACAAACCGTAGAGCATTAGCTCTGAGGGATTCAAAGGAAAGAAACTTTTGTTCATTCTAAGTTAAATAATTGTTTTAACTGAAAGACTGTGGCAACATTCAAGCTCTCTTGTAAAGAGAGTACAAGACTCCCAGAAAAAGCCAGTGATTGAAAGTTAAAAAAAAATATACGGCAACTTTCCACTGAGTAGGGAGCTTAGGAGACAAGCTGATTAACCCATTCTGCAGAGATTTCATGCTGTGAGAAGAGTCCAGCAGACAAGAAACTGACCCATTTCAACCTGGTAGCAGCAGCCATATGGCATAGTGACCACATACCTATCTGGTTGCCATTGTTTTTCAGTCACATGTAGCATTCATTGATCACCGGTAAAGTGGCAAAGACAAATAGACGCCCTCATTTGGCACTCATTTCTCAATGAACTATCCAGATGCAGACTACCAGCAATAGAGCCTGTGAGGAGCTGGCATAGCCAATGAGTGATCTGCTTAATTTAGGCCAGTAACAGATTGATTTATATAGCAAAGACATTTCACTTAGTAATAGAAAGGCTGTTGTAGTGAAATATGGTTCTCTGCAAAGAGTCTGCCCCTGATTAGCAGAGCAACTCATAATGAACTTCATGAGAACTCTTTGGACATAGAAAGGATGTTGAGTTATCTGTGGATTTGGGAGTTGCTGAGACCATGTGTATTTTAAATTCATGCTCACTTTTATCCACTCCTGTACTCCTGGTGTATTTGTTGAAGAGTATGTTTCTAATGATGAGGAAAATTCTTTGTAACTATTGTTATTGCTATACTATTTGTATAAATATATTTTCTTTTCTTTAATGAAAGGGATTTTTGAAATATTTTTACAATTATATGTAAAAACAATATTTAGCATCTAAAAATATTTTGAGTTTTAAATTCTTTCATTACCCCACCCTTAAGATGGGAAGCAATTTTATATAGACTATACATGTGCAGTCACACAAAACATATTTCCATATTAGACATGCTATGAAATAAAACAGTCAAAAAAAGCCCACACGAAGTAAAATATAGTATACTTCAATCTGCATTCAAACTCCGTCAGTTCTTTCTCTGGATAGCATTTTCATTATCAGTCCTTGGAATTTTCTTGGATTTTTATTGCTGCGAATAGCAAAGTCATTCACATTGATTGACACAAAATATCGCTGTTATTATGTGCAATGTTGTGCCGATTTTGCTCATTTCATTCTGCATCAGTTCATGCAAGTCTTTCCAAGTTTTTCTGAAAGCATGGTGCTTGTCATTTCTTATAGCAAAATTGTGTTTCATCACAATCGTATATCACAAATCATTTAGCCATTTCACAATTAAAGGGCATTCCCTCATTTTTCAAATCTGCAATCACAGTTGCTATAAATATTTTTGTACATGTAGATCCTTTTTTTTTTTTTTTTTAAATCTCTTTTGGATATAGACCTTGCAGTGGTATTGCTGGGTCAAAAAGTATGCACAGATTTATAGCCCTTTGGGAATAGTTCCAAAATGCTCACAAGAATGATTTTATTAGTTCACAACTCTACCATAGCTCACTAGTTTCTCAATTTTCATATAATTTCTGTTGATTTCATTATTGATATGGTTTCCCCCCAACTTTCTGCTTCCATTTTATAGGTGAGTGCAACCCATTAATATTCACAGTCATGATTATTATTAAGTGAGAGCAGAATGGATTAAAAGTCAGAATTTTACTATATCTTTTAGGATAAACACTTGAAGCAGAGATACACAAAAAGAGAAAAATAAGGGACTGATGTAGTATCATGCTTTAGCTGAAATTTGAAAATAAAAGTTGGAGTAGTAATCATGAATGCATAAAAAGCAAAAGGAAAAATAGATCTAATTAAAAGAGATAAGCAAAGAAACTAAAAAAAATATTAACAAAATACTAGCAAGGAGTTTATAGTAATATATGACAAAGATAATATACTATGACCAAGTGAGATTTATACAAGAATTTCAAGGCTGGTTCAGTTTTAGGAGAACTATCAATGTCATTGACCATATCAATAACAAAACTAACAGAAATTATGTGATTATCTCAACTGATGCAGAAAAAAACAGCTTTTGACAAAATACAACATCCATTCCTATTAATAAACACTAGAAAACACAGAAATATCCCTTAAAATATGTAATATTGACTTAAAATCATCAGTAAACATTACTATAACAGAGATAAGCTAGAAACTTTCCCATTATGATCAGAGGTGAAGCAGGGATGCCCTTTATCACCACTCTCATTCATCACTTTACTCTGTAAAGTACATATATTATTCACCTAGTTCAGGGGAGTCAGCTTCAAAGAAATTGCAGAGAAATTGAAGATCAACAGAGGGCTTCCTCTACCTGACCATAATTCAACAGACATAATTCAACTGTCTGACCATAGTTGCCAGAGACGGAAGCACAGATATCTGAGTTTTCAAAGCAGGGACAGGGGTGAGGGGGTTTGGAGTGGGGGAGGGTTCATCTGGCCAAATACTTCCAGTAAGCCCCAAAGTAAAGCCTCAACTCAGAGTATTTATACCTTTTTTAGAGTCATTAATAGGTGGGGAAGATCTTTAATCATATTAAAATAATTTACAATACAAATGCATATATAGTTTCTAGTTAAAGAAATTCTGGTTTCTGTACTTTGCTCCTAGTAAAGACTCTTGATTGATAAACTAAGGTCCAATCTAAAGCACATGACTATATTAAAACAAAACAAGTGGCAGAATATTCTATTTTGCTTGCCATCATACCACCTAGCTGCTGTGGTCACCATATCAGATGATTTTAATTTTTGTTGCCATCATTTTTAGTATGAAAAAATGCCCTCATCTTATTTAGAATTGGACCTCATCACCTGCTGACAAAGAAAGGCATTAAGGAAAAACAAATAACATTTAAATCAAAAGTTTTTGTGAAAGTTGAATCACCAGGATTTAGCAAGTGATTAGATACCTTAGGTGAAAAGAAATGTCAGTCAAATATAATGCCAGACTTTCAAATGTGGGTTGTGCTTTGAAGAGAAACAATGAACCTCAAAATAGAAACATGTATGGGGGAAAGCTCAGTTTGACATATGTTGAGTTTCAGGTATTGGTTGGTCATGTGGTCATGCACTTACTTCATTACAAAGAAACTGGATGGTTACTTGTTTAGCAAGACTGGGCCCTTTCCCACTTCTGTACATTAGGAAAAGCTGTGCCTTGTGCAACCTACAACCTAACCTGCTCTCTACAACCTAACCTGCTGTAATACTCCTTATTCTGGAAACAGAATAGATGCCACCTTCATGAAGCCTTTCTTGATATCCCTAGATGAAAGTAATATTTCCCCCTTCATTATATGTTTTTCAGCATGTTTTATTTCAAGAACTGTTTTTGTTCATTTGTTTTTTCCTAATCATATTGTACATGATATTGTCTGGACCTCTTCTTTGATATAACAGGAACAATAATAACAATAAGAAATTTATGTAGCATTTTAAATCTTGCAAAGCACTTGATACATTATATCATTTTATCTTCACAACTTTGTGAGGTAGATGATTTTACTATTCTTATTTTACAAATGAAGTAATTGAGACTGAGAGATGTTAAGTGACTTGACCAGGGTTACACAGCTAGAAAGTGTCTGATACAAGTTTCAAATTCAGGTGTTCCTAACAAATTAAGTCTGTATTCACAGCTCTGTTTTTCCAGCTTGTACAATTGGTTTTTGTATACTTTTTTTCTGATTTCCTACTGCTAAATTATATTTCATAAGAACAGAAATTTTCCTTTCCATGTTTTTGTCCTAGGTGTATCATATAAACAAAATAGCTACATGATAAATATCATTTTTGATATGATTTTTAAAATTTATTTGTTTACTTTTAGTTTTCAACATTTGTTTCTACAAGATTTTGAGTTCCAAATTTTCTCCCCATCTCTTCCCTCTCCCCACCCCAAGACACCACGCATTCTGATTACCCCTTCCCTCAATCTGCCCTCCCTTCTATCAAACACCTCCCTTCTTTTATCCCCCATCTTCTATCTTTTCATGTAGGGCAAGATAGATTTCTATACGCCATTACCAGTATTTCTTATTTCTCAGTTGCATGAAAAAACAATTCTTAACAGTCATTCCTAAAATTTTGAGTTCCAACTTCTCTCCCGTCCTCCCTCCCCAGACTGAGAAGGCAAGAAATTCAATATAGGATATATATGTGTAATTATCAAAAAAAAATCCATAATAGTCTGTTGTGGAAGAATATATTTCCCTCTATTCTATCCTGCCCCCCACCATTTATTGTATTCCCTCTTTTGACCCTGCCCCTCCCCGAAAGTGTTTACTTCTAATTACTCCCTCTTCCCATTTCCCTCTTTTCTATCATCCCCCCACTCCTCACTTCTCCCCTTCTCCCCTACTTTCCTGTAGTGTAAGATAGATGCTAGACCTTGTGTTATCCTGATTGTATTTCCACAATACTTGAATTGTTTCTTTCTGGCTGCTTGCAATATTTTCTCCTTGACCTGGGAACTCTGAAATTTGGCTACAATATTCCTAGGAGTTTTAATTTTTGGATCTCTTTCAGGAGGTGATCAGTGGATTCTGTCAATATTCATTTTACTCTCAGGTTGTAGAATATCAGGGAAGTTTTCCTTGATAATTTCTTGAAAGATGATGTTTAGGTTCTTTTTTTGATCATAGCTTTCAGGTAGTCCCATAATTTTTAAATTGTGTCTCCTGGATCTATTTTCCAGTTCAGTTGTTTTTCCAGTGACCTATTTCACATTGTCTTCTTTTTTTGTTTGTTTTTTTGGTTTTGTTTTGTAATTTATGTGTTTCTTATAAAGTCATTAACCTTTATCTGCCCCATTCCACTTTTTAAAGAACTATTTTCATCAATTAGCTTTTGAACCTCCTTTTCCATTTGGCTAATTCTGCTTTTTAAAGCATTCTTCTCCTCATTGACTCTTTGGACCTCTTTTGCCACTTGAGTTAGTCTATTTTTAAGGTGTTATTTTCTTCAGCATTTTTTGGGTCTCCTTTAGTAAGCTGCTGACTCACTTTTCATGATTTTCTTGCATCACTTTCATTTCTCTTCCCAATTTTTCATCCATCTCTTTTACTTGATTTTCAAAATCCTTTTTGAGCTCTTCTATGATCTGAGATCATTACATATTTTTTTGGAGATTTTGCCTGTAGAAGCCTTGACTTTGCTGTCTTCCTCTGATGGTAGGCTTTGTTCTTCCTCATCTGAAAGGACAGAATGAAATGCCTTTTTACCAAGAAAGTAACTTTCTATAGTCTTATTTTTCCAGTTTTTAGGGCATTTTTCCAGTCAGTTACTTGACTTTTGAGTTGTTTGTGAAATAGAAGGTATACTCTTGGGACCTGTAGATTCTCAGTTTCTCCAAGGTGACACAGTCAAGGGAGAGGTGTTTATTCCTATCTTTGCCAATGCTCTGGTCTGGAAGCAATCACAAGCACTCTGTTCTGCCCAGGATCTGAGATCCCTCTCTACAGTTACCATCAACTACACCAGCCAGTGCTCCTCCTTACGCCAGGACCACCACTCAGAACTGAGACCCAGATCAGCCATTCAATTTCCCCAGGGCTTTTTGACTGAGGTTTCCAAAAATGGACATTGCTGTTGCAGTGGCTGCTACCAGACTAGGGAGGGATCCTACTCTCTTCTGACCCAGGTAAAAGAGCTTTCTCACTGACCTTTGATGCTGTCTTCGGCGTTTGTGGGCTGAGAAATCTGAGAAGCACAGCTGCTCCCCATGATTGTATGCCCTGAAGCCTGCTCCAGTCCTGTCTGAACTGTGCTGCATGGCCAAGGCTAGGCTGCACTCCACTCTGAGCCCACTGAAATAGACCTTGCAGGCTGTCTTGGGCTGGAAATCTCTTTCGCTCTGCTGTTTTGTGGCTTCTGTTGCTCTAGAATTTGTTTACAGTCATTTTTAAAGCTATAGTATTGGCTATGGGGTAGAACTACAGTAGGTCCATCCTTCTACTCTGCCATCATATCTCCACTCCCATGACAAATATCATTAAGCATTCCCTCAACTATTTTAAACTTTGAAACAAATTTTAATTCAGTCTTTTCAAATGACCCTACATAAAACTCCTGTCCCTCTAAACATCTTTCTTAAAAGATAGTGCTGTTTTATTATTTATTATTAACTATATAATAACACATTAATGTGATTTAGTTGTTTGCTTTTATTAAAAATAGAAAAATAATGTAAAATCAGGAAAATATATTAACTGAAAACACATCTAATAGACATGCACCCAAGCAAAACACCTCCCCACACATCTGTTGTAAAGTGCTGTGCTCAGCAAGGCACTACAGGCTAAAGGTACTCATGAAATGATATTGGATTGGGTTTCCAAAAATGTTGTAAGAAGTTTTGTTGTTTCACTTTGGCACAAAAGCTGAGCAAATGGGATAAGTAAACCAAGTCCTGACTATCATCTCTTCTGTATCTTTCCAACATTCCTTTCCTATCTGCAATCTTTCTTCTTGGCTGCCAAGCTCCTGGCTCTTACCCTGCTCATACTATCCCATAATGGAAGGGTAGAGAGTCACAGGAGTGTCCTAACATGAGTACATTCAAGTGCCAAGTCTGGTATCATAGAAGGAAAGGGGATATTATCTTAGTTAGTTATCTTAGTGTCAGTAAACTCTGGCAGAATGTAATAATGTCCTAGGAAAGACTCCTGACTTAAAAATGATTTTATTTTTCCCTTTTTACTTATTTTCCTTTTACTCTTCATCTTATATGCTTCATTTTCTAATCTATGTTCTTAGATGACATTCTAATTACAATTTTGTTGTTCGGTCATTTCTGACTCTGTGATCCCATTTAAAGTTTTCTTGGCAAAGGTATTGGCATAGTTTATCATTTTTGTCTCCAGCTCATTTTACATATGAGGAAACTGAGAGAATCAAGGTCTTGGACAAGGACTTGTCCAAGGTCATACAGCTCATCAGTATCTGAGGCTGGATATGAACTTAGAAGGATGCATCTTCCTGACTCCCGGCCCAACTCCATCTACCATAATAGCTAGTTCCCAGTTACCTACTTGTCCTGCCTTCTCTATCTCTGCCATTTTGGCTGGTCTCTGTGATAAAAGAAATTGAAACACAGTTTACAAATTCTAGTTAAGTAGATCTAAATGATCTCTCAGTGATATAAATGATCTTCTTATATATAGATACTATATTAGAGCTAAAAATTATGGTTTGTTTATGGGCCTAGAGCTCCATGACCTTCATATTCTATTAATCTGATTTCCATATGTATTTGTGCATAGAAAATCCTGTAGGACTTGCCTCCTTGGTTGCTTACAAAGAATAATCTCATGCTACTAAGATACATATGTGTTCATTATTTCTAGATGAGCTTTACTCCATGGTTTAAAAGCTATTTAAAATGCATCACAAGGAAAAAGGTACCACGAACATTTTGTAGGATAAGGGGAATAATACACCTGTGAATTCATTATTGTGGGAAACTGCTTGTATGGAAACTCCTTCCACAAACACACATTTTTAACTCTAATATGTAGTTTTTTAAATTTTATTTATTTTGTTTGGTTTCAGTGTTCTACAATCATTTCCATATATTTTAGATTTTTTTCCTCTCCCTTTCCCTCCTTTCCCCCTTGCTTCCACTCCCTCCCTGAGATGGCATACAATTATATATAGGTTCTACACGTACATTCCTATTAAATACATTTTCACCTTCATCATGCTGCAAAGAAGAATTAAAATGAATGGGAGAAATCATAAAACAAACCAAAACATAATACAAAAGAAAATGATCTGCTTCATTCTGCAATCAAATTGCACAATTCTTTCTCTGGATATGGAAGACATTTTCCCTTAAGAGACCCTACCAGAAAAATTCTTTGCACATTGTGGTTGTTGCTGTGCACAAAGTTCTCATGGTTCTACTCCTTTCACTCAGTATCAGTTCATAGAAGTCTTTCCAGGCCTCTCTGAAGTCTTCCTGTTCATCATTTCTTATAGCACAATAGCATTCCATTACATTCATATACCACAATTTATTCAGCCATTCCAAATGGGCATCCCGTTGATTTCCATGTTTTGACCACCACAAAGAGAACTGCTATAAATATTTTTGTACATGTAGGATTCTTTCCCAGTTTTATGATCTCTTAGAAGCAGTATTGCTTGTTCAAAGTGTACACACATTTTTATAACCCTTTGGGCACAGTTCTAAATTACTCTCCAGAATGGTTGGGTCAGTAACAGCTCCACCAACAATGAATTACTGTTCCAACTCTCCCACATCTTCCCCAACATTTATCGTCTTTGTGTTTTGTCATGTTGGCCAATTTGATAGGTGTGATGTGGTACCTCAGAGTTGTTTTGATGTGCATCTCTCTAATCAATAGTGATTTAGAGCATTTTATCCTATGACTATAGATAGCTTTAATTTCTTCCTCTGAAAACTGTCTGTTCATATCCTTTGACCATTTTTCAATTGGGAAATGACTTGTATTCTTGTACATTTGACTCAGTTCTCTTATATTTTAGAAAAGAGGCCTTTATCACAGACACTAGTTGCAAAAATTCTTTCCCAGTTTTTTGCTTCCCTCCTAATCTTGGTTGTATTGACTTTATTCGCATAAAAACTTTTCAATCTAATGTAATCAAAATTATCCATTTGTACTTCATAATATTTTCTATCTCTTGTTTAGTCAAAAATTCTTCCCTTCTCCATAAATCTGATACATTATTCCTTGCTCCACTGATTTCTTTATAGTATCAATCTTCGTACCTAGATCATGTACCCATTTTGACTTTATTCTTGTGTATGGTGTCAGGTATTGATCTATGCCTAGTTTTTGCCACACTGTTAACCAGTTTTCCCAGCAATCTTTGTCCAACAATGAGTTCTTATCCCAGGAGCTGGGGTCCTTGGGTTATCAAACAGTAGATTGCTATATTTATTGACTATCGTGTCTTGAGTACCTTACTTATTCCACTGTTCTACCCTTCTGTTTTTTGGCTAGTATTAATTGGTTTTGATGATTGCTGCTTTATAATACAATATGCGATCTGGTAGAGCTATGCTACCTTCCCTAGCATTTCTTTTCATTAATTCCCTTGATATTCTGGACCTTTCCCTTCTTCCAGGTGAATTTTGATATTATTTTTTCTAGCTCTACAAAATAATTATCTGATAGTTTGATTGGTATGGCACTGAATAAGTAAATTAATTTAGGTAGAATTGTCATTTTTATTATATTTACTTGGCCTAACCACAAGCAACTGATGTTTTTCCATTTACTTAGATCTGACTTTATTTGTGCGAAAAGTGTTTTGTAATTGTGTTCATATAGTCCTTGAGTTTGTTTTGGCAGGTAGATTCTCAAATATTTTATAGTGTCTACCCTAGTTTTCAATGAGATTTCTCTTTCTATCTCTTGCTGTTGAGCTTTGTTAATATATAGTTAAAGAATTTATTGTGTATAGGACCAATGTCTCATTAATTTGATTAATACATATGCATATTACACACATATATGTATATTACATATATTTATATGAACATAAGTAGTTATGTATATACATATACATGTGTATGTGTGTGTGTATGGAGTGAGAAAGAGAAAAAGAAGAGTCACATAGAAACCTATGACAAAATGAATGTGCATGTTCTTCCTAAAATATTCATTTACAAATCCTATTTTATGTCTCTTTGTCTATCATGTAAAATTATTTTAGTTTCACATTGTTGAGAAAGTTATTTAAAGAGAAACATAATGTAACATTCAAGATAATGAGCCACAAAAATTCAATTGTAATTGTCACTGTATGGCATGTTAAGTGTAAACTGAAGTTAAACATGTTGTTAAATGGTCATTTTTAAATTAAAACATTACCACTGATCAATATTTTTTGTATGATTAATAGAATAAAGAGATCTTATCTGCAAAAAAATCTTAGAATTCCACCTTTCTTGGATGGATGACAGGCTGCATGATTTACCCATAGTCACACAGATATTTTGCATTAAAGGTATCCTTTGAACTCAAATCTTCCTGACATCAAAGTTGAAATTTTATCAACTATACTACACTGTAATTTCTACAGGTACCCAGTAAATGTGGAGTTGAATTGCAAAGGTGTACTCTACGATCAAAAAATTGAGTCATAGAGAAATATTGTTTCCCTTACGGAGCATTGACTAGACTCCAAAAGCCTATGGAATGGATATTAATTTTATATATATTTTAAGATGTAGAAAATACCTCACAAGAGCCTTTTGAGGGAACTAATATGCTTGTTATAATTTAGTTCAGAAGGTTCAAATGAATTTTCCAATATTCACCTAATTTTAAGGGTTACTTAAATGGAAAGGTAAGTAAAACTCAGGACCTTTGATCACACATCAAAAGAAAATTTATATACTACTGGAATACAATTAGAATAAAAACAAGGTTAGTGATAAGCTACACTGCATACCTTTACCTGAGCTAGCAAGGAAGCTAGCCATTGCATATAATAATTGATGATAAGCTTGTTATTCAGTCAATAAGCATTTATTAAGCATTTGCTGTATTCTAGGCACTGTGCTAAGCAATGAAAAAACAAGGAAAGGCAAAAATTCTCTCAGAGAGAATAACTAGACAAATATTATATATGAAGAGAGAAGAGAAGGAGAGGGAGAGAGAGAGAAAGAGAGGGGGAAAGAGAGGGAGGATGAAAAATAAACTCACAGGGAAGGAAAGACAATGGAACCAGAGGGGACCCACAAATGCACCTAGAAAGTGACATCTCAGCTGAGTCTTGAAGGAAACCAAAGAAGTTAGGGATGGACATGAAGAGGTAAAGCTTTCCAAGTCATACTACAGATACAGAGATGGCAGATAGAGTGTCCTGTATAAGGAATAGCAAGTAGGCTAGTGTATCTGGAATGCAGAGAGTGTGAAGGCCAATAAAATAAATGTAGGAAGATTAGAAAAGTAGGGGGAAAAAGCCAAACTGTGAGGAACTTTAAGTTCCAAACATAAAAATGCAATACAATGATAATAATAGTAATAATATTTATACAACACTTATATGCCAAACACTATGATATGATGTTTGATCTGAGATATAACAGGAATCCACAGGAGCCCATTAAACATCTTGGGTGATTATGGGCAGATCTGTACTTTAAACATATCTTGGCAGCTAAGTGGAATCTGGATTGGAATAGGGAGAGATTTGAGACAGGGAATTCAGTTAGAAGACTAGTGCAAGAGTCTAGTCCAGAGTAATGAATGTCTGAACCAGGGTAGTAGCTGGTGAGTGGAGAAAAGGAGACATATTTGACAGATATTCTGAAGGTAAATCACAAGATTCTGGAGGTAAGTCATATTTGAAAATGGGTAGAATGTGTTAGTGAGAATTAGGAGGCAAGGATGACATTGAGGTTTCATACTTGAGTGACTAGGAGGGTAGTGGTACCCTCAGCAGCAATAGGAAATTTGGAAGAGGGTTGAATTTGGGGAAAAGATAATAAGTTCAGTTGGGTACATTTAAATTTGTAATGCCTCCAGAACATCAGTTGATATGATACATTAGAAGGCAATTGGTGATGTTTCAGTAGCTGAGGAATTTAAGGTTAGGGCTAGATGTATAAATATAGAAATCAACCACATAGAGATAATAATTGAGCCCATGGCAGATGATAAGATTGCCAAGTGAGACACTGTAGAACAAAGAGAGAATTTATTAGGCAGGCTTTCTTTTTTTTTTTCTTTTTAATGCGCCAAGCATCTGTAGCTTGAGGCAGTGACAATAACCCAAATGGAACAAGACTGAAGGATTATTGAAAGGTAATGGTTTTAACTTGGATTCTCATTGTTGAACTACCACCACCAATAGCACCACAAAGTATTTTTTCATTACTCTGTAATTTAGGCAAGACAATCATTTTTATCTTGATTTTATACAAAAGAAATTGAGACTATAGAGGTTTTGAATTTGCCTAAGGTCATGTGGCTGATTCGGAAACCCAGGACTTGAATAAAACCAATTCAGGATTATGCGACCATCTAAGGCAAAAGGGCTGTCTTTCACCAAATACATTAAAACGGACTACATGGATAATGGCTCAACTCAAATATTTCCATGTGTATAGTACACGACCAAATGTTATATTTCCTATCCAGTTCTTTCTGTTTCATTTATTTTTGGTGATTATTGATTTATGAATTTTTATGCATGTGTGTTTCTGGCAGTCCTATATTTACTGGTAGCATGTATGTGTGTTTTCAAAGAAAAGCTTACCTTACCAAGTAAGAAAAATAATTTTGTTCACTCATGATATAATAGGCAGCAGCTCTCTTTCCTCAAGAGAATTACTGTCTAAAGCAGGAAGATAAAGGGGCTGATGCTACTGGCCCTTGTCCTGGCACAATCATCCATATTCTTATGATTACTTAATCATAACTTTATGATTTACATGATGTAACATACATGAAGGAGTTCCTGAAAGTTTCATTCTTTCTCTAGATGTCTGAATGAGTGAGTTATAGCCTTGTCTAGCACACTTGTGTCATTTAGATCAAGCAAAATTGGACCTATTAGCCATACCTTAAGCAAAGTCAAGCATCTCTAAAAGATCAAAATGGCTTCAAGTTAACATTGGGATGTTTTTTTGAGAATTAGTTTTAAGTTAGAAAATGTTTCATGTCTCATGAACTTATTGGTACATATGGCATTTGGCATTTAATGCCTTTTTGCGGGGGGGCGGGAATGAAAATGAAAAAGAAAAGTGAAATACAAGGAATTAGAGATATTGAAATTTCTCCTGAAAAGTATTAGTCACTGCTTTTTAAAAATATCTGTCAGACTCAAACCCTTACCATCCATCTCATGCCCATCATATTAATGATCCCACAAAAGTTATTAAATTGATTTTTAAATTCAGAGGGAATAGTGGCTAAACATCACATTTACACACACACATATACACATACATATGTGTGTGTTTATATGCATGTATATGTGTATATACACATTTACATATACACATGTAATATACATATATCTCCCTCACTTCAAGGAATTTGTTATTCTTTGTCTCTCATGGAAAACAGTACATATACATATGCATTTACATATACATATCTATGCATGTCCTTTTACTATATATGCATATATAAAATATAGTTTTATTTGCATACACATATATACAACTATACATATATATATATATATTTGTATGTATACACATAAACACATAGAGTTGCTCATTCATTTCAGTCATGTCCATGTTTCAATCATGTTCAGTCATTTCATGACCTCATTTAGGGTTTTCTTGGCAAAGATACTGGAACGATTTGCTATTTTTCTCCTCCAATTCATCTTACAGATGAGGAACTGAAGCACACAAAGCTAAGTGGCTTGCCCCCAGGCCAAATTTTACCTAGGGAAGATGAGTTTTCCTGACTCTAGGTCTGGTGTTCTATCCTATACCACCTAACTGCTATCTATCTATCTATCATCTATCTATCTATCTATCTATCTATCTATCTATCTATCTATCTATCTATCTATCTATCTATCTATCTATCTATCATCTATCTATCTATCTATCTATCATCTATCTATCTATCTATTATCTATCTATCTATCATCTACACACATGCACACACATATGGTACACAAATGTGTATGTATACATGCATATGTGTGTGAATAAATAAGTATAAATTGTATATATATATATTATACACATACATGTATATGTGTACACAGATCTGTTATATCATGAATTTAGGGTTAAGGGTCTGGTGTCCAATTCTCCTAATTTTCCCTTAGAAAATGGAGACAAGAAATAGACATACATGTTCAAAATAACTAGTAGTAATAGAGGTGAACCTTGAAACTGAGTCCTTTGACTTTAAATCCCTTGATCCCCTCCAGTTCAACTTCCCACATACCAAATAAACCCTGTATGTGACCTCTTTATTAAGTCTCTGCTTGAATACAATCCATGATACTACTACAATCTAAAAATAGCACTTTCCGTTGATTTGCATCTCTGATGTTATTCATACATTCATTTAACAAACATTCATAAAGGGTTTACTATATGCTAAGTATTGTGCTAAGTCCTGGTAGAACTATAGAATTTTGACGATATAGACTCTAACTTCATGAAACTAGTAATTCATACAATTCATATATTGTACTGAAATATGCCAAAATGATTTATTTCAGCAATTATTGGAATATCGACTCAACTTTATTAGGCTACAAATTGTATTTTTTTTTCATGATTTTTGTAGCATAGAAAGAATTGTCTTCAAAATCAGGAAGTCTTGGATTCAAATCCTGACTGACACATACTGACTCTGAGATGCTGGGTAAGTTACTTTACCTGAAAGTACTGTACACAACTTTCTAAAACTATAAATTGCAAAAAAAAAATGTTGCTCTCAGTTGGTATAAAGAACGACTTTCTAGAATTTCTTTTTACGAATTAAATCAGAGGACAACTCCCCCCAAATCACTTTAAAATAGGGGATGACTTGTAAAAGCACCTGGGTCTAATTCTGTCTTCACCATTAGGCATCTTCAGTACTAGAATTTCAATTCAATTTACCGAAAGAACAAGGACAGTAATAGTTATGCGGGTATTATACAAAAATAAAGAAAATCTCATATTTATTTTTTACAAACCTTTTGATTTGATTCAATTATTTTAACCAATTAGATTAGACTTTGAAAAAGTACAACTTTTAGTCTCTACCTGTTCTTTATTGGTATAGAAGTATGTACGCTTAAGATAGCATTAGATGCACGATTATCTGAGGCAACTCTAGCTCACTATTAACCTCAACCCACAAGTTTCCAGGGCATTATCAGGTGAGTAGCTTAGCATCTGGTAGCGAGGTGGCGAAGTGGAGAAAGTGCCAGACCTAGAGTAAGGAAGACTAGAGTTCAAATTCCACATCGGATATTATCTCCGCTACTCTGGGCGAATCACTCAACCCTGTTTGCCCCACTTTCCTCGTGTAAAATGAGCTGGAGAAGTAGATAGGATATCTGTCAAGAAAACCTCCAAAATGGGTCAGAAGAGTAATATAGAAATGAAAAGGAATAAATAGCAATAGCTTTGCATCGACAACACAAAGAGTTGGAGAAATAACAAAGCAGAAAAGAGCATACATAGGGTGTGTGTGTATGTGTGTGTGTGTGTGTGTGTGTGTGTGTATATATATATATATATATATATATATATATATATACGTGTGTGTGTGTGTGTGTGTATAAAATTTACCTCTGTGATCTGTCTGCCCTAGTAAAGAGAAAGAACATGGTTTAATTAAGAAAAAATCCTTTCTGGTATCTTTTAGTTTTAAATTGCAAAAACAAAAAAAGGTGAAAGCAGTTGAAAAAAATCATACATTGTTTCACTATCCTTGCTGCCCTTCAAATATATATATATGTGTGTGTGTGTGTATGTATGTATATGTATATGTATACGCACACATATATGTTTAGGGAATATAGAAAAGGAAAAACATGCAGGCAAATACTGCATATTTTTATTCTTCTCTGTACTTTATGTATTTTTTCTTTAAAATGGTCTTTCAGCCAAATTATTTATTAAAATATGCGCTCAAATACTGATTATTTCCTTTCCAAATCTGATCTAAAAGGAAAAAAACACACAATAGATGGTTGCTGAATTATTGAATTAAATTTTATAAGGTCTTTTTTGCCGAGTTAGGTTGCATTCCAAAAATTGTTATTCACCAAAGTAGATACAAATGAAATGAACCTGCACAGGCCTGTTCTGTGAAAGTAGAAATATAATTATTTGGCTTAAAAAGTTGTTTCAAGTAAGCAAAGTAGGAAGCTAATGGCTCCCATTTGTAAATAGGTGACATAACTTACTGTAATGCTCAATTATCTCTGGTCCATGAATTGTTCAATTATGCAAGCACTCATTTACCCAAATAAATACTCATTAAGGTGAGCATCTATGTCAAAAATATAAATTTGCCATATCTGTGCTATTTATGTATAGAGTAGACTCCAGAGGAAGCATCAATAAATACTGCGAGATCTAGAAATAATTTCGAAAAGCAGATGCTCATTAAAGAGTGATAAAATGGGTTTGCTTTTAGAAGAACACTATATGAAAGTCCTTTGGTAAAAGCATCCTGGGACTGGAGTACAACAAATAGAACCCCACTGCAACCTCCAGATGCAGTAAAAATAGAAATGGTCAGAGGTGAAAGAAAGAAGAATATCACTCAAGTCACAAGTTAGAATAATAAACAGCAAATAAGCCTGTGTAAGTCCTCGGATCTTAGCTGGGGGAAAAAAGGAGACAGTATGTATCTCATTCAGACTTCAAAGCTTCTTTCTCCTTTTTATGTCTAAACCAAAGCTTTCAAGAAAGCAGGCCAGGTTTCCCTTACAATTTAAAATTCAAAGAGCACCACTTTGAAATTTAATAGAGCAGTGTTTGCTAAAGTAAACATTTTAGTCACAGCGATGGCAGATGCGTCCAGGCATCTATATCCTTTTTTGTAGGTATTAAAGCAACCCTTCAAGAACTACTGGAATGCCACTTCCCAAACAGCCATTCACAAATGAGACTGATTTCATGGAGTGAAAAAATATACTGGAGTAAACACTTCTCCAAATAAGTGCCACCTTTTGCATTTAAGCAATTTCTAGTCTTGAAAACTTCTGGTGCCTTTAAAAAAAAAATTCTTGTTCAAAATATGGATGAGGAAAAAAAATAGAAATGGGGAGGACTCTTGTCTCATCCCCTACACATAGGCATACATAGTATATGTTGACTCTCTCATCTCTCTGTCTTCTGTTTGTCATTCTCTGTCTCTATGACTGTCTCTCAATCTCTCTTGATCTTTCTCTCTTCTTTTGTCTCTCTCTCCCTCTTTTTTCCCTCCCTTCTTCTCCTTTTTATTTCTCTATCCCTGTATCTCTCTCTCTGTCTCTCTCTCTGTCCTCTCTGTCTCTCTCTCTCTGTCTCTCTCTCTCTCTCTCTCTCTCTCTCTCTCTCTCTCTCATACACACACACACACACACACACACACACATACACACACACACACACACACACACACACACAAAACATCTGCATGGATTTATTAGCCTTTTACCTCTAGGTGAAAACATCGGAGAGGAGTTAGACAAGTCCTAGGGCTAACCTAGGACTTTGCAAACTTTCTCTTGTACTATTTTAAAAATTTGCTTTTTTCCTATAGCTTGATGAAAACTACTGCCCCTTTTATGATGCATACCAAATCCAATTAAGCAGATTGAACAGGAGAAATTATTTTCATATTGAGATCAAAACCAGCTTACTAAACCATGTAATTTTTTCCAGTAAGTCTAGAATACATGCATTTATAGGTATTAATGAGACTTTTCTCTATGCTGTAACTATTACACATGTTATTCAGGATTTTTCCCCAGCAACATTTTTTTTAATCCATGAAATTGCCAACCAAGTGACATAAAAGCCTGTCAATCCAGTGTCCTGAGAGAAAGATAGGATGGAACAGATATGTTTTGTTTTAAATTTAATGGTTGTCAATTGCATTATTTGAAAAAGAAATGTAGGCACAGAGACAATGTGTTACAGTGGCTAGGGAACTAGTTTCTGAATCAGGAAGAACTCAATTCAAATCCTACCTATGACATATACTAACTGCCTGACCCTGACAGAATGTCTTAACTACTCAGAGCACTAATCACCTCTCTAAGACTACAAGTTATGGAGAAATCACTCACCTGCATTGATAAAGGAGGTTCTCTTACTCTGGAATTGTTTGTAGCAATGGAACCACAGGTCCAGTTCCTATTCTATTTTAGTCATGAATCTTTGTTCCCTTGCCTACTCCCACTCTCTACCTCCCAAAGTCATCCTTATATTTATTTTGTAAATAAATATTTGAATATTAAATATGGACCTGGGAGACTAGATAAATGGTGGTAACAAGAAGTTTGGAAGAGGGTTGGATTTGTAGGAGGAAGACTCTATCTCCCATCATTTTTAAGCAGACTGTCCTCTCTTCTTAGAATACACTCCCTTCTCAACTCTGTCTCATAGAATCTCATAAAATCCAGATCCAGCTCAAGGACAGCCTTCTACTAGAAGCTTTTCCAGATCCTCCTTCACCACTAATTACCTTGTAGTCCACTACTTCACTTTTATTCTGTTTCCCTTTATCTCTATGTACACTCACATACTAATTTGTTGTAGCCACCGTTAGAATGTAAATTCCTTAGGAGTGGTGATTATCTCATTCATTCTGTTTGCATCTCCAGTCTGAGGCATAGTAGGTAGGTCCTTAATACATCGTTATTAATTGATTGATGTGTTAATACTTATTTGTGTACATTTCATCTCCTTTGATGGAGACTGTAAGATCTTGAGGGTAGGATCTATTTCTTTTAGAGGCTTCTTAATGATACATACAGCAGATAGAGTACTGAATTTAGAGGCTGCAAGACCTGAGTTTGAATTCAACCAAAGATATTTTTTACCTCTGTGACCCCGGGAAAAACATTTAAGCATAATCTGCCTCAGTTTCCTCATCTATAAAATTGAGATAATAATGGAACTTACCACACAGGGTTGTTGTGTGAGGATGAAATGAATTAATATATGTAAACTATTTTGGAAACCTTAAAGTGCTATCTAAAAGCTAGTTACTATTATCATTCTCATCATCTACTACAGTGTATGCCATAAAATAGGTGCTTAATATATGCTTATTGATTTATCAATATTTGATATTCATATATTACTTTCCAAAATAAGCATATGTGTAAACATGTGATTGATTATATTTTCCAGATTGTTAATGAAAAATGTTTTATTTTATATAAATCATATATAAGCCCAACATTTTTTGCGATAAATTCTGGTCATTAATCATTGCTATTGCATTCAAAAGTCACAGTATTGTCATGATGCAAACTCCTCACTCTATTATCAGAAACTGGATATGGAATAGGTATATTTATTATTATATATATATTATTATATATACACATATTATTACATATACATATTATATGTATATTATATATATGTATGTATATGTATATTACATACATATTATATATGTATATAGTTACACATCAATATTACTTTTAAAAAGAAAAATATAATTTCTCTTTGCAGTTTAGCATTCCTAACTTCTCTCATGAGATTTAATAAAGGGTCTCCTTTCCAGACAGACCATTTCTTTAGCCAGTGATTGCCTTGAAGCACTGCTACTTAAATACTCATATGGACTTTGTTCTCCAAATAATCTCAATAAAATATCCAAGAAAGTGCAGTGTTCTTAAGACTTCAGATGGAGACCTCAGATTTACTTCCCCCTTCTCTGTGCTCTTAGTTGAATATCACTTATTATTTTTCCTTTGTTCCCCTTTCTGGCACAATAATTGTAGCATTGCAGGATGCTGGCAACAACTGGCTGCTGGGGTCACCAAATGTCTCTGATTCGCTACAGTATTTAATCTTCCACAAAAGCTGTTTACTGCCTCATATATGCTGAACGCCAGGAACATTATCCCTTAAATCATGCCTACATGCTAATTAATGGATGTATAAATGTCTAACAGCCAAGCCCTTAAAGCAGAGCAATGAGTGGGCACAGCAGACATTCGGCACAGAGCTAAAATGGGGTTCTGATGAACCATAAACTCTGATTTTTCTACATAGCCCTTGTCATGCTGTGTAGCTAACCAGATTGAGGTGCACTGAAGAAATTTGCTTTAAAAGCTATCTGAAACAGAAAATATATTAGCTGGGCTAAAATGGTTTAGAATTGCCTTATTAGGTTTCAGTACTGTTTGTCTATCTCTCTTTCTCTTGGATGTCTACATTTGCCAATCACAACAATGGCTAAAAGTTATTGGTTTTATACTCAACATTGTCTATTCTCTGACTATGACTTTTGCCACCTTAATATTTCTAGCTTTCTTCCCTATGATGGACAGGGATCCATTGGAGAGGGTGGCTTTTTTGAATGAATGGATGAATAAATGAATGAATGAATAAGTAAAGGAAAAAGTATCTTTTAAACACTGTCAAGAACTATGGCAAGTACTTTGGCTACAAATACAAAACAGAAAAGCCACACCCTGCTTTCAAAAAACTTACATTTTAATAGGGAGAAACAACATATGTAGAGGATTCGTGGTTGGGTTCATAAGGGAGGTTTGACATACTCTTCCAAGAATAATGACATATTTGATTTGATCATGGTTCCATAAATGTGTTGGAGAGAGGTTAGTGTAGGTAAGACGGCCAGATAGTTAGGAATTAAGTGAAATATGGCTAAGGCTTGGCTGAGATAGTGGGCCAGATGAGATAGTCACCAACAGGGGTGGAGCTTAGCAGAGGTCCCAGAGATGAAACAGTTAAGCCCTCCAGGACAAAGTCTCTTGTCTAGGTGACTAGGTTTCCAGCAAGGGAGTTTATATTTATGCAGATTACAGGTACAATGTGCATTTCTAATGCCGTGTAGAATGGAAAAGAATGTTGTAGAGAATCCGCACAGTACAGTGGATTGAGGACAAATCTAGACTGAAGGGAAGATCTGTGTGGTACAGTGCATTGAGCACTGTTTGAGGAGTTAGCAAGGCTTGAATTCAGGGATGTGCTGGAGCCAGCTCCAACCAACTTATAAGAGCTTAAATTTTCAATTGTAAACATTTTTACCTCAATTAATCTTAAAAAAAATTAGGGCTTTATTTATTTTCTTTTTGTTTGTCCACATGTAAGAACCTTTTAATAATACAGATTAACCTCAAAAGTGTGTGTGTATGTGCACATCTTTTCTCCTAGAAACCATTATTAAACATCAACTGGCACATACACCTCCCCCACCCCCCATTGCTCTATAAACATTGCTTGAATTAAGGAGGAATTCATTAGAAGAGTCAGGAAATGAAGTCATCATCAGATTGGAGGCCTGGTAATATGGTCTAACATCAATAACAACAACAGCAGTAATAATTTATATTTCTATATAGTGCTTTATATACATTATTTCATTTGACTCACAACACCCTTGATTGAGTTCAAATTCTGCCTCAGACACTTACTAGCTATATGATCCTGGGCAAGTCATTAACCTCTTTCAACCTTAGATTCTGTAAAATTGGGGGAATAAGAACGTCTACCTTGTAAGCATTTTTGTGTGACATGAAAACATGGAAAGTATTTTGAAAATTCTAAAGTACCATATAACTATTAGCTATTATTATTTTTTTAACATGTACCATCTATGTGGTTTTAAGCATGCCGTTTAACTTAGCCTCCCCAAAATTTAAGACTGTAAATTACACTGAATTGCCAGTCTCTGTAGTAAAGGGAAAGAGTTCCTCCCCGACCTCCCCATACCAATGAAATTGCACGTCAGGACAAAAAGAAAACAAAGAAACCTAGCTGATATTTTTATTTTAGAATAATATAACCATTGAGAAATGAAAGGGAGGAAGGAGTAAAAATGTGAAAAGATGGTAGAGGAAGCCCTTGTAGTCACAGGAGGAAAGAGAGAGAAAGAAAAATGGAAGGTGAGAGGAACAGAATAAGGGTTAGCACTGACCTCCCAGGAGAATATCAAAATGGATCATCCCCCAAGATTCATTTCAGAATTATTGTTGTTCTCCATCACAAAATATGTACTCAAACTCACATGATTATGAGGAAGCTGCACATTGGCTTCAGAGTAAGTTCATGAAATCCTACTATTTAACCATATTCAGGGAATAGCTGACCTTGCAAAAACATTGAATATTTCTTTTGATTTGTATCTGTAAATAACCCCGCACACATAGACAGATGCATACACTGTAATGGTAACTTAAATGGGAAAATCTTTTCCATTCATAAATAGGCCCATGTGGCCTGCCTGGGTCACATGAAAGCCTGAGTCATGTCAGACTGAGTCACATGGACTCTGTGGTGGGACGAGCTTGCTGAAAGAGTAGAACAGGAAGAGACGGAGCTAGAGCAGAGCTGAGAGGAAATTAGTCAGAGTCCAGTCAGAGCTAGGAAGGATGCAGACAAGCAGGCTGCTCTTCGGTGTGAGTGAGAAGGCTTGTTTGTGATTTGTTTAATAGAGCTTGTTTAATGGAGCAGGGAGAAGGCTCAGGGATGGTGCTATTCTCTGAATTGTTATTGTGCATAGTTTTTTGTTACTATGATGGATTTGGCTTTCTGGTGTCTGAATAAATGTTTTGGTTCTGTTTTTCATGTAGAGAGACTTGTATTTTGTGATTCAGAATTGGACTGGGACATTCATGGTCACTGTGGGCTCTATGAATATTGCATTGGCACCACACACACTTCCAATACTTATATTTACAAGCTGCATCTAATTTGTGAGCTAGTTACGTTCTGAAAATTCATTTTCAAACTGGTTGTGCAGAACACATAACTCATTTCATCCCAAAGAAATGTTGTAAATAGTGATTGGTTTTGTGAGCCAGTACATAATATGGCTAAATACAGTATTAACTTGGGCTCTGGATCTTGGGAACAAGAGGCTCTACTATACAGAGGAAGGAGGAAGAAGAGGAAAGAGTCCCTTTTTATTTCCACAGAAGTACCCAAGAAAAACTCAGAAATAATGAGAATATCTCTTTATATGAAACCTTTCACAGTATGATGCTTTCTCCTCTATGTAGCCTTTATCTCTACCATGAGGTCCTTACTCCCTCACTGTGGGAGCTTATTAAGTCCTACTTTCCTGGAGTGGTGGTCAAGAGACAGGACCATAAAACAGCAAAGTCAGAGGAGAGATATGGCCATCATAATACCGGATCTTAATGGACAAAACAAATTCTCTGTTACTACAACCAAGACACAAGGTCAGAGAAAGGCTAGGAGCAAAATTGATTTGATGAACTTGATCCTGTACCATGTAAGCTATGCAACCATTCATCCTTATGAAGTCCATGCTTTAGGGTTATATTGGTATCCAGAACCAGCTAAAGCTATAAGAGAGACTTACGCTTTTTTGGCTGTGGGAATGTGAGAGAGGCAGAACAGGCCAGTCAGTACAGACACTATGATTCTGTTAATTCAGTATGAGACTGAGTTAGTTATTGTGTGAACAGTTCAGGATGTTTTGTTAGTAAATCTCAACCAACTGTCAGTCTACTATCATTAGTAAGAGACTAAGGTAATGCATTTATTTAATGAATGGAATACTGAACTTGGAACCAGCTAGGTTCACATTCTGCCTCTGATAATTACTAGAAATATGACTGTGAACTTGACACTGAACCTCTCTATATCTCAGTTTACTCATCTGTAGAATAGGGTACAATGGTAATTTAAATGGGGAGGTCTTTCATATTCATTAATAGGACCATATGACATTCCTGGGTCACATGGAAGTCTGAGTCAGATAAGTCTGAGTCACATGGAGCCTGTGGTGGGAGAAATTTACTGAATGGGTGGAACAGGAAGAAGTGGAGCTAGAGCAGAGCTGAGAGGAAATTAGTGAAAGAACAGTCAGAGTTAGGGAGGACGCAGGCAGCTGGCTAGTGTGATTGAGACCCTGCTTGTGATTTGTTTAATGGATCTGGTTTGTGAGAAGCCTAGCAGGGGGAAGACTTGGGGATAGTCTTGTTCTCTGCATTGTTTTGAGTATAGACTATTGTAACTGTGATGGATTTGGCTTTCTTGTGTCTGAATAAATGTTTTAGTTCTGTCTTCCATGTGAAGAGTCTGTGGTGTTTCACAATTCAGAATTGTGCTGGGATATTCATGGCCTCTGTGGGCACCGTGAATATCACATTGGCCCTACACTGGGTTACTTGAAAGGATGTCCTGAGCTTCAAATAAGATAATGGATGTAAATTAATTTACAAATTGTAAATTGTAAATTGTAAATTTGTAATTTTTGTAAATTGTAAATTGTAATTTTGTAATTTACAAATTGTAATTGTAAATTGTAATTTTGTAATTTACAAATTGTAATTGTAAATTGTAAATTTGTAAATTACAAATTAATGTTATTTAAATCACAGTTGTTATTATCATTTCATCTTCAGTCACCATGTCTCCATTCTTGTGATGACTTCATTCCCTAAGCCTTCTACTGCCCTCCTGCTGAGCTCAATCTATGTTTATAGAACAATACAGGAGTATGCTGGTAAATGTTTAACAAACTGGCTCTCTGGGGGAAAATGCATGCACCTATTTGCTTTTAAAATGAATCTGCATGAGCACTTTCTTAAATCTAGACACTCAATGAAAGAATAAATCAAGCCCTATTTTTTTTTTTTTTACTGATTGTCCATTTTGGAGAAATAAGTGCTCATACTGGAAATTTAATAGAGCAGTTCAAAGCTATGTCTAGCATACCCCTGTTACCAGTACCAGTAGGACATAGTTTGTTTTGAGACTATAAAGAGATCATACATGCAAAATGCTTCACAAAATTCACAGTGTTTTATAAAGGCTATAGCTTATAATTATTTATTTATATTGTGTTCACAGGTAAATAAGACTCTCAGATCTTTAGTATGCATGAAATTATCTAGGTTAATGTTCTCATTTTAGAGAACAGCAAACTGAGTCTCAAAGATGTATTTAACTGACTTGCACAAAGTCAAGAAATTATCATATTTCCTAGCTAACTTTTTACTGTGTATCTTCTATTTTAAACATAACCTTCATCTTTCCTTTCTATTACAACCTTGGACTCCATTGCTGAATCTCCAGGCTCTAATGGATTAGTTTTCACTTTATCTTACTTGAAATCAGGACTCTATATAACAACCTTGTCTGTTCCATCCCACTGAAAGTATGCTTCATCCTCACACCTCCTATTCCTGGCTCCTCCTTGTACACTGTCCTCCCCCATGTCATTTGCTTGTTACTTATAATTCTCAGTGTTTAACAACTCTCTCTGTCTCTCTCTCACACACGCACACACACACACACACACACACACACACATACACGCACACACCGTCTTTCTCCCCATCTATCTACCCATTTAGCTATCCATCTATGTAAATGACCTCCCTACCATTCCTTGCACACGACATTCTATCTCTTGATCAGACATTTTCACTCGCTGTTTCCTATACTGGCAATGCTCTCCCTCCTCATCTCTAATCCTGGCTTCTCTGGCTTCCTTCAAGTCCTAGCAAAAATCCCACATTCTACAGGAAGCCTTTCTCAATCTCCCTAAATGCTAGTATCTTCTCTCTGTTAATTATCTCCAGGTTATTTTATATATACCTTGTTGTATATAGTTTTTTACGTAATATGTCCCTCATTAGACTGTGGGCTCCTTGAAAATAGAGACTGTCATGTCTCTTTGCATCCACAATGCTTAGCACTATAACTGGCACGTAAGAAGGCATTTAACACATGTTTGTTGACTGGCTATATATTTACCTCTTTATCTGTCTGATTTTACAGATGAGGAAAATAGGGAAATGATTTGTCCAAGATAACATTTATAGTAAGGACCAGAGGAAGGATTAAACACTAAAGTTTCTAAATTAAAATCCATTCAATCATTCAAAATTCATTAAGTTCCTACTGACAGAAAAGCTTGAACAAGCACAAATACACTAGGAATTATGCTAGCAACTGGGGATAAAAAAGACAGAAATAAAAGTCTCTGCCCTCAAGAAGATTGCATTTTTCAAAGGGAGACAAGTTGTATATGAATAAATATATATATATATATATATATATATAAATCTATAAAAAATAAATGTAAAATAGGTTTTGGGGGGAGGGGAGAAAACTCTAACTTCCTAGAAAAGCAGGTGGTACTCTTTAAAGAGCACACATTAAAGTTGGTGATTAAAAAGAGTTTTTTTGGGAAAAAAGATATTCTAAGAACATAAGATCTGGAGAAAGGCCATTCCAAGCATGAAGGATGGCCAATGTAAAGACATGGAGATGGGAAATGGACTATTGTTTGTAAGGAACAGCAAGAAGGACAGTCTGACCAGATTATAGGGGGAAAGGGAAAGAAATAATTAGTTTGAAGCCATATTATGAAGGGCTTTAAATGCTTAGTAGGTAAACTTGCATTTGAAACTAGAGGTAATAGGGAATAATTGTGATTTACTGAGTAAGGAAATGAGTGGCATGATCAGATTTGAACTGGAGGCAAATGAATTTGGCAACAGTGTGTAGGACGAATTAGAAGAAAGAGAGACTTAACTCAGGGAGGCCAATTAGAAGGCTATCACAACAGTTCAAGTAACAAGTGAGGTAGACCCAAATTAAGGTGGTGGCCACAGGAGTCTAGATAAGGAGGTAGATAAAAGAGATAGTATAGAGGGAGAAATGACAATTTTTGACTACTTATTGGATATGTGGTATAAGAGAATGATAAATCAAAGACATGGCCAAGCATAAGATCCTAGGTGACAGGAAGAATGACACAATAGAAATAAAAAGTTTGGAAATAGTTTTGCTACTATTCAACATGGATTGTTGTCAGACTGGTTCTCTTCCAGTTGTACAACTCAATTTTTGAACTTAAGTACAGAACTTTAAGTCTATCTCTGTTAATTTTCTTCATGTTGATTTGATCCCTTTGTTTTAACCTGTTCAAATAATTTTAAATCTTGATTCTGCCATTTGGTAGTTATAAATGTGAAAATATTTTTCTTTTGAATATTACAGGAATTTGTTACCCTTTATAAAGTACATTTACACTATTTGCAGAGTTGAATCTCACCTCTCCTACAAGTGGAATATCCTCTCTTTTAAAGCAAGCAAATAAAATATATTACATTGATGTTTTTATTAAATTTACTTGCCATAGCATAACAAAATAAGATGTGAAAAGATGCTTACATAAGATAGTTACTTTTTCATTCATTAATTCAACATCATTAATTCAACATCTATTAATTCATACACAGAGCATGCTATATACATCATAGCAGTTTTGAAAATGTGGCTCTTGAGAATCCTCTAGCTAACATAGTTTTGTCTCCAATAGTGCCCATGCTAATATCATAAGAATAACTCCATTTTCGTTTCAGGCATGAATTAATTTCACCTCTTCTTTGGTATCTCATTAACATCAGAGAAATGCTAGATAGAGTCTTTTATACCTGTGAAACAATAATAATTTTTTTTAAAGTCTGTGTTGCACTGACCTACATAATGATTGAATGATTAATGCATTATTCAGTGGAGAAAGCTCTCTCATTTTTTCTTGTGACTTAAAATGAGACACTGTGATTCTAAGACCCAAGAGGTGAAATGTAGGAGAAAACAAAACAAATCAAAACATGAACTTGATAGTAGAAGACCTGGGTTAAAGTCTCAGCTCTGACTACCATTTACTAGGATCTTCAGCAAGACACCGGACCTCAATTTCTTTATCTGTAAAATGAGGGAGTTAGACCAGTTGACCTCCAATGACTCTTCCTTTTATAATAGACTTTGAGTCTATAAAATCTGAATTACAGCAACAAAACATGTTTGAAATCTCTAATTAATCCTCTCATATCATGTATACCTTTACCATATTCTGACAGATTTTTGATAGAATGATTTTAGTAAGGAACATTTAATGTCTTCCAAAGTGACCTATTCCATTTAGAGGCCTCCCCATTCTACATCTGGTAACGAACAAAATTAATAAATAAATATTAATTAAGCACCTACTATATGCCAGGCATTATGTTAAGCTCTGGGGATACAAAAATGAAGCAAAAGACAATTCCTGGCCTCAAGGAGCTAAAATATCTAATGAGCTTATAATTTACTGCTTGTTAGCAAGACCTTCTTCAGACTGATTCAAGATTCCTTCTTTCTAACTGCTATTGGAATGTAACAGAGAGGATAATAGAACACAATATACACAATTTTGATGTCATTAAATTAAAATAAAATTTGTACAAACCCAATGCAGCTAAGCTTAGAAAGGAAGCAGATGATGGAGAGAAGGGGGATTTTTGAAACAAGTTTTTCTAATGAGGTTCTAATTTCCAGAACGTATAAGAAACTAATTCAAATTTATAAAAAGAGCTACCTCCTAATTGACAAATGAATAAATAGTATTAACATACAACTTTCTAAGGATGATATCCGAACTATCCATAGATATGCAAAAATAGTGGATCAAAATGCTAATAATTAGAGAAATCCAAATTTAAGCAACTGAGGTTCTACCTCATACCCGTCAGTTTGGTAATGATAACAGAGAAGGAAAACAAATATTAGAGGATCTTTGGGTAAACAAGAACATTAATGCATTGTTTATGTAGTTATTAATTGGCACTGTGATGCTGGAAAGCAATATGGAATTATGCTCCAAAAGTCAATATACTTTGTACATCCTTTGACCCAGCAATCTCATGACTAGATCTATATGCCAAAGACATCAAAGAAAAAAGAAAGGAACTCATATGTAGAAAAATATGCATAGGAGCTCTTTGGTGGCAAAGAATTGAAAATTAATTAAATGGAAATGGCTATATTTATTAAAAATTATGGTATATGGAATATAGTATAATACTATTGTGCTATGGGAAATGATAAAAGGGATGATTTCAGAGAGTGCTAGGAAAACTTGTACGAACTAATCTAGAAGTGAGGAGAACTAGAAGAATAATTTATGCTATAATAAAACATTGTAAAACCAAGCAGTTTTGAAAGAAATCTCTAGTGAATGCAATACTCAATGATGATCCCAGAACTTAAATGATTAAAAATTCCTACCTCCTGACAAACAAGCAATGTATTGATATGCCAAATGAGATACTTTTTTGAACATAGTATGAGAATTTGTTTTGTTTAACTATGTATATTTATTAAACGTTTTTCTTCCCCCCTCTGCAATGGGGAGGTGAGGAAGTGAAGATAGAATTTTGAAAATTAAAAAAAAAAAGAATGTAAGTTTCTTTGAAGATAAGAGCTATTTTTAATTTGTTTTATTTGTATCTGCAGCTGTAGAATTTTACCACGTACATCACTGTATGGAAGAAGGGTGTTTCATTTTGGTTTGGGCCAGATTCGTGATTTAACTTGTGGGAATTCCTGTAAGGAAATTTCCACTATCAGTGTCATCAACTTATACTCTTAGAGATTTTCTGAGGACACTTGGAGGTTAAGTGACTGGTCACATAGCTTAGTATGTGTCAGAGGTAGAACCTGAACCTGGACTTGCAGTTAGTTCTCTGCTCATATTCTACACTGATTGTCAATATGCATATGGTAAGTGCTTAATAAATGTTTTCTGAATTTAACTGAATTGTAATCACTGGTCCCAGTTTTGCTTTCAGTAGCTGTGGACAAGAAAACTCAAATGTATGTAAACATAGTCCTTCAGATATTTGTAGGCACTTCTTCTAAATCTTCCTTCTTTAGGCTAAACATTCACAGCTTCTTCAACTGGTTTTTAAATTTCCAAATGCTTAAAGCCCCATAAAAGCCTGGATACACTCCTCTGTGCATGGGATGCACTAGATAGGCTCTAAGATTATATTTTCTTATTTAGGATTGCCCCCGCCCCCCGCAGGGTCTTATCCAGTACTGAATATATAAACGTATAAGAAATAGCAGTTTCTGTACGTTAAGACCAAAGTGCACTGGTTGGTAAAGGCAATATAACTGGGCAGAGCATCTTTCCTATCCTCCCTCCAATCATAGAAAAGGAAAATCAATAAATTCCTTGTGTCAGACATGAAAAAGCGTGATTCTAAGGAATAGAATGTGAGAAGCAGAACATTTTCTCAAAGAAACCAATCACTGTTGGCTGCAATTTAGGGATTGGGAGTGGAGGAAGGACATTGGAGGGGAGGAGTTAATGGAGCAGAAGACTTTCATTTCCATTTTAGGGTTCTCTCTTCCTGCCACATTGTCTAAATAATGATTCCTGGGAATTTCCTTCATCCTTAATTTCAGATACATTACTGTGGCTCTTGATATAAAAGGATGAAGGCAGCTCCAAATATGCCCTTCCTTGGGGTCATGATTACCCTCTTTGTAAGTCTGAGGAACAGTTCTAAACTGTAGACTCAACCTCTCTCCAGTACTTTTCCTGGGCCATGACCCAGCTTTGATACTCAGCTTGTCCTAGAAAGTCAAGAGGGATACTTACATCTTCTCAAACTTTCTTTGATATTTTGCAGCAGATTGCTTTATTTCTGAAAGAGTACTCACCTTGCGTGAGAAGGTTGAACTAGGCTATCTCTGAAGTTTTTTTTTTCCTGCTCTACAGCCTATGATCCTGTGATGAGAATCTGGATAGTTCAGTGGTCAGAGTAGTAATATAAATGCTTCATAGTCACAGGAATAAGTTTTGGGACGCCTTAGTTACTGCTATACTATTCTGTCTTGGGCTGCTCTGGTCCATATGCCTTTAGAAAGAAAAAGAAATCAGTTAATACATGTGATAGTGCAGGTTGGGGATGGGGTTGACAAGCATTCCAGTCCTTAGGTTTTCTATCTACTCCAAATATTACCTGCAAAATTATAAGTTTTTGAAAGTAGGTTGTGAGAATGATGTTGATTACTATTTCCTTAATCAAATTTATTCCCTCCACTTAACAATAGCACTAAGATGTTCAATAAACCAATATAATTCTTGTATTTAGACTAACTGAAAAGTTTTTGCAAGTCATTGAACAAAATGAAATGACTCTAGAAAGAAAGTTTCTTCCAATTGTCTGAGGGATTTCATCCCACCCTCTGGTGTGTGTGTGTGTGTGTGTGTGTGTGTGTGTGTCTGTGTGTGTGTGTGAGGATGTCTCATACCAACTATATTTACTTTGTTACCTTACTAGATCATTACTTTCTTAAATAAGGTTTGATGCCTAAATACTTCTCAACTGATAATCTGAGGGTTGCAGGCAAGGAAGAGGAAGCACCCTGTTGGAGGCTGGAGCCAAAGGCATTAGAGAATCATCCTTATACTCACGGTTACCCGTAGAACCCATAGAAGAAGATACAATCCTGTTCTGTGACCTGAGATGATCTGTGACAGTGAATTTGGGATAAGACTTGTCAGACTTTTATGGGCTATGCAAGGACAGAATCTTATTGATCTTTACTGTTCCTGCTAGGTTTATGTCACTGTCTTTCACAGAGTAGACACTTACTTTTAAAATGTTAAATGGATATTCTCTGTTTCTACATGTACCCTGTCTCGAGAATCTTTTGACATTCTTCTAGAAATTCTCCATGCCTCTAATTTGAATCATGGCATCAGGTTAAGAAACGATAACATAGAGGTAATAGATCAAATTATGTAGCTGAATTTTTTTCTGAACTATTTTAATTAGATCTAAATGCACACAGTTACTTTTCAAAAGCGATCAGTAAATATTGTTGCAACGAAGGTGTATTAAAGTAGTCAAATAAATCTTTTAGGGCTTATTAGAAGCCAGAATATATCTTGCCAAGAACTTTCAACATTTATCACTCCTCCCACTGCACCCCCCTCGCCACTCCATCAATCTGTTTTGTTCTTTATTTTAAAGAGAGCCAACCCACTCAACATAAAACATGCTTAAGAATAGATTTTGTTAGAGTAAACCCACTTTTACAAATCTGATTGATTTTTCTCACTTTCTTTTCAGAGGGGCATGGCATATGTATTCTATAGAAAATTGAGTGAGAGGGTTTTTTTTTTTCATACCATAAATATTCTGTAGAATATTTGGGCTAAGGACTGATGATATTCTAGACAGTGAATGCATTTAGTTATGTATTCTCAGAGAGCATTCAATAGAATAGGCAGGGGCAGGAACCAAGTGCAGCCTTTGAATTCAAACTTTACAAAACAAAACCCCTTAATAAAAGGATTTGTTCTTTAAAATCTGGACTCAGTCAAAATACCACACCCGAGGAACTAAAAGGCCACATATGTCCTCAAGGTCATAGGTCATCCCACCTCTGGATTAAGGAATGAACTCCAAAGGCTAACTCATCCTGAGTGTTAATTGCAGATGAGCCTTACTTACTATCCTGCCTTACTTAAAAAAACAATTCTAACATATCTATGACAACGACAAAACTAACTAAGAGTAATACATGGACTTTATATCTTTCATAAGAGGCTTTTTTAAAATTTATTTATTTAACTTTTTACATTCATTTTCACAAAATTTTGGGTTCCAAATTTTCTCCCCTTTTATCCCCTCCCCCCACCCCAATACACCAAGCATTCTAATTTTCCCTATCACCAATCTGCCCTCTCTTCTATCATCCCTCCCTTCTCTTGGTCCCCATCTTCTCTTTTGTCCTATAGGACCAGATGACTTTCTATTCCCCATTAGCTATATTTCTTATTTCCTAGTAGCAAGAACAATACTCAACAGTTGTTCCTAAAACTTTGAGTTCCAAATTCTCCCCATCCCTCCCTCCCCACCCATTCCCTTTGGGAAGGCAGGCAATTCAATATAGGCCATATCTGTGTAGTTTTGCAAATGACTTCGATAACAGTGATGTTGTATAAGACTAACTGCATTTCCCTCCATCCTATTCTGCCCCCCGTTGTTTCTATTCTGTCTTTTGATCCTGTCCCTCCCCAAGAGCGTTGACCTCAAATTTCTCCCTTCTTCTATTGCCCTCCCTTCCATCATCCCTCCCTCCCTGCTTATCTCCTTCTTCCCCATTTTTCTGTACTGTAAGATAGGTTTTCATACCAAAATGAGTGTGCATTTTACTCCTTCCTTTAGTTGAATGTGATGAGGGTAAACTTCATGTTTTTTTTTCAGCTCTTCTCTTTTTCCCTCCACTAAAAAGTTTCCTGCTTGCCTCTTGAATGAGATATAATTAACCCCATTCCATTTCACCCTCTCTCCTCCCACTACATTTCTCTCTCACCGTTTACCTTAATTTCTTTTAAGATATGGTCCCATCCTATTCAATTCATTCTGTGCTCTCTGTCTCTGTGTGTGCATGCTTGTGTATATGTGTGTGTGCGTGCACACATGTACATGTGTGTGTGTGCATGTGTGTGTGTGTACATCTGTGTGTGGTCCCACCAACTACCCAGATACTGAAAAGTTTTAAGAGTTACAAATATTGTCTTTCCATGTAGGAATGTAAACAGTTCACCTTTGGTAAGTCCCTTATGACTTCCCTTTGTTGTTTACGATTTCATGCTTCTCATTCTTGTGTTTGAAAGTCACATTTTCTTTTCAGCTCTGGTCTTTTCATCAAGAATGCTTGAAAGTCCTCTATTTCATTGAAAGACCATATTTCCCCCTGAAGTATTATACTCAGTTTAGCTGGGTAGGTGATTCTTAGTTTGAGTCCTAGTTCCTTTGACTTCTGGAATATCCTATTCCACGCCCTTCGGGGATCCCTTAATGTAGAAGCTGCTAGATCTTGGGTTATCCTGATTTTATTTCTATAATACTGGAATTGTTTCTTTCTAGCTGCTTGAAATATTTTCTCCTTTACCTGGGAACTCTGGAATTTGGCCACAATGTTCCTAGGAGTTTCTCTTTTTGGATCTCTTTCAGGTGGTGATTGGTGGATTCCTTGAATACTTCTTTTGCCCCCTGGTTCTAGAATCAGGGCAGTTTTCTTTGATAATTTCATGAAAGATGATGTCTAGGCTCTTTTTTTGATCATGGCTTTCAGGTAGTCCCATAATTTTTAAATTGTCTCTCCTGGATCTATTTTCCAGGTCAGTTGTTTTTCCAATGAGATATTTCACTTTCTCTTCCATTTTTTCATTCTTTTGGTTTTGTTTTATGATTTCTTGGCTTCTCAGAAAGTCATTAGACTCCATGTGTTCCATTCTAATCTTGAGAGAACTATTTTCTACAGTGAGCTTTTGAACCTCTTTTTCCACTTGGCTAATTTTGCTTTTGAAAGCATTCTTCTCCTCATTGGCTTTTTGAACCTCTTTTGCCAATTGAGTTAGCCTATTTTTCAAGGTGTTATTTTCTTCAGCATTTTTTTGGGTCTCCTTTAGCAAGGTATTGACCCATTTTTCATTCTTTTCTTGCATCTCTCTCATTTCTCTTCCCAGTTTTTCCTCCACCTGTCTAACTTGATTTTCAAAATCCTTTTTGAGCTCTTCCATGGCCTGAGCCCACCGGACATCCACCTTGGATGGCTGACATAGAGAGGCTCTGACTTCCACGTCTTTCTCTGATGGCAGGCATTGTACTTCATCATCAGAAATGAAGGGGGGAAGGAACATCTCTTCTCCAATAAAGTAGCTCTCTGTGGTCTTATTCTGCTTCCTTTTTCTGGGCATTTTCCCAGCCAGTTAGCTGACTTCTGAGATTCCTCTCCACCCCTGCCTAGATCTGCCCAGCTAGTGCTTGGGGTCTGAGATTCAAATGCTGCTTCCCAGTCTCAGGGATATCCGTGGCGGGAGCAGCTGCTGTTCAATGTGAGCTTAAGTTCTGGTGCTCAGGTGGGGGCAGGGCCACCTCCCATGCTCAGTCCCCTCAGGGGCTTTATGCAGAGACCTTCAGGATGGAGTGTGTGGGGGCAGGGCCACCTCCCAGGCTCAGCTCCCTCGGGTGGTTTATGCCTGCTGCTCTGGGAGTCCCAGGCCACCACTGCTGCCTCTGCTGCTGCCTCTGCCGCTCCCTCTGCCATTGCTTCCCCAGGGGGCCCAAGTCATGGAGACATCCCTCTCCCTTCTCTGCCAGCCCAGACATCTCTGTCACTGACCTGTAGCGTCTGTGGTTGGCGGGACCTTCGCGGCCACCAGAGATTCCGTCCCTGAAGCCTGCTCGGATCTACTCCTCTGGGGCCGGGGCCAGGGCAGTGCTGGGGTGGGCTCCGCTTTCCAGAGCGCAACGGACCCCTGGGGACCACTCTCCAGGGCTCTCTGGAACGGAAATCTTTTCCACTGTGTTTCTGTGCACCTTGCAGTGATCCAGAATTCATGGGAAGTTCTTCTTACAGGAAATTTATGGGCTGTGGATTCGGAGCTAGCATACGTGAGTCTTTCTACTCCGCCATCTTGGCTCCTCCCCCCATAAGAGGTTTTGATAGATCTTTTAGAGACTCATTTACATTTTCTGGTTAAGGCCCTCTTGTACTTAACTCTAAAATGATTGGCACAAAGATCTACCCAGCCTTGTTGTGTATAGAAGCATAAGATCTCTAAGCTCTGGTTAGTAAATGCACTTGGAATTCAGACACTAGGTCTTAGTGAAGAATGAAGAACACTAAAAGCTTCCTGTCTAAGTCAAGACAGTCTTTATGACTGGTCTTTTGTTGTTTCAGTGCAGTTAGGTGGTATAATGGATAGAATTTAGGACAAGGAGTCAGAAAGATGAAAGTCTGAATCCTATAATAGACATAGACATAATAAAACAGGAACTCTGCGCAAGTCACTTAATCATTTTGTACCTCAATTTCCTCATTTCCAAAATGAGAATACAAAAAGTATCTACCTCAAAGAATTGTTGGGTGTTTACATACAGTATCCTAGGTCATCACCAGTTGTCATGACTTTTCTCTTGCCGCTGGACATGGATGACTGGAGAAGAGAGTGAAACTGACAACTTTGCATAGCTTTGTCCCACTCATACTGTAGATTTCTTTTTCTTCTTTGATTCCAGAATGGTCTTCCTCTAAATATGTGCAGATTAGTTACCTTTAACATGGGGGAAAATATTTCCTATAAGATTAATAGAAATGCAAGACAAATACTGCTCTGCTGTGAGGCTGGGCTTTGATGAAATAAAACTTCCTGCATGGTTTGGACCCCTGAGAACAGGAGTCAAAATGAGGCATTGTGTTAAGATATTAAGTATGTGATCATCTTAGCAGATATTTCTCCACGAAGATGCAATCAGTTGTCATTTGCCATAGTGATAGCTCTATTGATATAATTTAAAAAAAAATGAAAAGGCACATATCATTAAAAGCTAGATATTTGAAATAAAAGAATGATAAGCATGTGCATATGAAGCTAATGATAATATTTTTTATGCAACTCTGTTTCCATAGCTGTTATATAGAGTTAGTACTAGAAAAGGCATCAGAAATGAACTTCAGCATTCCAGCTCTGGTTTTCTTTGTTTGAACCATGTATTTTATGAGTTCTTTGTTTCATTTCCATTCTCATAGTAGAGTCAGAGGAGGTGCAGGTCACCTGTAAGGGACCTCAGAGGCCATTTAATCCAATCCTATCATTTTGCAGATGAGGACACAGAGGCCCAGCTAAGGTTAAGGAACTTGTCCAGTCATACGTTAGTAATTGGCAGAGTTCGGATTCAAATCCAACATTGTACATTGCTGCTTTGAGGACTTCTTAAATAATATTTTTGTGCGACCATCTCTTTGACTTTCCTTGAAAGCAAATCAGGAAAATTCTTAGAGAAATGTTTTTAAAGTCTCTTATAAGTTGGATATTTCATTTCAGTATCAATAATTGCATATGGGGAATGGATCATTTTTCCCCCTTTCCCTGTGCTTCCAAAAACTTGCAAGAAAATATTTAAGATTCCAAAGTAGTTGAACACACTCCTGTTAAGTTTCAGTATCCACAAAGGACTACAGACCAGTAAACTTTTTACAGAAGTCTGTCTTCAGAACTTGGTGACCTTAATTTACTGAACGTACTGAATTTGATAATGTTTTCCAACACAAAACACTGATGAACTTCTGCCAAAGCTTTTTTTCACTATTTCTTTTTCACATTGTAAAAAAAGACCATTAAAATTATGGTTCATATTTTGTGACTCTTTATGACTCTCTTCAACTAGAGTTGCAATAAACCTTCTGTTTAATTTCTTCTTGTTACTAGGGCTGATAGCAATGTGTGTGTACCTTTCTACGTTATTAATAGAAAATCAGAAAACATCATTAATCTTACATTGTTGCTAGTATCTCTAGGATAAAGTAGTAAAACAATGTTATGGCATTTAAAACCAATTTGCCTCATCGTTGTGGATCCAGTTTGCTTTATTCAATCAAAGCATAGAAAATTTGCTATGAGGGGGGAAGAAGCTAGTCAGTTATTTTTCATCCAGGTTGTACATCGACCTTAAAGAAAATAAAATGGTCCTTCATTGTTGTTTGCAATGCCTACCATAAATAAGGACCTTATTGGAGTCAAGGTTCATGTAAAATATATACTTGCATTTCCTTATAAGGAGAATACATTTTCATTTAAACTTGAATTATCCTGAAATTCTTCATTATGTATCAACACTTCCTGAGGGGCTATCTCTTCTTCTTTTCCTGCCAGCACAAACTGGCAGTTAGGTGGTTTGGTAGATAGAGATCTAGGCCTGGAATCAGAAAGAGTTGAGTTCAAGTCTGGCCTGTGGCAGTGACTAGCTGCATCACCCTGGGAAAGTTGCTTATTGTCTGTCTGCCTCAGTTTTATCAGTTGTAAAATGGAGATAATAGTAGCATTTATCTCCCAAAGTTAGTGAGGATCAGCTGAAATATTTGTAAAGTGATTCGCATAGGGCCTGGCAACATAGCAGGTACCATATAAATTTATAAAAGTTGTTATTATCACCATTGTTATCCCTAGAGAGTAGAGAAAAAGAGACGCTGCTAAGAATTTCTATCAAAAATGAAATTGAGAAAGTGTGAAAAGGGATTCATATTCTTAAAGAATGATGAAAGTGATGGCTATGGAAAATTGGTCTGATAATTGTATGTAGGATGAATTACAACAGAGAATGACACAGAGAGATTAATTTAGAAGTTGAGGAAGGAATTTGAGATTTTTGTGATACAAGGGTTGAAATGGAAATGGAGAGGAAAGAAAATAGATTTTAATACAGAAGGCAGCTTAGGGGTCATTTCCTCTTATTTGATAAATAAGGAACCTGAGTTTCACAGGAATTAAATATTTTACCTAGGTAGCAAGTGACAGAAAGTAAATTCAGAAGGAAAATAATATTTACTTAATAGTGGATATGAGAGGAAAAAGAAGTGGATGATATTTCCAAGTTTTTGAACTGCTATGAGTGGGGAAAAGATGATACCATCGATGAGGACAAATGATACAGGAGGATGGAACATGTCACAGAAACAGGGTCATAGAATTGTAATGTTGGAAGGCCCTCCTAGGACAACTCTGAAGAAACTAGAGTTCTATTTAACAAACTCCAGTGAGAAGGAATCCACTACATCATGAGTTCATCCATTCCACTTTATGTAGTTCTTATTAGAAAGTTCTTTTTCTTTATATTTAGGTGAAATTTGTCTCTTTGTAACTTTTAAACATTGTCCCTAGGTCAGTCTTTGTTAAGGCATAGGTAATCTAAATTTTCTTCCTTAAGAAAATGCTTGAAAAGTTCCTAGATCCTCAAAGGTTTGTTTTTTTCCCCTCCTCTTCAGCCCCTGGGCTGAATATATTTAGTTCCTTAAACCTTTCCTGGTATGGCATGATATCAAATCTTCTCATCATCCTAGTATGTAGGACAAGATAAAGCTTTTCCATGTCCTTCCAAATATATGGTGCGCAGAATTGAGCACAGCATTCAGGGTGTGGCATGGCAGTACAACAGGACTATCACCTTCCTTGTTCTGAATGTTCTAGCTTCTATTAGCTCATGATACTTTGGAAAGCACAGCCAAAAGACTGGTGAAATTGGAATTACAAGGACTTGGATTTGATTTATGACTCTTGTCACTTACTGTCTATGTAGGAGATAGAAAACTAATATGGAAAACAAAAAGACCTCCATTCAAATCCTACCTCTGACACATACTGACTGTGTGATTCTGATCAAGTCACTTAACCTATTAGTGTCTCGGTAAAATATGCTGAGGCTAGGGTAAATTAGTCCTTAGGATAAGTTAGCAAGACATTACTAATCTGCATTAGTATTAAGAGTTTCCTCATGGAGAGCTCCCCACACTTAAGAAATTCCAAGTCTAACAACTGTTGAGTATTGTCCTTGCTACTAGGAAATAAGAAATCCAGGTAATGAGGAATAGAAAGTCATCTGGCCCTACAGGACAAAAGAGAAGATGGGGACAAGGGAAGGGAGGGATGATAGAAGAGAGGGCAGATTGGTGATAGGGAAAATTAGAATGCTCGGTGTATTGGGGCAGGGGTAGGGGACAAATGGGGAGAAAATTTGCAACCCAAAATTTTGTGAAAATGAATGTAAAAAGTTAAATAAATAAATTTATATTAAAAAAAAAAGTAATTCCAAGTCTACACCAAATATAATAATGCAGTGCTATTCTGAAACCCATTTAATTTATTCTGTTCCTTCAGAACAAATTATTCCATTTTTGATCTTGGTTGCTGTCCTTCATGCTCAAAGAGGACCAAAATGAAATTAATATGTTGTGTCAAGGTACAATGTGTCAGAGTTTGGCTGATCAGACCAATATGAGCTCAGAAAGTTATATCACATGTAGGGCACAAATAATCCATATGAACACCCAGAGTGATTTCTGAGCTATATTTCAGAAATGGTATTTCTTAGGAAATATTTTCATATTTCAGATGGTCATAGGACCATTCCACCAGAAGTCAATGATATCTATGAAGTCAAAGATACTTACTTGCCTGAAGTCTCTAATTCCTCTTTATTATTAATCATACCTTGTAAATAGCTGAAACCAATGCTTTTTGATTACTAACTCCCTTTCTTTTTTTCTTTTCTTAATTACTGATGTTCACTCCTGACATTCTTTTCCCTATGATGTACTTGATGCTTATGTACAGTTTTGTCATTTTTTTTTCTTTTCAATCACAAGACAATATAGCACATATATTATAACTTACCCTTGTTAGATATATTCCATCCTTGGCAAAGAGCCCACATACATTTCAAGATATGTGCAGAAATTCAAATTCCATGGTTGAGATACATTATTTTAGCAAGTTGTTTATTTCCCAAATATACCTTTCTTTTCTGAATTCTTTATCTTCAAAGATATTCAGTGACAAAAATATCATCTTAGCCCGTAAAGTCTTGTCCATGACTTAATAAAACCCTTTAAGTGCTTTTTAAGTGCATTTTGGAGATTTTTGTCTTCATGATTTCCCACAAGTGGGTATTACTGATCTCAGGAGAGGCAAGGTTCAGAAGGGTTCCCATTATGTTTCAGAAACATATCCTACAAAGATAGTTAACCTCCCTATTATTATGTCAACAATTTTGGGGACGAGTGGGATTCCCTATTGCTATGCCAACAATGGTTTTTTTTTGGGTGGGGAGGGTTCTCTTCTCCAAATTACAGTCTTGGAGAGTAGCTAGAAAAAAAGAGAACATGTGATTATAAGACACAGAGGTCCAGTAATATCTTTGTGTAGTATCTAAATGATCCTTTTTCTTCCTGGCTTTATGCCCATCCATCTATACACTGGACCCTACTATTCTTTGGCACCTGCTTGCTTGAATGACAGTGGTTCTTTTCTCCTTATCCACATACAGAAAAGAGAAGTGGCTATCAACTTGTTGTCCAGACCCCTGATCATTGCATTCAGGAGAAAGATGCAACAGAAGAACTTAGATAGAAGGAAGGAAAACCAGAATCCCAAAGGTAACAATGATTTTTAAGATCATTTATGTTGGTGATATGTAACCACTGTAATAGAGAAAAGCAATGCTCCTTCCTAACAATACAGGTTCAGTTGTCTGTGCTGAATGGGCTCAATATTGAGACTAGAGTCTCAATAAAAAAACAATCCAGCATATGTACAGAATTTTAAATTAGGCAAGTCCACTTAGCTTCTGTCCAAAGGGATTAAAACTAATCGTTAATCTTTTACTTACAGTCCTTCAGTCTAGACTGTGGAAACCATGTGATAGTGTTGTCCTATTCAATGAATATTTTTGTACAGTGCTGACTTTCTGGTACTAAAGCATTTAAATTTTATAGTTATTTTCAATTCATGTCTAATAATTTAGGAATAAGGATAAAAGGTTAGCTTCATGGTTTGATCATGGTAAAACAAAAATGAGAGGTATAGCTGGTATGTATTAAATATTACCTTATATGAAGGCAAAATTTTAAAATCTAAGTGATTTATGAAGAATTTAAAGTAATTTATAAGAGACCAATTAATGTTCCACATACTCTTGAGTGAGTCATTGGCTGTGTTTTAAAATCTTACTTTTTCAATCAGAGCTCTCAAACATCTAAAGCCCTATGTATTTCTAAGAGAAGCTCTTAGAGTACCATCACCAAATGTAATCATTATTTATCAATTGTCTGTATAGGACCACTGTTTTAGCCCTAAAACAGAGATGTTAGTATGGCAGTTAAAAGAGTTTTTGTTGGGAAATCAGAAGTCCTTGTTAATTCTAATTTTGCTAATAATTAGAAATTATGTTAATTTAGAATAGTTACCTCAGTTCACTGTTCGTTAATTTATTCATCTGCAAAATGAGAAACTTGAGGGAAAACACTGTGGTGAAAAGAGCACTGGATTTAGAATAAGAAAATAAGTCCATCAGAAAGCATTTATTAAGCACCTACAATGTGACAGGCACTCTACTAGGTGCTAGAGAAAGGACGAAGAATGAAGCAGTGACTACTCCTAAAGGGCTTAGTCTCTAGGGGAGAGAATCTGAATGTGTATATATATATATATATATATATATATATATATATATATATATATAATATAATATATATATATAATATATAATATATTATATATTATATATGTATATATTTAATTTTGTGTATATGTATGTACTTACATACATATATGTATATTTATAAATAGTAGCTAAGAACAAGGTATTTGGGGATGGAGGAATTACCATTCAGTTGGATAAGAAAAGGGTCAAGAAAATTTAGATTCTAATTCTGACTTTGCTACTTACTACTCAAAGTAGTGGCTCTCTAGGACTCAATTTCCTCATTAGCAAAACAAAGGAGCTGCCTGGAGACCCTTAAAAGGCTCTTACTATTCTGTATTCTAATGGGGGCATTCCATTCACTTCACTGGTCTATGATTCTAAGTTTAGATGTCTTACTTAGTCCCTTTCAGCTCAATTGCTTTATGATCCTTTATTGCAACAATGAAACTTATCACATAGGATGACTATTTATTACAGAAGATCTTGGAATATTTTTTCAAAATTCTAATTGGGAAATCTTTCCAGGAAAGCAATACAAAACAAAACAAAAAAAATTCATGAATAATTAGAAATTGATAAACATTCTATTTTACATGCTTTGGTTATTTTCCTTGGTAAAAATTAAATTGATGAGCTGACTCTATCCTATGCGATCCATTGAGACACACTGTTTCTCAGTTCAGTGATGCTGAATCACAAATGTTTGATTCCCACAGTTAGCTAAGCTCCCCTTTATTGACTGGACAGCTGCCCAGACACCTCTGTAAAAGCTGTCAACATTCTCTGGAAACAAGCCTGAAGACAGGTGTGTGCTTCAGAAATACTGTGACACAGTTGGCACTAATTTGGCTCTGTTTTAACATTCCAAACAAAATCAATTATGATAGGAAGAGTTGCATTCCTGCTCTTTTCTTCCTGCGATGGAATGAAGGTACATTATGTGTAGAAACTTATGCTCCTCACTTACATGCCTTAATTTCTACCCCCTCATGAAGGCAGGGCTAATTTTAACTCCTCACATCAAAATAAGTTCAGAGCCAAACTTGAGTAATATTTTTTTTCATTTTTCCATCACACGTTTTTAATTCTGAATGCAATTTAAAAGTTTTATTCTGAATTTGAAATTTGCCAAGTCTGTGGCTGAGTTTCAGATACCCGCTTGTTTCTTGGCAGCAGATGCATTGGAAGGCAGAAGTCTGTCTGCTAGAACTATTTCCAAGCTTAAGAGTGTCCAAAAGACAAGGTGACATATGGTGAAATAAAAGGAATTTCTCATATGCAATAATATATTTTCATTTCCAAAACATAAAAATAAATAATTTTTTTTTCAAATTTATAGAAGAAATAATCAGAACTCAGTCCAACTATCATAGGATTTGAAAGTTAAAGCAGTTCATGTCTATCACCTTCTGCAAGCTTGGTTCTGCAGTGCGTTGTTCAGCTTCCAGAATGGTCCCTAACTTGCCACATTACCTTTTTGCCTTTGAGAGAATATGTGTAGTGCATATCATTGACATGGTAAGATCTATTTGAAGAGATCAATGGTTTCTTAGTAATCTCATAAAGTCATTTTTCCTGAGGAGTTTCTCTTACCTTTGAACTGTTAAAGTTAAATATCATGGGAAGTAAGTGTGAGGGACCCCAGAGTCATAGACTTAAACCAAAGTGACCCTGGACACACAGCTGGTAGTACTGCCAGCTCTTTTTATGAATGAGGAAACTGAAATTCAGAGATGCCAAGTGACTTCCCTACAACACAAAGGCAGCAATGGAAGACCTGGGTTTTGAACACAGGTCCTTTAATACCAATCTCAACGTTCTTCTATCAAATTATGCTTCCAATTTTGTGTAGTGAGTTACATAAGACAGAGAGGGCTGATTAGGGCCTTCTTTTTTCTTGGATCAACTGCTCAGTTGTTAAACAGACTGTACTAACACTGCCATGCCCCTGTTTTGTTTATGCTCTCAAAGACTTTTAGAAGATTCTCTTATTCAGTCAGGGGGAAACTCTGTGCGTGCATGCGTGTGTGTGTGTGTGTGTGTGTGTGTGTGTGTGTGTGTGTAATCAGTTACCTTTACTTCTTATTAGCTCTAGTGAAAGGATTTCTCTTCCAAACTAGAGGCAGTTTGGTGGTACAAAGGATAGAGCTCTGTGCCTGAGTTCAAGAAGACTTGAATATAAATATAGCCTTACTTAGTGTATAACCTTGAACAAGACTCTTAACCTTGGTTTGTCTTAGTTTCCTTATCTGTAAAATCAAGATAGTAATAGCCCCTATCTCTCAGGGTTGTTGTAAGGATCAAATGAGATAATAGCTGTAGACCACTTAGTGCCAGAAATAAAGTAGGTACCATAGCAATACTTTTGTTGCTCCAACTGCCACAGCTGATGGTGCTGGTGTTGGTGCTGCTACTACTGCTACCACTAACTGGTCTCTTCAGTGACCACTAACATGATTAATACCGAAACATCTGTAATATTATAATCTCTAGGTTAGGGAACCCAAGAGTAGAACATCAAAAATCCTTAATATTTTTCTAAGTTTAAAAGGGAAAACTTTGTAATTTCCCAGGAAGATCAAGGAAATTTATTTAAAAATAAGCAAACAAAGGAAATAAATTTACAGATAAAGATGAGCAGATTAGGAATAGCCTAATACATAGAGTTATATTTACTTGGAAATGTTCATTTATATGAGATAAACATATGTATTATGTAAGATTATTACTTTTCCTATCAAAATAATGACATGAAATATGTCATTTTTAAGATGACTTTGTTTTCAAAGCTATTAAATACCAAGACTGAAGTCTTGCTAAGTGGTTTTTTTTCTAATATCTGCTTATGTTCTTCAATGGTCACAGACCACTAAAATATATAACTTGTCTATTACAAAAGCTCACTCTTCCATTTCTCCATTTTCTTTAATTCTGCACATGGAACATAACAGTGTATTAGAGTGGACAACTCCTGGAATATAATTCTTGGCCTTTATAGTATATTATGGCATGATAATTAATTTCTCTGCACCTCAATTTTCCCATTTGCAAAAATCTGACAAAAGGAATTTTATAAGATGAAAGAATATAGCCAAAAGCCTCTGAACTTGCCAGTACCAAGTGTCAGACTGGGGTACCTGTTCACAAGATCATAATTATTTCAGCATTTGATGTGCAGTATGTGTGAAGAAATTGCACTTGTAAGGACAACCTGAAATCGAATCACCATTTCTCTGGGATTCATTATAAGACCATTTTACTGAACTTACATCTGAGATCACAGTTTGGTCCATGAACTTGAAACAGAAACAATCAAATCCATAGTATTTGGGGTAATATAAAAGACAGCCACCAAAACATACTGGACATTTGGAGCCTTGCAAGTGCAATTTGTTGAACTTTGTATATGCCCTTTATAGAGATTTCTTAAAAAATACTTTTTTCCTTTAAACTTTCAAAAAACACACAAGACAGACAAGTGACGCTTTTTTTCAGTTCCATATTAAAATTCTATGTTAACATTGGCCTTCTCCTCAGAGTCTTCCCTCAGTACCCTGAAACTAACTCCCAAAGAGATTGAAATGCTTCACAATCAATCGAACAGAAGGAAGTTTTTTCTTGGGCATCAAAATTGCAAAACAATGCCCCATTATAAGAATTTCAGATGTTCAGTAACCCTCAAAATTTCTCATTTCTCAGCAAGAGTAACTTGGTCATGTTTGCATTTGGCCAAGCATCTGATATATAAAAGAAGAAAAGGTCAAGATTATATAAGATTGACTTTGGGCACTTCTGACAGGCACATCTGTTAGATATTAATGTAAAGGTTTGGAGAAATATACCTGTCACAAAAAGGAGAACAAAAATATTTTAAATATATTATTTACCTGAAACCAGTCATATTGTAGATTATTTTCTTCAGATTATTCCTTTGATGAAGAAGAACAAAGAATTAACGTCATGATTTTCACTCTATAGGGACCTTTAACCTCCTCTATAAATGATGTGCATTCTCTGTAAGAATATGAAGTACAGGTGCATGGTGTAGATGGGGTGGATGTGATGAGTCATTGTTCCCCATTCAATGGCCCAGACTGGAGAGACTTATGTTATACATGAGTCTTGCACAGAAATTATCAAAGGATTGTAAGATCCTTTTATTTAGAATTTAGAAGGGTCCCATCCATCCCCTGCTTACTGGTGTGTGGCATAGACTTTGTTTCCAGCATAGTTATTTATATGTATATGGAGCCTTTCTTCCTTAGTAAAATTATTGAAATAAATACCTAGAAATGAAGCCTCTGGGTCATAAATAATCAGGATTATATTTGTTTTATTTCCATGATTCCTACTTATTTTCTATAATGGTGATATCAATTTATGACACTACCATTTATGTACCTATCTTTCCACATTCTCTCCAACATTGACTATCCCCAATTTCTTTCTCATTTGTTAATTTTCTGAATATAAGATGAGACGTAAAGAATATTTTTCTCCTCTTAGTAATTTAAACATTATTTATTATGGTTATTAACGATTCATAATTCTACTTTGGAGAATGGTTCCTTTTTATATTTTAAATGTTTTTTTAGGGAAAGAAATTTGTTCTTGCATTTTTCTATTGGTAATATTTTTTGGCTTTCAAGTCTTTAAAAGAGATATTTGATAATTTTTTTTTCTGAATCAATTGTTTCTCTCATTATTCTAAACACAAGCTTTCCAATCTCATATAATTAAAATAGATTTTTTCCTTTGAAGTTTTCCTGATCCCTTGTTTAGTTAAAAATTCATCTCTTACAGCTTTGAAAGTTTTATGATTTTCTTCCTGTCAATTTTATTGTATGATGCTTATTATTTAGCTGATATATCCATTTTGGATTTATTATAACTTTGTGCAACATGTGAATAGAAGCCTAATTTGTTACAAACTTATTTCGAGGTTTCCCAGCAATTCTTACAAAGAGAGAAGTTCTTTCTGGCTAATTTATGTTTTCAAGTTTATTGACCACTTGGTTATTTGTTCCCATTATTTCTGATTCTCTCTTGTCTAGTGTGATCTACTTCTTTATTTTAAAATCAGAAGCAAATGATTTTAGATGATTTGTGCTTCATAATATAGTTCCAGGTTGGGAATTACTGTTCCCCCAATATTCCTAGCTTTCTTTTTCTTTTTTCTCTTAAAAATTTAGGTCTTTCTCCAAATGAAGTTATTATTTTAGTGAGGATTATAAAGTATTTCTTAGGTAATTTGATTACTATAGCAATAAATCTGAAATTAATTTTAGTACCATTATCATATTTATTAAATTAATGTGACCCAGACATGAGCATTATATATTCCTCTAACTATTAAGGTTTTTTTTTTAAAATTGCTTTATGGAGTATTTTGTGATTTTGAACACACATAAATATTGAGTGTGTTTTAGGAGATTTATTCCAAAATACCTTAGTCATTCTGTAGTTATTTTTAAGTGGACTTCATCTGTCTTACTTCTTCTCAAATTTTGTTCTGTGGGTTTATTTTTGTAGCTTGTATCATTGTTGAAGTTGTTAATTTTCTCAATTAATATCTTTGCTTATTCTTTATTAGTTCCATTCCCCTTTTGTTCTAAACTTTCATTTTGTGATTTATAGTTTGCATGCTTATTCATTCCTTCTTCAATTTCTTAATGTTCCTCATATAATTTCTGATATACCAAATTTAAACTTTATCTTATAAACAATTTATTTCATTGGCTTTGTAGATCTCATCCCATTATACTTTTTATTCTGTTGTGTATCCTTCTCAGAAAAATTGATTCATTAGGAATGTGATGAGGATAGAATCACTACCTAGACCGAGGGAGGAGCCAAGATGGCAGAGTAGAAAGATTCACATATGCTAGCTCCAAACCCACAGCCCATAAAATACCTGTAAAAAAAACTCCCAAAAAATTCTGGAGCAGTGAAAGCCACAGAACAATGAAGTGGAGGATGTTTCTGTTCCAGAGAGCCCTGAAAAATCAACACCAAATGTCTGTCATGCATCAGACCCGGAGCAGAGCACAGCCCTGCCTTGGCTGCGTGGCATCAAGAGGTGCAGATCCAAGTAGGCTTCAGGGATGGAATCTCCGGTGGCCACACAGTTCCCTCAACCCACAGGCACTACAGGTCAGTGAGAGAGCCTTCTGGGCTGGCCAAGAGGGGAGCAGGGTGTCTCTGTAACTCAGACCCCCTTGGGAGGCAGCAGCAGAGGCAGCAGCAGACAGGGGCTCCCAAAGCAGAAAGGAGCTCAGGTCTGTTGTTGAAGATCTCTGCATAAACCCCTGGGGGAACTGAGCCCAGTGTGGTGACCCTGCCCCCACCTGAGCAGCTGAGCCTAATCTCACACTGAATAGCAGCCCCTCCCACTGCTGAAAGCCCTGAGGGTGGGGAGCAGCATTTGAATCTCAGACTCCAAGCACTAGCTGGGCAGTTCTGGAGCTAGGAAGTTGTGGAGAGGAATCTCAGAAGTCAAGTAACTGCCTTGAAAAAGGCCCAGAAAAGGGAAAAAAAATAAGACCATAAAAGGTTACATTTTGGTGAACAGATATCTCCTCCCTTCCTTTCTGATGAGGAAGAACAATGCTTACCATCAGGGAAAGACATAGAAGTCAAGGCTTCTGTATCCTAAACATCCAAAATAAACATTCAATGGGCTCAGGCCATGGAAGAGCTCAAAAAGGATTTTGAAAATCAAGTGAGCCAGGTGGAGGAAAAACTAGGAAGAGAAATGAGAGAGATGCAAGAAAAGCATGAAAAGCAGGGCAATAACTTGCTAAAGGAGACCCAAAAAAATGCTGAAGAAAATAACACCTTGAAGAATAGGCTCACTCAATTGGCAAAAGAGGTTCAAAAAGCCAATGAGGACAAGAATGCTTTCAAAAGCAAAATTAGCCACATGGAAAAAGAGGTTCAAAAGCTCACTGAAGAAAATAGTTCTCTCAAAATTAGAATGGAACAGATGGAGGCTAATGACTTTATGAGAAAACAAGAAATCACAAAACAAAACCAAAAGAATGAAAAAAATGGAAGAGAATGTGAAATATCTCATTGAAAAAACAACTGACCTGGAAAATAGATCCAGGAGAGACAATTTAAAAATTATGGGACTACATGAAAACCATGATCAAAAAAAGAGCCTAGACATCATCTTTCATGAAATTATCAAGGAAAACTGCCCTGATTCTAGAACCAGAGGGCAAAAGAAGTATTCAAGGAATCCACCAATCACCACTTGAAAGAGATCCAAAAAGAGAAACTCCTAGGAACATTGTGGCCAAATTCCAGAATTCCCAGGTCAAGGAGAAAATATTGCAAGCAACTAGAAAGAAACCATACAGGTATTGTAGAATTACAATTAGGATAACTCAAGATCTAGCAGCTTCTACATTAAGGGATTGAAGGGCATGGAATAGGATATTCCAGAAGTCAAAGGAATTAGGACTCAAACCAAGAATCACCTATCCAGCAAAACTGAGTATAATACTTCAGGGGAAAATATGGTCTTTCAATGAAATCGAGGACTTTCAAGCATTCTTGATGAAAAGTCCAGAGCTGAAAAGAAAATTTGACTTTCAAACACAAGAATGAAAAGAAGCTTGAAAAGGTAAACAGCAAAGAGAAGTCATAAGGGACTTACTAAAGTTGAACTGTTTACATTCCTACATGGAAAGACATATTTGTAACTCTTGAAACTTTTCAGTATCTGGGTAGTTGGTGGGATTACACACACACACACATGCACACATGTGCACACATGTGCATGCACAGAGACAGAGAGCTCAGAGTGAATTGAATAGGATGGGATCATATAAATGAAGTCAAGCAGTGAGAGAGAAATGTATTGGGAGGAGAGAGGGAGAAATGGAATGGGGCAAATTATCTCTCATAGAAGAGGCAGGCAGAAGACATTTTAGTGGAGGGAAAAAGAGCGGAGCTGAGAGAAAAACATGGTTTACTCTCATCACATTCAACTAAAGGAAAGAATAAAATGCACACTCATTTTGGTATGAAAACCTATCTTACAATACAGGAAAGTGGGGGAGAAGGGGATAAGCAGGGTGGGGGGGATGATGGAGGGAGGGCAATGGGAGGAGGGAGCAATTTGAAATCAACACTCTTCGGGAGGGACAGGATCAAAAGAGAGAATACAAGCAATGGGGGGCAGGAGAGGATAGAGGGAAATATAGTTAGTCTTACACAACACGACTATTATGGAAGTCATTTGCAAAACTACACAGATATGGCCTATATTGAATTGCCTGCCTTCCCAAAGGGAATGGGTGGAGAGGGAGGGATGGGGAGAAGTTGGAACTCAAAATTTTAGGAAAAATTGTCAAATATTGTTCTTGCTACTAGGAAATAAGAAATACAGGTAATGGGGAATAGAAAGTTATCTGGCCCTATAGGACAAAAGAGAAGATAGGGACAAGAGAAGAGAGGGATGATAGAAGCGAGGGCAGATTGGTGACAGGGAAATTAGAATGCTTGGTGTATTGGGGTGGAGGAGGGGAGAAATGGGGAGAAAATTTGGAACCCAATATTTTTTGAAAATGAATATAAAAAGTTAAATAAATGAATTAAAAAAAACACTATCTAAATGGCACAAAATTCCAGTGTCCTAAATCATGTGGTCTACTTCTCCTTCACCTTCCCATGATTATATGTCTGACTAAGTGCTATGCAATTTCCCCTCTCCAGTCATATCCTTTAAGCCTTCTGGGAGCTAATAGCCATGAGAGGCTCTCATTTCCTTAATTCTGAGGTAGGAGTTTGTCTATGAAGGTACAACCCTCTCTCAAAGTAGTCTCCCTGAGAAACAATCTGGGGTATGCTACTAAATGTTTAACAAGTGGCTCTATTGACAGAAAAACAATATAGCTGTGACATACTTTTACTATCTTTCATATTGTTTTTCAATACATAGTCACTTCATTGATCCTCTCTTTTTCTGTTTTGCTAATGCATGTGTGTAGAGATATAATTTTTCCCCCTGAGGAATATTTTAGCTGTATACCAAAAATAATAGTATGTCATTTCATTATTATCATTTTCTTTCACAGCATTTTAGTAATTTCCATATTATTCTTTGAGTCATTCATTAAAAATTCCATTTAGGTATATTCTTTATTTTTGGTACCTGAGTCAATGATTATTTTTATTTTATTTATGGTCTGTATAGGCTGCATTTATTATTTCTATCTTTTTAAGCATTTGATTGCAATATCTCTGTGCTCTAACACATGATCAATTTTTGTAAAAGTTCTTTGAAGAGCTGAAAAATGAATTTATTCTTTTTGCAGTGTGAATAAAAAGATTCCATAAAACCTTTAAAATTAGTTTCTCTAGCAACTTACTTCTTAGTTTTCCCTTTTTTTTTATTTTCCTGTTAGATTTACCCAAATCTGAAAAGGGGTCATTGAAATCTCTTATCATTTTTCTTTTATTGTCTATCTTCTTATAGCTCAGTTAATATTTCCATTATGAATTTTGATATTAGAGTAATGAGAATATAAGGTTATTACTGATATTGGTTTATGGTCTATGGTTCCTTTCAGCATGATGTGGTTCCCTTCTTTTACCTACTTTACATTTTGAATGTCTTCCTTTGCTTTGTTGGATAGCATGATTGCAACTCCTACTTTTATAGATTCACTTAATCCATTTTCCCTCATTGATTCAGCTTTATTTTGCATATATTTTCATTATTTAAATAAGTTTCCCATAAGCAATATGTTATGGGATTTTATTTCCTTATCCAAATTGCCACTCTTTTTTCCTTTTTTTTGGATTGTTTCATCCATTTACATTTAAAGTTATAAGTTAAGTCTCAGTCTAACCAAAGCTATGTCTCTTCAGTTACTTTATTTTAATCTATTTTGAGGTGGTCCTATTTCCCCCGGCTCTCTTCCACTCACTCCTTAACCTTCCTCCATTTGTTAGCCATTTGGAGTCTTTGGAGTTTTGCTTAATAGTTCCTTTCTGGTTATTTTTATCTGGTTATTTTCTTCTTCCCCTCTTTTACTCTTCCTCTTACTTAATCAAATGGATTCCCTCTTCCTATTCACACCTTCAGTTCATTCTGTTCATTCTTTTTGGTCCATACTCCTTTCCAGAATGGGTCTGTCTCTGTCTCTCTCTTTCTCTCTGTCTCTCACTCCACTCTCTTCACTATCCTTTTTGTCTGATCTTATTCTTCTGGTTTATGACCCTCTACTTCTATAATCTCTATCTATTCTCTGCATTTTTCATGGATTCAAAGGTCATTCCAGGATCTCTCCGCTTAGCAGTTTTAGCCACTGTCTTATTAAGCTTGATCCCAGACCACTCTTTTTCCTTTGGGCCACTCTCCACAAAAGTACCAGTTTGTGCAAATAATAGAAAGGAAGGTGATTCAATGCTGAACTGCACATACACCCCAAGAATGTTCCCATTTATGTTGCCTACCTGATTTTTATCTTCTCCTTGGTCACCATTCTTCTCCATTTGGCTGAAAAATGTCTTCCCTGAGCCCATTATCTTCCACTTCCCCCCAGTACCCATTGTACCTAAGAGCTCCAACTCCTCCCACTCTTGAGGTAAGATGAGTGATCTTTTTGGGCACAAGATTCCCATAGGCAATAGTCAACACAAGATCTCCATCTAACTTGACAGAACATCTGTCCCTCTCCCCAAAACAGGGCCTCTCATTCCCTACCCCTTTTAACTTCTTCTCTTTCTTCTTCACCTACTTCTTTCTAGGAATTTATTTTCCTAGGAGACCATATGTGTCATTTTCCCCCATGGTGGACCCATCTCAACCAAAGTAGATGACTCATTTCCATCTGTCTTCCTCCCCTATCCTCTTCCACTCACCTTCTCACTTTACTAGCAGAGAATCAGTACAGAGTGATTCATAGTAATTTCCCTGACATGTCTCTCCATGTCAGAGTTAAGAAGCTCAAATAATAAAGGGTTCATTAAACAGTAAGAACCCTTGTGGCCCCATATTGGTTTAGAAAACTACATCATCCTAGTTCAATTTTATTGTAATTTATTTTGTTGAATATTCCCCAATTACAATTTAATCTGATTTGGCTGAATTTGGGACTGCTGCTGGTACAAAAGTGTTTGTTACCCTCTGTTGTAGACAGTTCTCTAATAAGTCAGAGAAACAGTATTAGTGAGCATTGTGTGAAATAATTTTCTTACATAATAATTTCCTGCATCAAAGAAATAGTAGCTCCAGTCCTTATCTCTTACTAATCAATTGGGATCCAGTTGATTATAATATAGGTCATTTAGGCAATTGAAAAAAAAGTCCTATTAATTTTCAGGCTGTAGTATTAGGCAGCTTTTCCATAGTCTATCAACTGTTGTAATTAAGTGGTGTAGTGGCTAGAGTTCCCGGGTCTGGATGCTTATTATTTGTGTCATTCTGAGCAAGTCATTTCATCTCTGTCTCAATTTCCTCATCTGTAAAATGATGATAATAACAAAACCTACCTCTCAAAGTTGTTGTGAGGATAAAATGAGAAAATATTTATGAAGTGCTTTGTGAACTCTATCATTACTATTCTCAAAGACATTAAAGTAAGATGGTCAGCTCTTTGGATATAATCACCATTATCCTTGAGGGGACTATATTAAATAATCACTAAGGTCTTTTTAAATCATGAATCTGTTATCCTATGATCTTCCAAATGCAAACCATTAGTTTAATTGGCCCTAGGTCAGAATGCAAATGATCAATGGGAATCCATTCCCAGTACTTTAACAAGAACTCACCAATTCCATCCTCTTATGGCCTATAACTAATGAGTCAGAAAAAATAAACATACCCTCATTTGTATCCCCAAAATAGCTAGTTATCACTTTAGACTAATTTGGCTATTTAGAAAAAATGACTTTCAAGATTCAATAAAATAACAATATTCCTGTTGTTTGAGAGACATGAAAAATCAAGTTCATGAGCTTGCGTGGAACAAGGCAAATCTATACATGGCTGTTAATGAGAAGGTTTTCAACTGATCCACAGGATTAATTATCATGTCCTTTAAAACCTGAAGCACTTTGGCATAGTATATAGAGAGCTAGAGTCACATCCAAGAAGTCTGGAGTTCAAGTCCCACTTTTGATACCTAGTGACTACGTGACCTTGAGCAAGGAGCTTAACATTTTAATATGCTAGACAAGTATCAAAGATTCCAAGTTGAAGATGCCATTCAGATCATTTGGAGAAATTGGAGGAACTGGGAAGTTTTCTGTTTTAGAAAACACAAATCCCAACTTTGTCCTCTATCAAATTTGAAAGAATTTAACTCACAATATATAGTGCACAGTGTTTTCAAATCAGCTAGCCCTTGCATGGAATAATGTCATTTCCCTTCCTCTCTAGCTATGTTGATGTGCTAATAATTTAGATTCTCTGACTTTACTTCCTTATTCTATAAAATGGAGATAAAAATACTCAAACTACATAGTTGAATATCTCTATCAATTGTTTCAATTTGGAAATGAAATTGAAATTATATTATAAAAAAAAATTTGAAATATCTACGATCTTTGACCCAGAGTTCCCACTGCTAAACTTAGACACTAAAGAGGTCAGTGACAAAGAGAATGGTTCTATATTCATCAAAATATTCATAGCTTGACTTTTTGAAGTATCAAAGTACTAGAAATAATGTCAGTGCCCACTAACTGTGGAATGTCTAAAAAATTGTGGTCCATAATTGTAATGAAATATTACTATGATGTAAGATATTATGAATAAAAATATGAAGAATTAAGAAAAGCCTGGATAAACTTGCATAAAATGATGCAAAGTAAAAAAGACCAAGAAAACTTTTTACATTCCAGTAATAAAATAATGTAAACGATAGGAATAAAATTAGCCAAAATTGGATGCTATGTAAATATAATGATTAGATTTGTCCCATAAGAAGAGATGTGAGGAAATGAATTTCCCTTTCATTTTGGTAGAAGGGACTATGGATTTGAAGAATTCCATATACTATCAAGTTGATGTATCCATTAGTTTTGCTGAACTATTTTTTCTCTTATTTTATCCTTTATTACTAGGAATGATTCTCTGGGTAATGGGAGAAGGCAGAAATTAATTTGGAAATAAAGATGATATCAAAAGAAAATATATCAATCAAAATATTAAAAAGGACAATATACCTGGGATATCATCAAGTTGCCAGGAAGGCTATTTTAAATTATCAGACTTCATACCAAATTTTAATTGATTTTATCAGGAAATATTTTCTGAGGATGGTATATGATCTAATTAATTGGTTCAAAGAAATACAAATTAGAACTAAATCTAAATCTAAAACAATGAAGTGAGAATTTAATTAATTTCTTTCAATTTCTTAGTTTATAAACTAGTGGTCTTTTAACTTTTTGTCTAGCTTCACATTTTATGCAAGAGATCTTTTAATTTTTTCCTCTCTTCATTAGTTCCTATTTTCATTAAAATATTTTGTCTAACATTTTAAATTACAATCTTTGATAAAAATTGATTTGTTTTCTGCATTGAAACACTTACCAGACTTCTATTATTGGCATTGAACTCCATGTAAGGCTGATTGAAAATTTAGTCAAGGAAATTCTTATTCTTTGTATAAAAGAATATCTTTCATCAGAACTTCATATTTCTTTGTCTGAAGTTAATGAGGTGAAAGTCATCAATGCAGTGTCTGCAAGGGTCAGTGACCTTTCCTCTGACAAGGAATGTAATAGTAATCAGCCACCTCACACATGTAAGAGCTTATTCACAAAAGTCAGATGGGGGTGGGGTATATGATGAGTAACACAAAGTCATCAGGAATACTTGAAGACACCTTTTTCTTTTTATTCCATATCTATGATTTCACTTGTGTTGGGAACTAACAGTTTGGAAACTATTTTTCATTTATTCAAGAAAGATCTATGACTTATAGTCTTAGAAAATTGCCTGGAGAACTCATAGGAGATCATAAAGCCATAATATAGCAAAGGCAAGTCTTGAACATGAGACTTCTTGACTCCAATGCCTTAATTGTTATATGATATTATCTAAGAACATGATCTTTCAAATCAGCATTACATACATGTCAATGAATATATATGAAATGGGATTTTTATTCAAGATGCTCTTGATTTAAAGGCAATTTGATTAACAATAGAAAAGTTAACAAGAGAAAATTAACAATAGAAAAATGGTAGAACAGTCTCAATGATCAAAATTCAAAAACAATCTCAGTAACCAGTGTTTGATAAACTGAGGAAATGACAGAATTAGGGAAAGATCTGTATTTGACAAGAATTGGTATAAATATGGGAAAGTAGTTTGGGAGGTTAAAAGATATAAACTAATATATTTTGTCACACACTGTGCCACAATAATTTCCTAATGCAATCCAAACATAAAAAAGCACAAATTTTTTTTTTTGTGTGTGTGTGTGTATGTGTATCTTGTTTTGTTTAGGAGGAGAAAGATAAAAAGGTGCCTTTCAGAAATATAGCTGAGGGCAAATTTATATTACAATAAGGTAATGAAGTCATCATAAAAGATAAAATAGATAATTTTGTCTACATTGAAATAAAAACTTTTTGCATTAGCAAACAGAAATAGTGGGGTTATGGAGAGGGGCCAATTTTATGTGAAATGTGAGGAATTTCATTTTGGATATATTAAGCTTGAATCTTCGAATGAATGTTGAGGTGAAGATGTCTAACATCAGTTGGAAAAATGGATCTGGAGATCTTGGCAGTGTTTAAAATAGGATACACTGATGGGAGTCATCTCAAAAATACCATAACTGTCCAGAAGAAAATAAATGAGATAACCAAAAAAGATAACCATTGCAAACCAGTTACCAAAATCAGGAAGCCAAAATAACCGGGAAATTTCTTAAGTCAACAATTGTTTTATCAGACAAAAAATATAGCACTCAAGTGAAACACTGGCTTAATCTATGTTCTCATTTGGAGAACTTTATGGATCATGATGGATTCATTAACCCCTAGAAAATTGTGTGTGTGTGTATGTGTGTGTGTGTGTGTATGTGTGTGTGTTCACGTGTGCATGCCCATGCAATAGAATTAAGGAAAAAATATATCTTCAGTGAGAGTGGTACTTCTCAGCTATATTAAATGAGAATTGGGACAGAAAATAGTTAACAGCTATGAATTTAATAGATCTATTTGTGTTTTTACAGTAGAAATAGAATATTTGGATGCTGCTATCTAAAGATCCAATAAGGAGGTAAAAAAGACACAAAAATGAAGTACAAAAAAGCTCTTGTACCTAACTAAAAATTAGAAAAGTTTATGCAGGAGATAGTACAATTTTAAAATGATTCAGAGAATGATTTTCAAAACATCTCAAGTTGCCGATTTGGAGAGAAAGCACAAGAGTTCATGGGAGGCACTTAAAAAAAACAGTTGTGCAGATTTCAAAAGTAACCCACTTACAGGCTTACTTTCACATTTCTATTAATTTTTATCAGAATGGTCTACATACACAATCATAGATATCTTTGATAAAAGCATGCTGTGACAGAAAACAGCCATTTCATGATGATTTCCTATAGAACACCACATTTTTAGTCATCATCTAATTGAAAGGTAGAAAGAATGTAAGTTTTCTCTCTGCTATTACTTCGTTTTTCAAAAGCATTTAATTTGATAGAATATACAGTTTCAAAAACTCTCTTCAAATTCGGTATCTCCCATGCATCTTGCTTCTGCACATGATGGCTTCCAGGACACAGGTGAATATTATTAATTGGGCATTTGCCTCCCTGCTTTGTACCTTGCTCAGTGTAAACAAATTTTCTCCCAGCTGCATCTGTCATGGTAATTCTTTATATATGCATGGGGGGCAGATTCTCCATTGATAGCAAGATTCTCCAAATTCCCTTATTTATTGATGATTTTGTATTAATTATACAGAAACTTGGGATATCAAAGAGTCTTCTTAGCAATTAAAAAAACTATCTATTTAGTCATCTACACTAGAAAAATAAAATATTGAAAAATGAATATAAGGGAATATTAATTTCTTGTTTATTGTTTCAAGTACATCTGACTCTTTGTGACTCCGTGTGGAGTCTTCTTGGAAAAGAGTAGAATGTTTTGTTCTTTTGATTTCCTCCTCCAGTTCATTTTGCAGATGAGGACCTGAGACCAACAGGGTAAGTGGTTTGTCCAGGGTTACATAGTTAGTAAATGTTTAAGGCCAGATTTGAACCCAGGAAGATGAGTCTTTCTGATTTTAGGTCTAGCACTATATTTACCATACCACCTTCTGCCCCAAATACTACTATTAATAAACTTATACAGGGCCACATAGGTAGGAAGTGCCTGAGGTCAGATTTGAATATTTCTTCCTGATTGCAGTTTGTGAGCTGTATCTATAGATCATATAGCTGTTGCCCAATGGAGAGTGCTTATATATGTCCATCTCTCTCTCTCTCTCTCTCTCTCTCTCTCTCTCTCTCTCTCTCTCTCTCTCTCTCTCTCTCTCTCCTTTTATATGTGTGCACATACATGAGTAAATACACATAGATTTACAAATAAACAATGTCTTAGGCCAAGATCGAAGTCAGAGGAAGACTAGATTGCATTAGGGAAACCGTGCATTGTTTATGACAATTCTAGGTTGTTTTCTGCTACAAAATTCTCATTAATGTCAATACTCAGAAGCAGCTTAGATGGTGCACTAAACAGGGTGCTGAACTTGGAGTCAGGAAGACCTCAGTTCAAATCCATCCTCAGTTACTTTTTAGTTGTGTGACCATGGGCAAGTTTTTTAATCTCTACTTCAGTTTCCTTATTTGTACAGTGGAGGCAATAATAAGACCTACCTCTCAGGATTGTCGTAAGGATGAAGGAATATAATATTTGAATTTTGCAAAACTTGAAGTTCTATATAAATGCCTATTGTTATTATTTCAGGAATGATGGAGTACTATTGCATGTTAATAATCGAAACTGTAGGTGATACAAAAAGGCAATAGAGAGATTTATAAGTTGGTTTAAATATGATTCATATGGTAGTTTCTCTGGAAGAAACTGAGTCAAAGACATTCACCCAGGTATGCATGTTCAGAAAAGTGAGTGGTCAGGTAGCTATAATACGAGACTACAGAGTAGGTATTTTAAAGCTTTTAGTGTGTCATAGATCATTTGGTAGTCTGATGGAAAGTGTGAACCTCTTCTCATCATGATTCAAATACACAAAATAAAATACATAGAACTACAAAGGAAGCCTATTATATTGATATACAATTATCAAAATATTAAGACAAAAAGGAAATAAAATTCATGGGCAATAGGATAAAGAACCATGAAATAGCAGAATGTACTAAATGTGCTGGAATCTTTCAGTGCATTCAGTATGTGCTTTGCATAGAGTTTAGGGGCAGCTAAGTGGTTCAGTGGATAGAGCACCAGTGCAGGAGTCAGGAGGACCTGAGTTCAAATCTCACCTCAGACACTTGACACTCACTAGCTATGTGACCTTGGGCAAGTCACTTAACCCCAATTGCCTCATCCTGGGTCATCTCCAATCATCCTTATGAATATCTGATCACTGGATTCAGATGGCTCTGGATGAGAAGTGAGGATGGCGATCTGCCCAGCCCTCATTCAAAAACAAAGTCAAGTGCAAGTCATGTCATTATTTCTCTGATGGCATGGTCTTCTTCAGCAACAAAGGATGAACACACACCCTGGGTAGTACATAGAATTTATAACAGAAAATTGGTGAGAATAAATTTAACTAGTTTGAAAAGTTTTGGGGAGCAGGGAGTGTCAGCATATGTTATGCATCAGAAGTATCAAAGAGAAATGGGGGCCACTAAACTATACATAAGGATCCCTACAGACCATGTATTGACTTAGAAAGCCAAACATTAATATTACCTATATTTTATTTATTTTGTTAATTATTTTCCAATTACATTTTGATCTGGTTCAGGCTGCACTCAGGAGTACGGACCCCAAATGGTCACCTTTGTACTTAAAAAATACAGTAGATACATTATTCATACAAAATGAAGTGGGGATGTGGAGTAGGTTGTAACTGATATGAAGAGTCAGAGGCAGGTTTATGAAGGAAGTAGCACTGGAGCTGGATTTAATAGATGATCAAGAATTCAGCAAACAAAATTTCAGTAGATTGCAAGCTCCATATGGGCCAATAATGTTATAAGGCAATCTAAAAAGCTAATGCATTCTTAGGTTGCATTAAGAGTCATTGCTTACAGTAATAAAGAGGTAATAGTTCTCCAGTATTCTCCCTCCATCATATCTCATCTGGAGTAATTGGCTGAGTTCTGGGAACTAAGGTTTGGGAAGCACATTGATCAACTGGAAAACATCCAGGAGGGTTGGAAATGGTAGATTATGGCTTTCTTCAAGTATTTTGAAGCACTCGTACATCAGCAGAACTAGGAGTAATGAGCAGAAGTTGCAAAGAGTCCAATTTAGACTCACTGAAAATCAGGAAAATCTCCCAATGCAAAAGTCAAATAGAGTGCCTCAGGAAGCAGTTGTTCTTCAGTCAGAAGGAACATGATTACTTTTTTAGAACTGAAAAGGAAGTCAGAAATCATCTACTTCCCACCTCTCTTTTTAGGTGCAAGGAAATTCAGATCCAAGGAAGTTAAATGACTTGATCAGGTCATCGAATGAGAGCTGAATTTGAACTCTGATCTCTCTGACTCTAGAGTCAGTTTTTTTTCACTATTCATGTCTCACTTTAATAGTATATGCATATATATTGATTAATATATTATATTACATATTATGTGTTGGGACTCTAAGGTGGCATAATCGATGCAGTGCTGGATATAGAATCAGGAAAACTAGAAATCAAATCCAACTTTGGACACTTCCTAATTGTGAGACCCTAGGCAAGTCATTTATCCCTGTTTGCCTCAGTTTTCTCATCTGTAAAATGAGCTGGAGATGAAGATGACAAATCAATCCAGTGTCTTTGACAGTAAAATCAACATACAGTGTCACAAAGTGTCAGATATGACTAAAACTAGACTTGACTATATGTGAGGAAAATGATTTGGTCCCAGAGAACAAGAGGCGTACAGCTGGCCATATTAACTTTTAGGCAATTGTAACACTCCAGTCTTTTAACTGAAATGAAAGCTTATCTTTTTAGCACTAATAACCTATTGTAACATACTTAAATTTCATAATACACTTAAATTTCTGAAAAATTAAATATGAGTAACATGTAGAGGGTGAAGGAGAGGCATAGGAGATATAAGCAAGCTGTGGTAGTACTTAAAAAATAAAGACTAAGGATCTAGGACCTTTGGATAAAATAAACTACCTGTCAGCATTAAGTGGTAGTTCAGCTGGTTACCGAAAAAATATGTAATCTCTCTCTGTCTCTGTCTCTGTCTCTCTCTCTCTCTCTCTCTTTCTCTCTCTCTCTCTCTCATTCTTTGGAAACATGAGACACCTAGGACAACTTGTGTGCTCAACTGGTGCTCATGAGATGTTAAGAAAAAATGGGGATGCCCCTCAGCAGGTAGACTAGATCCTCTATGGTGAACTTCTGGGAGAACACAAACAAAAGTCATGCAGGACAGTAGGGCATGAGTAGATTGTTATCTTCTCTGTTGGAAGGAGTAGCTGCATCTATGGGATCACAGGTCTATTTGAATATTTGAATAAAATGATTGTATATGGCATGGGTGGAAGCTTAAATTATTGTTCCAAAAAGTTGGGATTATCTATGTATTTCCACTGTATATGTATATTTCACATTTGGAAATATATGAGATAGCTTCACACATATAAATTTTAATGCAATACATTCCATTAAATTCTGTTAGAAATTAAGGAAAGAAGAAACATGCAAAATTATATAACAAATTATAATATATTTTCCTATAATATATTTATTATAATATATTTATATAACAAATTATAATATAATATAAATATTATTGTATATTTATATTATATATAATATAATTTAATATGACATATTAAATTATATAATATAAATATATTATAGGAATATCTATTCCTTTTCTATTGCACTTTTCCCATTAGTAAGTATTTTTCAACATATATCCTATTTTATGATTATCAGGAAAAAGTGGCAGAAGAAATGATTTAAAAAAAATACATCATTAGATTAAAAAATCATCTAGTTCACCTAGAAATAATTTGACTAATTTACTAATAGCTTAACTTTTGGGAGTGATAAAAATAATTAAGTATTGAAGAGATGAATTGAAAGTCCCATTATCTACATGATAATGAGGGGAAAAAAGATGAAAATTTTTAATTCAAATAAACCTTCAACCACAGTTGAACTTTATCTTTGAAATATAAAGCAGACATTGCATCCATTAAGTTGCAAGGGCTTGGCTAACATCCATGAGACTACAGGAATGTAATAGATAGACATACACATATAGCAGACACACAGTGAACTTAAGTTCAAAGAAGGTACATTCTTATTTCGTTTATATCCATTGAAAGCAGTTTGGGTTTTCTTTTTAAGTTAACAATGAGAAAAATAATAAAGCAGAACTGTCCACCTTGCTGAGAAAAAATTATGGTACTAAGTTCTAATCCCAATTTAGCATTGCTGATAGTTGATTTAATTTTGTCCTCATCTATATAAAAGAAAACAGAAATATTCTCCTCTATGTGCCTGATTGATTCTTCCATTCATATATTGCCAGTATTATATTATTATCATTACTCTCTGTTTTAATGGTTAAGGGAATTCTGTCCACTAAAGAATAGTACCTGTTCTATAATGTAGAATTGTAAAGAATTACCTGTGACTTGTTCAAAGTCAACAAGTATTTATTGAGCACCTAATATGTGCCCAAGAAGAACAAAAAAATAAAAATAAAACAAAGCAAAAGAAAACCAAGTAAACAGTCCCTTCTATCAATGACCTCACACTCCAATGAGGGAGATAATATGCAAAAAAACTATGTATGAATGTAATAGATACAAGACTAGTTAAAGCTAATAGTAGAGCAAAGGCACCAGGATTAAATGCATTCTTAAAGAATGTATAGCTAGGACTGGAAGGGATTCAGGGAGATCAAGATAGATGAATAAGGAGAAAATTCAGGACACGGGGCAATCAGTGAAAATGCAATGAGTTGTTATGTCTTGGGCTAGTAACAGCAAAGAAATCAATGTTTTTCACTAGAAAAGGTACAGGTTGTGGAACAAGGTGGAAGAAGACAGGAAAGCTAAGATGAATCTTCTTGTGTTTTCCTCCTACCAGTCTGACCATTTTTTCTTAGGAGAATACCTGGGACTGGAAAAATAGATCTGAGAATTATCTGCATTGAGCGGTAACTCAAACCACTGGAGCAGATAAAACCACCAAGAAAAATAGCATAAAGAGAGAAAAGAGCTTAGGACCACAGAGCTCTGGGACTTCCCATATGTTAGCAGACATTACCTGGATGGTGATCCAGCTTAAGGAGACTGAGAAGGAATGGTCAGATTGGTGGAAGGAGAACCAGGAGAGAAGAATGATGTGAAACCTAAAACAAAAGAGTAACAAGGAGAAGATGGTGATTAGCAGAACATCGAGAGGAAAAGAAGTGTAAAGATTAAGAAAGGGCCACTAAATTTAGCAATTAAGAGATAACTGGTAACTTTGCAGAGAGTAACACACCCACGATATGTCAGAAGCAAAACTTGAATTCTGAATTTCCTGACTCTGAGACTGACTCTCTCCATTATACCCCATTGCGCTCCAGTGAGTGATTGGTAATCACTTGGTATATGTAAAACTGCCTATCTTTCATTAATTTATACTTTCATACTAATATTGAGGGGCCTCAACTGATAGCATTCTTTACCACCAGTAAGTAGGGAATTTGAATTAATTTGCCACTTGCATTGATAGATTTATACTAACCCTTTTTCTTTTGTAGATGCAGCTAATATGGAGATCTAACCTCCCTCCTTGGCATTGTATTAACACAAACCTACCTAAGTGACTTCTGCTCTTGTCTGTAGGGTCTAAGATCTCCAGTTGAGATTATATGTGCATTATCCTGACTGACCTTTAGCAGGGTAGCCCTCACTTTGATATAACACCAAGGATGCTAATGAACCATTGGATGTAGTATTTCCTTTTGAATTTTATATTTATGGGTTGGGGGGAAAGGAAATGAAAATAGTGGTGTTTCACCTTTTTATTTAAGGACACATTTCTTAAACTGGAATTAGTAATAAAGGAATTTTGAATTCTTTGAATATAGTGGAGCACTTGAACTCCAAAGAGCAGTGGTAGTAGCAAAGGTTAGGTTATGTAGACATCCTTCTTTCTCTGTACCTAACTGAAAACTCATTCTTGAAGGACAAGCTGAAGTCCCACTTTTTCTATTAGGCTTTCTATTATTAGAATAATAGCATCATAGAGTGGGAAAGAACATTAAAGAACATTTAGCCCAGTCTTCCTGTTTAAATGGCGAGTGAAAAGAAGCCAGAGTCAAAGGACCTTGGTGCAAAGCAAGTCTTTGGCACTCATTCATTGTGCAACTTAGAAAAATTATGTTTAACCTCTCTGGATCTTTCTCTCTCTTTTTCTTTTTCTTTGTAAAAATGGAGATAGTGATTGTCTTATCTCAGAATTACTATGAGAATCAAATTGTACAATAACAATAGTAGAGCCTTTTGAGTTCTTTAATCAATCACCATACCCCAATTAAAGTAATTAATAAGATGCCCTGCCCTGCTAGCTTTGTTACATAGGGACATTTCTACTGACTCAATCAATCAAAGGTAGAAAATAAATCTGAACAAAGTGTTCACATCTCCATTAAATCAAGCAGTAAGAGACATTTTAACTGGGTATGATTATAATTCTGTTGGGATGGATTGAGGAGATGGGGTGCTTGTATAAAACAAGCAATTTAGTTGCAGTTGGAGATCTGAGTGTCTGGCAATGGAGAGATTAGAGCAGCCATTTAGAGCCCTTAGAACCAATCAATTGGAAGAAGATAAGGAAATAAAGAAGTCTTAGTCTCCTCCCAATTCCTTTGACCAGAGAAAGAAAGACCTGTGAACTTTGAAAGGGGAGATGTTGTTGGTGCTGACAAGCAAGAAGGACTCCATCTGGCACAGGAGAAGAATGAACTACGGATGACTGGGAGGGGGAGGCATAAAGGTAGAGAGATGCTACATTTTGATTATCATTGTAAGCTGAGGAGTTGAAGTGAATGCTGACCAAGTATGAATGCAAAGTTAGGCCATAGGGAATGTGCAGTAGATATGTTGGAATGAGAGATCTGAGAAATGAATTGGAAGCCCACTCTGTTCTCTTGCTTCTCATTTGTTACTTGTTATACAAATGTATTCTCGCTCAAAAAAGAATCCAACTCCTTACTTCCCCTTTTTCCTCTAGAGAGCGTGAGGAACACAGAAGGAAGGGGAGCAATTGGAACCCTGTTCCTTTAAATGCTTATTCCTGTGTCAATAGCAGTTCGTAGGTATAGAGACAGAGTCTAGATTTATGATTTGATTACTAGAATTCCCAGGTGAGGAAGCTCCCTCTATAACTCAAGTTGGTACCACCACCCCCTTTTTTTTGCAGTTTATAATAGTAAAAAGTCACCTAAATCACTAGAAAGATGTGTGATTTTCCTAAGGAGTAGAGCCAGTATGTGTCAGACTCAGGACTGGAGCAGAGGTCTTTCTAGCTTCAGGGTCAGCTCTCTATCCATCTCTCTGCATCATGTATTCCTGCAAGTTAACCTTGGCTATCTCTGAGTTTGTGAATGTGAGGTATGAGGTTAGGGGATGGAGGGATAAGAGAAGGCAGTGAATACTCTTACAGGGACAGGAACAATTTCTTCCTTCAGCAAAAGCTAGTAGAGAGGGTTAGAGTTCATGAGAGAGGAGAGGAGTGTGGAGGGGAGTGAGGAAGCTAAGGGAAAGGACAGGGCAAGGAGGGAGGGAGGAAGGGTGGGAGAGAGGGAGGGGGAGAGAGAGAGAGAGAGAGAGAGAGAGAGAGAGAGAGAGAGAGAGAGAGAGAGAGAGAGAGAGAGAAATGGAGAGACAGAGAGAGACACACAGAGAAAGACAGGGAATACAATATAAAAGATTTTTGAAACTTACATTTATTTCCTTTGAACTCAGTGGGACAAGGTAAAATATGGGTGAGCCTTGTACAGGTCACACTCTTGAAAAAAGGAAGACGCTACTTTTGCCCTGAGGGCACTTTACTGGGTAGATGGCTGATCCCTCCAAGAATGACTATTTGAAAGCCTGTCCTGAGGAGAGGAGCAATGTTTCAGATACAATATTTGACCAAGCTGCTGCTGCTGGCCAACTAACTGCCCTTATTTTAGGGGACTAATGGACTTGGTTATGTACTCCCCATCTAGTGGATACAAACAAGAGATCTTATTAAATTATTGACGAGGTATCAAAAAGTCTTAGCCCATATCAATCAACCCACAAGCATTTAACAATTACTTGCTATGTGCCATGAACCATGATGGTATCTGAGGATACATGAACAAAGAATGAAATAGAATGCTAGATTTGGAAGGTCCAAAAAGTGAGGAAACAGGCCCAGAGAGGTAAGGTGATTTACCAAAGGATACATAGGTAACCACAGAGCTGAGATTAGAATCCAAATTGCCTAGTTCACATTCCAAGGTTCTTCCTAAAATACAAAAGTGCATTCCAAGATCACACCCCAATTACATTCATCTCTCTCTTTTCTGATCTCCTTTAACAATCACTCTATTATGGAAATGTTTGTTTTATCTCATAAATTCAAAACATCTTTAAAAAATCACTGCTAGAGTATGTAATGAGAGATAAACAGGCACTTACTGAAAGAAATGCACACAAGTCTAAAGACCTATGAAGGGAAGTGAAAAGTAAACCAGATCCCTCCTCACTTTCTTCCTTCAACTACTCTTCTGATATGCAATGTATATCTTACTTTAGCAGGTAAGATAAAGGAAATTAAGAAAGAGGGAACCATAGTAACCGAAAATTCCAAGAAACATTGCAGAATGAAAGTTTGAGACCTGATTTAGACCTATCTACAAGATGTACAGGCTGTCAAAATACACTTTGAACTTCATCTTCACATTAAACAGGGGACAGAAAAGACAAACAGGGATTTTTCACCCTATGTGAAAGTCCCCCAACTTTCTCTGCTTTTTTTTGATAGGAAGACTAAAATCATTACATCTTTTTTCCCCCTAAACAGTATGAACAGAGATGATGAGATGCTTGCTGAGCACTTTCAAGGAAATAATATTTAATAAAAATCTAATTCATCCCGTTGTTAAATGCCATTCAATGTAAGTCATTTGGTGAGACCGTCATTAATTGCTCAACTGGCAAAAAAATAATTATTTTTAGCCTCTTTTTTTTCCCAGCAGCTCAGCAAAAGGAAAGTAAAATTTGTCTGTGCAGAACCAGCCAGGAGAGGTTTCTTTGTAGTCAGCAGTTAAGGTGACTTCTGATCTGTTGATGAGACACACTTCTCTGGAAGAAAAGAGCATATGGCTTTTTCCCCTTACCCTTTGCTTACTTTACAGTTCATTCATAGAAGAAGAAAAAAGAGAGACTCCACAACAGCATAATTTCATCCTTGACACTTTTTTTTTTATGCTAGCGGACTCCAGCAAAAATGACACTGGCGCAATGGGATTTCACTTTCTCCTTACAGAGCAAAGATGTTGCTGATTGTACAGATGTGAAATTGAAAATGGAGAGATAAAGATTTAAAGGAACATCGACTCAAAATTGGATTTCTTTTTTATTTTGGGGGTGGTGTTTTTAGGTCAAGTGACACTTGGCAATCCCAAATTTTATACTTGGCAATCCCTAATTTTTATGTAGTGATTATTTTTATTGTAAAGGCATTATTATAAAATCTAGTTTCCTTATAATACTTGGCCTACATTTCTCCTCGGTATCCACCAAATATGTATCTATGATCATCCTGCTTTTTAAATGTTTTATTTCTTCCTATTGGAATTTTAATCGATTTTAACCATTTAGAGTCCCCAGAAGCATGATAAAGTGAGGACTTTGCTGGATTCGAACCTGAGTTCAAATCCTGAATCAATTGGTTTTTAACTGTGTGAACTTGGGCAAATTCCTACATCTTATAGATCTTAGATTCTTGCTCTGCAAAATGAATGAGTTAGACTAACTGATAGACCCCTGATGTCCATTGTAGCTTTAATGTAATAGCTTTTGTTGCTTTTCATTTTCATATTCTTATCCATGTTTTGTATATTCTCAGACACTCAGATAGATTTGTAATTGTGGGAGTTCCCACCAATGATGCAGATGACAACCTGTATATGCTGAGATTTTTGTCCAGTTCCTCTCAATGTTTTACTATAGGAATCTGCCCGATGTCCCAGAGGTCTTCCACACTTTCTCCAAACATTTTAATGCTGAAAGTGGAGGATTCTGAGTGATTATCTGTCATCCTTCATTCTTGCCAAATCACCATCCCATTTTCCTTTCTGTCCTACAAGTCATTGACTTAGTAATATCAAATTAATTATTTCTTGTATTAAAAGAGAATAGCCATAGAAGCACTTTATATCCAGACTCCTAATTCCTATGAGGGCAACAAACTTGTATTTTCAAGTTCTCAGTACCTGGGGTGAGGAAGATTGGCTGGAAAAGGAGTCTCCTCTTACAGAAAGTTAGAGATATTACAAAATCAGGATGCCTAGACGCAGTTTTCAGTGCTGCCCACAGTGTAAGATTATTGGTGCTAGAGTCAGAAGCGTTGGTTTAAATCCCACCTCTGATATTTTAGTACCTATATTAAGTTGGAAAATTGACTTACCCTCTCTGGAACTCAGTGTCTTCATCTGTAAAATGAAATGGGTAGACTACATGACCTCCAAGTTCCCTTTCCATTCTATAGTGATGATCTTCTGATTCCTGCCATCACTCCTGCCTTCTGAAGAAGTCACTACTGTTAAGGTGGAGGCCATTGGTTCTTGAGGCGTAGAACTTAGAATACATTTTCCCATGGAAACAAATAATAAACACTGTTCAGGAATAAGTAAAATAGTACCATTAGTATTAAACTTCATGTACTTTGGGGATTATGTTGACTTTTGTGAAATTATTTGGAAACTTGTTTAAAGATTGTTTCTAGGCCCTCCACCTTCACCACCACAGTGGCCACTGACTTCCATCCTTGACAATCTTCCCTCCTCATCCTGCTCCGTGCTCTCTTGGTTCACTGAAGGGAAGCCCAATTAAAACACTATGACTGACATATCTTAATCTTACTCAGTGAAGCTGTTCGCAGTCATTTTGGGCTCTTTTGAACCAAATCTCTTGTCGTTAGAATTGATCATTGTTTGTGATTGCATGTTTGCTTCAACTGTTTTCCCCCTAGCATTCTGAGTGGTAGGGAAGTGAGATATTCCAGGACAATAGCCTCTTGTGCTTTTGTGTATTGTCAACTTTACTGATAATAAAATTCACTTTCAAATAGCAAAAAAAAAAAAAAAAATTAAAAAAAAGGTTGTTTCTATAGGGAAAAAAAACATTTCTGAATTTCAAACAGTATACTTACATATTTTGGAAACTTAATATATTGTATGTTGAGGACTATAACTTTTATCTATGAACAAATGCAATGTTTTTTCATTTGTTTTTATCTTTAAAACAACCCACTGGCTTTAAAGATACCCAGACTTTTCAATCACTGGGTATTCAGACTGCTATAAATTTTTGGATAAATTATAATGCTGTAGCATTGGGGAAAAAAAAGAAAACTTTAAAAATCACATCCTACTCCCTAATTTTTCCAGTTAGGAATCTGATACTCAAGCCATTCTACTTTCTTCCATTCCCCCAAATGAAGTAATATTCATTCCAACTATCTCCCTTTTTTCCCTGTCATTTTAAGCACTGCATGGTTGTACCCATCTGTCATCTATAGATAGGGCCTCAGAGGGCAGTGCCAGGGTCATGGAGAGGACATGAAATGCTGGGAAAGGGAAGGTAGGTTAGGAAAAGAGTGAAGTCCCTGCTGAGAGGCCAACTGATGGGGAGAGATGGATAACAACCGTCAAAATTTGACAAATGACTGATTTTAGGAATCGAAGAAAGACAGAGAAACGTCCCAGTCTGAAGTTTAGCCATCATGATAAAATTTGTCAAGGAACAAGAACTGCTGTCACTTTCCAACATCTTGAGAATGTCCTCAGGACCAAAAGGAAGTAAACAGCATAAATGGGAAAAAATGTTTTATCTCAGGTGGCAGGGTGGCATAGGCTGGTGGTATGTAATAATGAAAAGAACACTAAACTTGGATTACTCCTTGTGTGGTATTAATAAAGTCAGTTTACCATGCATGGTCTTCAATTTCCTGAGAGTGAAGAAGAAAAAAGGAAGAACTGACCTAGATAGTCAGTAAGTTCTTTTCAAGACTTCAACCTTAGGAACCATTTGGAAAATTATGAAGGCATCTTAAAAGGTTCCCCTAGGCTCTGCTCTATAAATTTGAGGTGGAGAGAAGTACAATTTAGTTAGGGTATGGAAGACAGTTTTTCCCCCCAATGACAGCCCTGCCCAAAGAATCACAAGGATGAGGGATTTATTATTTTTCTTTACTCTTTATAAAAAAGGATGAGTGGTGGGAGTGGTGTGTGTGTGTGTGTGTGTGTGTGTGTGTGTGTGTGTGTGTGTGTGTATGTTGGGGGGAGGGGAGAGACAAAAGGACTAGAAGTGTATGTTCTCCAGAGTAACTCCACTAAGACCCAAAGAAGAGGAAATGAACTTTATCTGTAGCCACAGAACTTGATATTATTTACATGAGGTAGTGGGTTGGCAGGGGGATCTCTCCAACCTTTACTTGGAGATTAGGGTTGTTGAGGACTGGAAATGCTTCAGTTAATTAAGTTTCTGACTGGCAGTATGTAATTGCTTTCTTCATAGCCTTTCAGAACTGGATCTGGCTAGGATGTTTCAAAACTAGCAGAGACTTGCCTAGAAGCAAGGGGCTAAAAGATGTGCCATTTAGCAGACTTTTTAATGATACAATGTCTAGGAATGTCAGACAGGTTCTTACTATGCTTGCATGAGACACAGAATTCTTTTTCCATGATGTTCTTGCCAAAATCTCCTAATGGAAGTAAATATTGGGGAACCGTTTAGAATCTTTGTTTCCTTCAAGGCTCAGTTTCAGTATCGCCTTCTGTATGAAGTCTTTCTTCCTCTCTAATTGTTAGTGTCCCTGCCTAATTACTTTATATTTATTTTTATATATTTATATATAATATGTTCATAAATATTTGCATAGGAATGAATGTGTGTACACATTGATTGATTGATGGGTTTATTGATTAACAATATTCTTCAGTTCTATTCTGATACAAAGGCACTGATGCCAATGCATGTCACTGAAAGTATGTCCTAGGGGATTGGCTATTCAGTAAAATAAGAAGCAATATAGTAGAGAGGTATAATAATAATTTTGAGCCTGAAACTGCGGACTTGGATTTATACTCAGATTATCATTCCACTAATGAAGAAATCTTTTTGATTGACAGTGACATGTTTTCTTGTTGGAAATGACAATAATCTCATTGGCTACAGATTGAGTTCATTTCCCCTCATTCAGGTCTTAGTGGAGTTATTCTGAAGAAGATGCACTTCTAATTGCATGCACAACATGCTATCTGTTAGAATACAAATACAATTTAATTGCACTTTCATAATCTTAAAAGAATAGTTGAAGAATTTTCAAACATTTTGTCAAATAGTCTCTACCACAGTAGTTGGGGATTTAAGGTTGGTTTATCAAACTGTGATATTGTATTAATAATGTATTTTTGCTTATTGTTAATATAATTTTGTTTCTTAATGAGATTAAAGATCTTCCTCACCCCTTAATGGGCCTGTCCATTAAGGGAAATTTGATTAGGAAAGATTTTTACGAAGGCCTACACCTTTTGTTAATGAGGTGCTGGTTCTCAAGGTTTGTGATGCCCTTTGGCTCTAAAACAATGTACAAATACTCTGAGGTGAGGTTTTACTTTGGGGCTCATTCTTTGGAAGTATTTGTTCGATCAGACGAGACTCTGGGCAGCCGCTAAGGAGACCCCTGGCTTTGAAAACCCAGGTGTTGGTGTTTCTCTCTCTGATAACTACATATGTATGTAATGATCAGATAGTTGGATCTATCTGTTGATGCATGGTGCATGTATTTCCTGTGTCAAACTGTTGGAAGTCATGTATGTTGATTTTGATTTCTCTGTATTTTCTCTGAAATTCATGGTACTGACTTTTCCCCTGAACTAAGTGAAGGAAACGTGCTTTATTAAAGTGATTGATGACTCCTCAAAAGTTACTTTCCTTTTAGAAAAGCAAATCAAAGAACCTGTACAACAGGTCTTCTTATGTATATTGGGGTCCTTGCTTTTACAGCCATTATGCTCATTTATTTCTATATGTTGCAAATTTAATTTACTCCATTGATTATCAGCCCTATTTTTTATATAGTAATAAATAGCTTTGCTGATTACTGCTTTGAAGTATAATTTGAGAACTGGTGCTGCTAGGACCCCTCCCCTCCCATTTTTTTTTATTTCCCTAGTCAACTTTGTCCTTTTTGTCATTTAGGTGAATTTTATTATTGCTTAATGTGGGTCATTATTTCCATGCAGATGATTTTACAGTTTTAATCTATTTATGTAACTCTCACTTTGGTTAGCCAGACTTCTAAATACTTGGCATATTCAGTGTTTATTTTGAATGAAATTTTTCTTTTTATCTCACCTAATGATGCTTGTTAGTTATATATAAGAACATTGATGATTTGTGTAGGTTTATTTAATATTCTGTTACTTTTCTGAAGTCATTTATTTTTGAGTTAATTTAAACTGACTCTCTAGGTTTTTCTAGATGTAGCCTTTCATATTATCTACAAAAGAGGTTATTTTATTTCTTCTTTACCTATTGTTATTTCATTAATTTCCTTTGCTTTTCTTACTACTGTAGCTAGTATTTCAAGAACTATAGGAAATCATGGTGCAGCTGATGAACATCTTTTCTTTACTCCTCTTTTCATTGAATAAAAACTTTACTTTTTCTCTATTAAATACAAGCTTTGCTCTTGATATTAGATAAACATTATTTGCATTATAAAAGAACAGTCTATGTATTCCCATGCTTCATACTATATTTTGAAAAACAGAAATGCTTATTTCATTTTCTCAGAAGATTTTTGTGTGTCTTCTGGAAAATAAAATTATTATTGTTTTTGCTATTAATATGTGTCTTTCTTATAGTTTCCTCAATATCAAATTAGTTCTATGTTTTTGTTTAAATTTTGCTATAGTGTGTGATGTGTTGCTATAGCTTCTTTGCCAACATTTTATTTTACATTTTAGCATCAATATTCATTAAGTAAACAATTAGAATTAGTTGTTAAATGAACATTAGAATTGCCCAGATTAACAGAAGAGGAAGGTGAATACTTAAACAACCCCATCTCAGAAAAAGAAATTGAACAAGCCATCAATGAACTCCCTAGGAAAAAATCTCCCAGACCAGATGGATTCCCAAGTGAATTCTATCAAACCTTTAAAGAATAGTTAATTCCAATACTAAATAGACTATTTTTGAAAATTGGGGAAGAAGGAGTCCTCCCAAATTATTTCTATGATACAAATATGGTTCTGATACCCAAACCAGGAAGAGACAAAACAGAGAAAGAAAATTATAGGCCAATTTCTCTAATGAATATAGATGCAAAAATTTTAAATAAGATTTTAGCAAAATGAATACAGCATCTTATCACGAAAATAATACATTATGATCAGGTAGGATTCATACCAGGAATGCAGGGCTGGTTCAATAGTAGGAAAACTATTAGTATTACTGATCATATCAACAATAAAACTAACAAAAACCACATGATTATTTCAATAGATGCAGAAAAAGCTTTCGACAAAATACAACACCCATTCCTATTAAAAACGTTGGAGAACATAGGAATAAAGGGAATTTTCCATAAAATAATAAGCAGTATCTACCTAAAACCTTCAGCAAGCATTATATGCAATGGGGATAAGCTAGATGCATTTCCAATAAGATCAGGGGTGAAACAAGGATGTCCATTATCACCACTATTATTCACTATGGTACTAGAAATGTTAGCTGTAGCAATTAGACAAGATAAAGAAATTGAAGGAATAAAAATAGCCAAAGAAGAAACTAAGTTATCACTCTTTGCAGATGATATGATGATATACTTAGAGAATCCTGGAGATTCAAGTAAAAAACTACTTGAAATAATAAACAACTTTGGCAAAGTTGCAGGTTATAAAATTAACCCACACAAATCTTCTGCATTCCTATATATTAGCAACAAAGTCCAACAGCAAGAGATAGAAAGAGAAATCCCATTTAAAGCTAGAGTAGACACTATAAAATACTTAGGAGTTTACCTGCCAAAACAAACCCACACAATTACAAAACACTTTTTGCACAAATAAAGTCAGATTTAAGTAAGTGGAAAAACATCAGTTGTTCATGGGTAGGCCAAGCTAATATAATAAAAATGACAATTCTACCTCAATTAATTTAATTATTTAGTGCCATAGCAATCAAACTATCAGATAATTATTTTCTCGAGATGAATAAAATAATACCAAAATTAATTTAGAAGAACAAAAGTCCAGAATAGCAAAAGGACTAATGAAAAGAAATGCTTGGAAAGGTGGCCTAGCACTACCAGACCTCAAACTGTATTATAAATCAGCAATTATCAAAACCACTTGGTACTGGCTAAGAAACAGAGGGGTAGAAAAATGGAATAGACTTGGCACTCAAGACACAGTAGGCAAGGAATATAGCAACCTCCTGTTTGGTAAACCCAAAGACCTCAGCTTCTGGGATAAGAACTCACCGTTTGACAAAAATTGCTGGGAAAACTGGTTAACAGTGTGGTGGAAATTAGGCATAGACCCATGCCTGACACCATATACAAGAATAAAGTCCAAATGGGTACATGATTTAGGTATAAAGATTGATATCATGAATAAACTGGAGGAGCAAGGAATAATGTATTTATCAGATTTATGGAGAAGGGAAGAATTTTTTTCTAAAGAAATGATAGAAAGCATTATGAAATGCAAGATGGATAATTTTGATTACATTAAACTGAAAAGTTTTTGCACAACCAAACTCAATGCATCCAAAATTTGGAGGGATGTAGTAAATTGGGAAAAAATTTACGGCTAAGCTCGGGTATAAAGGCCTCTTTTCTAGAATACATAGAGAACTGACTCAAAGATATAACCATACAGGTCATTCCCCCATTGATAAATGGTCAAAGAATATGAACAGGCAATTTTCACGGGAAGAAATTAAAGATATCTATAATCATATGAAAAAGTGCTCTAAATCACTACTGATTAGAGAGATGCAAATCAAAACAACTCTCAGGTACCACATCACACCTATAAGATTGGCAAACATGACAGAACAAGAAAATGATAAATGCTGGAGAGGATGTGGGAGAGTTGGAACACTAATTCATTGTTGGTGGAGCTGTGAGCTCATCCAACCATTCTGGGGAACCGTTTGGAACTATGCCCAAAGGGCTACAAAAATGTGCATACCCTTTCACCCAACAATATCGCTACTAGGACTGTATCCCCAAGACATTATAAAAATGGGAAAGGGTCCCACATGTACAAAAATATTTATAGCAGCACTCTTTGTGGTAGCGAAGAACTGGATATCAAGGGGATGCCCATCAATTGTGGTATGGCTTAATAAATTATGGTATATGAATGTAATGGAGTACTATTGCGCCATAAGAAATGATGAACAAGAAGACTTCAGGGAGGCCTGGAAGGACTTATATGATCTGATACTGAGTGAAAGGAGCAGAACCAGGAGAACTTTGTGCACAGCAACGACCACAGTGTGCGAGAGTTTTTTCTGGTAGACTTGGAACTTTGTAATAACACAAGAACTTACTGAAAAAAAATCCTAGTGCTGGTTATCTAAGGCAAAATGTCTTCCACACTCAGAGAAAGAAATATGGAAGTCATCCACAAAATGCAGCAGATCATGTTTGTGTGTGTTTGTGTGTTTTAGTGTATTATGTTTTGATTTGTTATATGATTTCTTCCCTTTATTTTAGTGTGACTACATAGCATGACTATAGTGAAAATGTACTCAATAGGAAAGTATATGTAGAACCTATACAGAATTGTGTGCTGTTGTGGGGAGGGAGGTGGGTAGTGGTGGGAAGGCGTGGGGGGGATAAAAATCTTAATTTTAAGGAAGTGATTGTAGAACATTAAAAAAAATAATTAAAAAAAAGAAAAAAAAATGAACATTAGTCAGAGTATGCTTTGCATATTACAATCTGGTCCAGAAGATATTTCTCTTTATATGTACATGTGTAGTTTATTCATTTTTCCTGGGGAAGAGGTTGCTTGTTTTTCTATTCCTCAGGTATTTAAAATTTTGGATATTCAACTATTTTATTCAAATTTTCAGTTTTCTCAGAACATGATTGACCACAATATTTCTAGTCCTTCCTTTTCTTTCTTCTCTATATGTGGTGATTTCTCATTTCCCCCATTTTGAGTACTGGCAATATGATTTTCCTCCCTTTTTTACAAGTAAGATTAGTCAATTGTCTATTAGTTTAGCTTTTCTCTTTCAAGGAAATCACTATCTTTGTTATTCATTCAATAGTATTTAGCCTTCAATTTTTTAATTCTTTGTTTTCCAGAATATTTATTTTGGTGTGTATTCTTTTTAAAAATTCATTGATTTCCATTTTGTAAGGAATAATTCAATTACTTTTCTCCCCCTCCCCATTATTTTTAATGAAATTACACCTCATAGTCAAATTTTGCACTGATGTCATACATTACTGGGAATCTGTGAACGCTTTTTGTTCCCATACAGTGTTTTTTTTATCATACCTAACTTTTTAAAATTTCAAGTCAAATTATTACTTGTTTCAGGTTTCTCTCTTGATTAGATTTGTCTAGGTCTGCAAGGATTTCATTGTAATTCTGAACCCTAATGGCTTTGTCTTTCTATTCCTCCAAGTCATTTAAACTTTCATTAGAGCATTTAAATGCTATGACCTTGGGTTCATACACATTAATTAGGAACTTTAAACCATTGCCTATGGTACCTATCGTGCTTTTGAGAATAATGTAGTTTCCCTTTTTTTTTAAAAATAAATTTATTTCTTTAACTTTTTACATTCATTTTCACAAATTTTTGGGTTCCAAATTTTCTCCCCATTTGTCCCCTACCCCCACCCCAAAACGCCAAGAATTCTAATTTCCCCTATCACTAATCTGCCCTCTTTTCTATTATTCCTCCCTTCCCTTGTCCCTATCTTCTCTTTTGTCCTGTAGGGCCAGATAGTTCTATTCCCTTTACCTGTATTTCTTATTTCCTAGTAGCAAGAACAATACTCAACAGTTGTTCCTAAAACTTTAAGTTTCCACTTCTCCCCATCCCTCCCTCCCCACCCATTTCCTTTGGGAAGGCAGGTAATTCAATATAGGCCACATCTGTGTAGTTTTGCAAATGACTTCAATAATAGTCATGTTGTGTAAGACTAACTATATTTCCCTCCATCCTGTCCTGCCGTCATTGCTTCTATTCTCTCTTTTGATCCTGTCCCTCCCCAAGAGTGTTGACTTCAATTTGCTCCCTCCTCCCATTGTCCTCCCTTCCATCATCCCCCCCACCCTGCTTATCCCCTTCTTCCCCACTTTCTGTATTGTAAGATAGGTTTTCATACCAAAATGAGTGTGCATTTTATTCCTTCCCTTAGTCAAATGTGATGAGAGTAAACTTCATGATTTTCTCTCAGCTCTCCTCTTTTTCCCGCCACTAAAAAGTCTCCTGCCTGTCTCTTCTGAGAAATAATTTGCCCCATTCCATTTCTCCCTCTCTCCTCCCAATACATTTCTCTCTCACCACTTCATTTTTTTTATATGATCCCATTTTATTCAATTGACTCTGTGCTCTCTGTCTCTGTGGGTGCATGCATGTGTGTGTGCATGCACACGTGTGTGTGTGTATGTGTGTGTGTGTGTAATCCCCCCAACTACCCAGATACTGAAAAGTTTTAAGAGTTACAAATATTGTCTTTCCATGTAGGAATGTAAACAGTTCACCTCTGGTAAGTCCCTTATGACTTCTCCTTGCTCTTTGCTTTTTCATGCTTCTTCTCATTCTTGTGTTTGAAAGTCAAATTTTCTTTTCAGCTCTGGTCTTTTCCTCAAGAATGCTTGAAAGTCCTCTATTTCATTGAAAGACCATTTTTTCCCCTGAAGTATTATACTCAGTTTTGCTGGGTAGGTGATACTTGGTTTGAGTCCTAGTTCCTTTGACTTCTGGAATATCCTGTTCCACGCCCTTCGATCCCTTAATGTAGAAGCTGCTAGATCTTGTGTTATCCTGATTGTATTTCCACAATACTGGAATTGTTTCTTTCTAGCTGCTTGCAATATTTTCTCCTTGACCTAAGAATTCTGGAATTTGGCCACAATGTTCCTAGGAGTTTCTCTTTTTGGATCTCTTTCAGGTGGTGATTGGTGGATTCCTTGAATATTTATTTTGCCCTCTGGTTGTAGAATATCAGGGCAGTTTTCCTTGACAATTTCATGAAAGATGATGTCTAGGCTCTTTTTTTGATCATGGCTTTCAGGTAGTCCCATAAAATTAAATTGTCTCTCCTGGATCTATTTTCCAGGTCAGTTGTTTTTCCCATGAGGTATTTCACATTCTCTTCCATTTTTTCATTCTTTTGGTTTTGTTTTGTGATTTCTTGGTTTCTCAGAAAGTCATTAGCCTCCATCTGTTCCATTCTAATTTTGAGAGAACTATTCTCTTCAGTGAGCTTTTGAACCTCTTTTTCCATTTGGCTAATTCTGCTTTTGAAAGCATTCTTCTCCTCATTGGCTTTTTGAACCTCTTTTGCCAATTGAGTTAGCCTATTTTTCAAGGTGTTATTTTCTTCAGCATTTTTTTGGGTCTTCTTTAGCAAGGTATTGATCCGTTTTTCATCCTTTTCTTGCATCTCTCTCATTTCTCTTCCCAGTTTTTCCTCCACCTGTCTAACTTGATTTTCAAAATCCTTTTTGAGCTCTTCCATGGCCTGAGCCCATTGAATATCTATTTCAAATGTTTTGGATACAGAGGCCTTGACTTCTTTTCTTTCCCTGATGGTAAGCATTGCTCTTCCTCATCTGAAAGAAAAGGAGGAAATACCTGTTCACCAAGAAACTAACCTTCTATGGTCTTATTTTTTTCCCTTTTCTGGGCATTTTCCCAGCCAGTTACTTGACTTCTGAGATTCCTCTCCACACTTGCCTTGCCTCCAGAACTGCCCAGCTAGTGCTTGGAGTCTGAGATTCAAATGCTGCTTCCCAGCCTCAGGGCTTTCAGTCGGGGACAGGGCTGCTATTCAGTGTGAGATTAAATTCAGGTTCTCAGGTGGAGGCAGGGCAGCCACCCAGGCTCAGTTCCCTCAGGGGGTTTATGCAGAGATCTTCAACAATGGATTTGAGCTCCTGCTTGCCTTGGGAGCTCCTGTCTGCTGCTGCTGCTGCTGCTGCCGCTGCCTCTGCCACTGCCTCCTGAGTGGGCCCGAGTCACGGAGACACCCCACTCCCCTCTTGGCCAGCCCAGAAGTCTCTCTCACTGACCTGTAGTGCCTGTGGGTTGAGGGACCTTCGTGGCTGCCAGAGATTCCGTCCTTGAAGCCTGCTCTGATCTGCTCCTCTAGGTGCTGTGAGGCCAAGGCAGGGCTGGGCTCTGTTCTGGGTCCGGGCGTGACGGACCTTTGGTGTCAGTTTTTCAGGCTCTCTGTAGCAGAATTCTCCACTCCTTTGTTGTGTGGCTTCCACTGCTCCAGAATTTGTTGGGAGTTCCTCTTTACAGGTAATTTATGGGCTGTGGGTTCGGAGCTAGCATATGTGAATCTTTCTACTCCACCCTCTTGGCTCCTCTCCAGTTTCCCTTTCTTAATCAAGTATACTTATATTGTTTTCTTGTCTAAAATAATGATAATACTATACTGGATTTTAAAAATTTTGCTCTAAACTTTTATTTTAATTCCTCATGCATTTTTTTCTTAATGCAGCTTTCTTTTGAACAATGTATTTTTGAATTCTATTTTCTAATCAATTTTGCTTTCCTCCACTATTTTATCACCAAGTTAATTCTGTTCATGTATTTAATCCTGATTGCCAATTGTTTATTACCCTGCATCTTAAACTTTTTTTTTGCCTGTCTTTATCCTTGCTCCTTTCTTAATAAAGAAAAAAGTATTAAGAAAAAAGAAGGGTGTTCAGTGCTACTGATTTATATTTGACTCATTCTGTTTCCATTCCTCTACATGTTTTCTCCTCTTCTCTGTATCAGATCACTGGTTCTTATTTTATCTTTTCCTCCCTTTTTATTCTCCCCTTAATATCCTGTGTTCTGAAGATGGAATGTATTTTACTTATGACTAATCTGTCTCTAATCTATCTTCCCTCATAATCTATTCCTTTTTTCTTCCTGTCCTCTCTTAAATCCATGTTGAGTTTACCATATTTCTATACCAATCACTTTGTATATTTTAATGCCCAATTGTCTTTTTTTTTCAAATGAAAGTATGGCTCCCCCAGTCACCCACTCCTTGCTCTCTGTTTTAATCTCCTTACACATTGGGATTATGTGACAAATATTCTACTTAATTCATTCATTGTTTTTCTCTAGTGTATTTCTTTCTCCTTTTCTTTTCTTTTATAGTTTTTTAGTATTTCTTTATATTCTTATTATTGAATGTGTATGAATGCATATATACACATATATAATATATTTGATATGTATATCATACACACATGCATATATATTTCTTTTAAGATGATCAAATCCAAACTGCTTTTTAGTTTTCTACTTTATTTACTCTGTCAATATACTTTCATAGCACTGGGATGTTTTTCCTTATTTATCTATTGAACTATAAACCCTTCATCATTGTACAGTATTTTCCAGTTTTTCTAAAGTGCCTTTCCATGTGTATCTTGACTTCCATGTTTTCATTTAAAAGTTATTATTCAGTTCTTGTTTCTTCATCAGAAACACTTGGAAGCCCTGCATTTCATTAAAGGTCTACTTTTTTTGTCCTGTAAAATCAACCTCAACTTTGATAGGTAAGGTATTCTCTGCCATGTTTTGGTTGTTGTTGTCATTATGGTAGTTGTAGGTTTTTCTTTGTTTATCTTTTACCTTCTGGATTATCAAACTGCACCTCTTCACTAGAATGGCAATTTTCTGATCTTCTATGATCCTAGCTGATTTATGAGAAATTTTTCACAGTCTCTATTGTTTTCAGTATTAGTATTATTTTTTTTTTTAATTAGGAATTCTGGAAGTTTTCATTTGTGAGTCTCTTTTATGAAAGGTCCAGTAGATTTTCTCTATTTCATTTTGTGCACTAGTTCGAGAAAGAGTAAAAAAAAAAATTAAATTCTATTTCCTAGACTTTTTATGGTGAAGGTTTTCATGCAGTCCAAGGATTCTTATATTATTTCTGCTTTACTTTTTAAAAGTCAGTTGTTTTATTGAGTTAATTTATATTTTCTGAGTTATTTTCAGTTTTTAAATTTTGTTGTAGACACTTTCCTATTGTCCCATGAAATAATAGATCTTTTTATGATCAAATCTAAATTTCAAGGAATCTCCTTCAGTAAGATTTTATACCTCTTGTTCTGGGCTTTTTTTTCTTTCACATACTTTATTGAGAACTTGATCTTTTTGCTATTCTTTTTAATTAAACATTCATTACATTTTCTATTCTTCTAGAGCTCTCATTTTATTTATACATCCATTTTTTTATTTGCAAAAATTTTAAATGAAGGCATCCTATCAATTTCATTTTTAATTTATTATTTCAAGTTTTTTATATGTGTATGTATATACATATATGTATATATATACATATATATGTAATTTTATTTTTCCTCATTACATCAGGAAAAATTTTAGCATTTATTTTTACAAGATTTTGAGTTCCAAATTTTTCTCCCTTTCTGCCTCCCCTCCCCTATTCTGAAAATGTTAGGCAGTTTGATATTGTTTATACATGTGCTGTCATGTAAAATAATATTGCCATGTTACTCACAGTTTTGAAAAAAAATTAAAAAATGAAAAGGAATAAAGCTAGTGAAAAAATATGCTTCAATCTGCATTCTTTACCTGGATATTGATAGTATTTTCCTTCATCAGTTCTTTGTACTTCTCTTGAATCACTGTGTTACTGAGAAGAGCTGAATCATTACAGTTGATTACCCACTATTGTTCATTTCTACCATGAAGTCTGGTATAGGTTGTGAGAATATATGATTTTGTTTGCGGCCCACCTTGTGGATGATGTAGACTTATTATCTTCATTTCGGCCTCTGTCTTGAGTATCTCTCTCTCCATAATATGTCTTTTACAGGCATAACTTCAAGATATTGTGGTTTTGTTACCAGACCACTGCAATACAGCAAATATTGCAATAGGGCAAGTTACACAAATTTTATGGCTTCCACATATATATAAAACATATGTTTATACTATACTGTAGTCTCATAAGTATGCAATAGTATTGTGCCTAAAATATTCATACCTTAATTAAAAAATACATTATTGCTAAAACATGCTAACCATCATCTGAGCTTTCAGCAAATTGTAAGCTCTTTGATACTGGAGCATATTGCCTCAGTGTTGAAGGCTGCTGATTGATCAGGGTGGTGACTGCTGAACATTGAGGTGGCTCTGACAATTTTTTACAACAATAAATTTGCCACATCAATTGACTCTTCATTTGGACACAGAGGCAATAGTAAGGTTATTAATTGGCCTATTTTCAATATTGTTGTGTCTTAGAGAATAAGGAGGCCTGAGGAGAGGGAGAAAGATGTGACTGGTTGGTTCACAGAGTAGTCAGAATGCACATAACATTTCTCCATTAAGTTCACTGTATTGTATTGTTGAAGGTTTGTGGCACTCCAAAACAACCATAATAGTAATATTAATGGTCTCTGATATATCACTATAACAGACATATAAAAATTATAAAGCTTAAATTTTGTGAGCATTACCAAAATGTGAGACAGAAATATGATGTGAGTACATGCTGTTGGAAAAATAGAGTGCCCACACACTTGCTCAATGCAGGGTTGCCACAATCCTTCAATGTGTAAAAACAAAAACAAAAACAAAAAACAATATCTGTGAAGTGAAATAAAGTGAAATGCAATAGTTGCTATTTTAAAGAATTTATTGTTCTGGAAGTTCCAGGTTTCTTTTTTGTTGTGGTTTTTGCTCATGCTATGTAGTTTACCTCTTGATATGTTTTATGTAATTTATTATTGTTTTCTCTGCATTAGTTGTCAGTTTGTGTTTGGATTCCTTGAGCACAAAGACCAGTGGTGCGTGCGTGTGCATGTGTGTGTGTGTGTGTGTGTGTGTGTGTCTTACCGTCCTATTTCAACCCTTTATTGTCGCTTAGAATTTAACCACCACAGGAGCAATAGATCTTTCAAATCTTACCAAGGTAGAAAGGCTTTGAGTCTAGAGCTTGTAATATACTATGAAAGACCAAACTTGCTAAATTTGAGAGGCTCACTAGCAGACATTTGAACACAAGGTGACATCTACTCACAAAAGCAGGCAGCTAAGTGTCACAGTGGATGGAGTGTCCAGTTTAAAGTCAGAAAGATCCATCTTCCTGAGTTCAAATCTGGCCTCAGACACTTACTACCTGTGTAACCCTAGGCAAGTCATATAACCCAGAGGCAAACATGACTCAGTTTACTCATCTTTAAAATGAACTGGAGAAAGAAACGGCAAACCACTTTAGTATTTTGTCAAGAAAACCCCACATGAGGTCACAAAGAGTAAGACAGAGCTGAAATGATTCAGCAACAATGAATCATAAAAGATATAACAAGGCATAGAAGGGTTGAGTTGTTTGTTGGTAGAGCATCTACACCAATGAAATCATAGATTCATGGAGTAAATAAGTCAAGATTATACCATAATTACCTAGCATCACTATAAACATTTAGTAGGAACTCAATAGTTGACTAATGTTTCTTTTCAAAATATATAGGTGTAAGTATATGAGCAAATATAGTAGGTGATTAGTAATTTATAAAAGGAAAATAAATATAAAGGATATCACTTTTTTTTCCTGTTTTCTATTCTGAGGAAGACAGAGCCTAGCATTTCTTGAAAAATTAGAGAAAACTCATCAAGAAAAGGAAAACTTGTATTATGGATTTACATGAGAGGTGGCTCATTTTCAGACTTAATGATATGCCAGAGGAATCTCTGGCCACAAAGGTTAGGAACCATAGGCCTGAGTAATGAACCTATAATCTGCTTTACAGAATACATTTCCCTGAAATAAATTAAGCTAGCTAAACTCTATGTCGATGTCATATTTCCTTAGTTGAAGATATTGCCAAATCATGGTAGAAATGGGCAAATTTTATTGCATTTAGAGTTTGTCAAAAGTTTGGGGTTCAGTGAAACACTTTCTGCCAGGTTCTTACATTTTCTTGCCAAGTATTTTTCAATTGGTTTTCAAACCTATGTGTATTTTAAATGAAATGAATACATACATTTTAGATTCCTTTGGGCTTAACTCACCCAGATGGTTTAGAAGACATCCAACAAAATTTTGAGTCATGTTATAAGAAATAGATTGCTTGACAGTTTTTTTTTAAGTCTACATGCAAGACACCACATTTTGTCAAGAGTAAGTGGACCCAAATGTTTAAATTCCAAGTCTGTGAGGAGAGAGATTTCTGTACTTTCCAATGGTCCTCACAGCCTTAGAATACAGCTCAATAGAGGTGACTTTCAAGCTCATATAAATATGAAAAACTAAAAAGAATACATTTTACATCTGACATTTGACCACTACTAATCAGGGACCTTAATATATCATTTGTCCTAGCTTGGTTTTATATTTACTCATCCATCCTTAAAATAATCTTATGAATCACGGAAAAAAATAGAAATATTTCTGGTTAATCTATAAATATTATTGAATTGTCAGAAGTTTGCAAATTATTGAATATCTGTGGTAGTAATGCAATATGAGTATTAGTAGCAAGTAATTAAATAGTATTCAAGAATTTTCAAAGTACTTTACAAATTTATCTTAAGCCTTACAAGAATCCTTTGAGGAAAGAATTACAAATATCATTGTCCTTACTTTATATAGGAGAAAACAGAGATCCTGAGAAGTGAAGTAGTTTGTCCAGGGTCATATTCAATATATGAATTCAAGTCTTCTGCCCTCCAAATCACTAACTCCTAACTATTATTCCATTCTATAAATAAAAATCTAGGGAAGTCATTTTTGTACCCATCTATTGTTCATGTAACACATATTATGTATAGGTCAATACAAAGCAAATTGAGGCTATTTTGAACATAAAAGCAAAAATATAGGGTGTCCCAAAATTCTTAGTGAATGTCCTATTACTAGGACTTGTACAAAACATGCATATGTTTTAGAACTTCTCAATCATCTGAGTATAGATGATACACTAAACCTTTTGGGACATCGTCTTTGTGAAATATCTTACTGTAAAAGCAACTGACCTGGAAAATAGATCAAAGAGAGGTAATTTAAGAATTATTGGTATAAGTAAAATTCATGATAAAAAAAGAGGGATGACATCATCTTTTAAGAAAATATCAAGGAAAACTTGATAGTTATCAAGGAAAACTGGAACCAGAGGGTATTGTAGAAATTGAAAGAATCCACCAATCACTTTTTGAAAGAGATCCAAAAATAAAAACTCTCAGGAATATCATAGCCAAATTCCAACTCCCAGATCAAGGAAAAATACTGCAAGTAGCCAGAAAGAAATAATTCAAATATTGTAGAGTCACAGTCAGGATCACACAAAATTTAGCAGTCTTCACATTAAGGGAGCAGAAACCTTAGGATATGATAAACTGGACTGAAAAGGAGCTAAGATTCAAATCAATAATTACCAGAAAAAATGAGTCTAATCTTTGAGGTAGGGAGATGAGGGATGGATAGTTTATAAAATAGAGGACTTCCAATCATTCCTGATGAAAAGACCAGGGCTGAATAGAAAACTTGAAATTCAAACACAAGACTCAAGAGAAGCATAAAAAGATAAACATGAAAGAATAATCATAAGGGATTCAATAAAATTAAACTGTTAAATCCCTAGCTAAGAATATGATATATATAACTCCTAAGAATTTTATCACTACTAGGACAGTTAAAAGGAGTTTAAATAGACATAAGACATGGATATGAGTCAATTACATCAGAATAATCTGCAAAATGAGCGGAGTGACAAGTACGTGTGCACTAGGAGAAGGGAGACATAAAATGGAAAAATTTTCCTCATAGAAAAGAGGTAAGGAAGAAAGAATTTTTACAGTGGAGGGGACAATGTCAGGAGTTGGCAAGGCTCAAACCTCACTCTCATCAGAATTAGTTCAAAGAGGAAAGAATATACATATATACACATACTCAGTTGTGTATAGAAATATAATTTGCCCAATAGGGAAGTAGAAGGGGAAGAGAATAAGGGGGGAGTGAAAAAAGGGAGAGCAGATTAAGGATAGCAGTAGTTGGAAACAAAATGGACTTGAAATTTTTTTTTTTAAATTTTGGAGTCAAGGACCAAAACACAGACACAAAATAGAGAAAAGCAACAAAAACATTTCATAAACTTAAATATTGAGACTTAAAAATACAAAACAAGAAAGAAAAACATATCATGTGCATAGCTGAACATAAGAAAAGATTCAAAATATGTAACAATAAATTTTCATTTCAAGAAAGGCTGTATGATGAATAACACAAGTTGTATTGAGAATTGTCCATCTTTTCTTTGATTTCTTGTGTGTTTTCTTTTGTTCTCTGCATATTTTTACTTTGTTCTTTTTTTCCTTCCCCAGAAGGCTACAATAAAGTTTACATGTTTCTCTATAACTATAGCTATATATGTATGTATATATATATATATATATATGCATATATCCACACACACACATATATAGGCATATACTTTCCCAAAAATATTCTACTCCTGAACTTTGTTTTTATGCTTGTGCATATCTTGTTTCCTATCCTTCTTGCTTTCTCTACTTTACTTCTACCCATTATCTTGCCCTCCTATTACCTTCCTACTCACCTCCAAGGATCCCTCCCCTATCCTCCTATTCCCCTAAATCTAAACACCATTTTATACCACCCTTTAACCTATTTCCTCACCCTCCTCTCTAAAGATGCCTCCTTTGTCCTCTCCCCCTCCCTATGAACCTACTGTTTTATTTCCTCTGAATTTGGAAGGTTTTTATATTCTTCTAAATATATTTGCATTGTTCCCTCTTAAACACATTTGCAATGAAAGTAGGTTAGCAGAACTACCAGCCCTCCTGCCCCATCTAATTCCTATAGCAATTCTTCCTCTTGCACCTCATTTGTAGAAAAGAATTGCTCTTTTTAACTATTCCTAAATGGCTTTACTTTTTAAAAATAATATCAAGGTCAGGTTTACCCCAAACTTTGTTATGAGCCACCCAATTATTAATAAGAATTTTAGATATACATTTTAAATATATAAAAAGTAAACAGTCTGTCCTTATGAATCCCTTATAATCAGTCATTGCTATATACTTGGTTCTTGTATATTGAATCTTCTATTAAGTTCAGGATTTTTTTAAACAAAGTCTTGAAAGTCTGAGAGTGTATCAAATGTCCTTTTTTCATTCAGGATAATACTCAACTTTGCAGGTTGATATTTTTGGCTGGAGCCCCACTTCTTTTGCTCTTTGTTATATTGTGTTCCAAGACTTTTGATCCTTTAATATCTCTGCTGCTAAGTCTTGTGTGATTCTAATTATGCCTCCATCATATTTAAATTATTTTAATCTTGATGCTTTCAATATTTTACCCTTAAGCTGGAAGTTTTGGAAGTTGGTTATGATATTCCTATGAGTTTCCCTCATAGGATCATTTTAAAGTGGTGATCGATGATTTTTTTTTTCTATTTCTATTCCCCCCCTCCCTTATTTGAATGCTTCAGCACATATTTCTTTATTTATTCTTGTATTATTATATCAAGATTTTTTTTATCATAACCCTCAGTCCAATTATTTTTATATTTTCTCTTCTTGATGGGTTCTCCAAATCTGCTGTTTTTTCTTATGTTTCATTTTGTATTCTATTTTTCATTATTCATATTTTGTTTAATTATTTCTTGATCTCTTATAATTTCACTGGCTCCCCTCTACCCAATTCTAATTTTCAAAGGTGTCATTTTCTTCCTTAATATTCTGGATCTCCTTTTCTAATTGGTTCAATTTCCTTTCATAACTTTTTTTTCCCCTTGGATTATCTTTATTTAAAATTTTTCCTCCATCTCTGCCATTAGATTTCTAAAGTCTTTTTAAAGATCTTCTATAAATTCTTTTTGGGCAGGTGACCATTTGATGTTACTCTTTGGAGGTTTCTTTACTTCAATATTGTCCTTTAAAGATGATCCCCAGTCATATCTATTCCCATAATAGCTTTCTATGGTTGGATTCTTTTTCCTTTGCCTGTGCGTTGTTTTGCTGGTAAAAGCTTAATTTTTGTAATCACCTCTAGCCCTGGGGTATGGGAAATGGTGCCTCCTGCCCCAGATCTTGACTTCTCCCCTCTAGCTTGGAACCAAAGTCAAACCTCCAGCCTTCTGTAGGTGCCCACAGTCAGAGGCTTTCTGCCTCATTGCTTCTGCATTCACTTGGGTGTGTGCTGGTTGCTTCTCACCTCCACTGCTCTTTACAGCACAGCTGGGTCTGGCATTCCTTACCAATAGAATCTCCCTCAATCTTCTCAAGTTCAAACACCCAACCCCCTACTATCCAGTGTTAAAAGTTTCTGTTGCTGACGTTCCTGAGACTGATGCAACCTCCCAAACCAAATAAACCCAGAGCTAGACCGTTATTGTTAAAGTGACTCATGGTTTGTGGTTAAAACAGAACCTAGCCTGGAGGAGCTTGCTCTTCACCAGCACAAAACCTCCTCCTTTATTTTTCTTCAGATCTTCTTGAATTGTCCCAGGAAGACCCTTGTTGCACTCCTATTCTTATTTATCTCCACCCACATTTTATTTGCCCTAAGGTGTTATTTTAACTCTTTTGTGAGGGAAAATCTTAAAAGTTTGAAATTTTCTGACCTACTTTGCCATCTTCTCAGAATCTTCTGCAAAACAGGATTTTGAGGAGGGGGGGAGTTAGGGAGGGAGAGAGAGACAGAGAGAGAAAAGATGGTGGTGGAGAAAGAGGAGGAGGAAGAGCAGGAAGAGGAGGAGAAGACAGACAAGAACAACAAGAAGAACAAGATAAAGAAGGAAGAGGAGAAGGAGAAGGAGGAAGAGGAGGAGGAGGAGAATAAGGAGAAGAACAACAACAATAAAAGCAATACCATTAGTAGCCATAACTGTGAATGTGAATGGGATGAATTCACCCATAAAATGGAAGCTGATAGAATAGATTAAAAACCAGAATCCAACAACAGATTGTTTACAAGAAATTCACTTGAAACAGGAATGATACACACAGAGTTAAAATAAAGGCCTTGAGCGGAAGCTAATATATTTCAGCTGAAGTTAAAAAAATGTAGGGGTAGCAATCATGATCTCTGAGAAAGCTATAGCAAATCTGACCTAATTAAAAAAATAATCAGGAAAGCTACATTAAACTTGGAAGTACCATATACAGTGGTGTGCAAATTGTTAAGGAGGACTGGTACCTCTGGTGTGAGGACTTGCTGATCCCTTTGCAGGGCTTTTTATCCAGCTTTAATGTCCATCTGATTCACTTGAATCTCACCTGTGGGTCCAAGATGCTATAGCATGCACAGTGAACACACCCCAGTGGAACTGTCTCAGCATTCAGGCCATACTAGGTCAAAAGTAACCAAGTAGTACTAGTAACCTAGTAACCAACCAAGCAGCACAAAACCATAGGTGAGGTGGGGGACAGCTACCCCAAGCATATGAAAAAAAAAAATTCCTGTGCCCATCAAAATAAGTGGGTGAGACCAATTTGTGCCAATGGCCATGAAGGCAGCTGCAGCAGGCACTGTGGACAGCATAGAGCTTGGGTCAAGGGAATTCACTGCATCCCAGGGCTTCCTGACTTTTGTTTTCCAGTGGACTTTCATACTGCTGGAAGAGAGGGAGAGGTTGACGATTTTGTGCAACTCTGTCTCACTTAAAATTCAATTCATGCACAAGTCAAGATATCAAGTCAAGACCCAAGATGTCATTGGTCCTCTTTGAAAATGATGGACAAATAACAGCAGTTAGAGATAATGAAGTAACATCAAAACCTTTTACAGCAAGATTCTCTGATAAAGGACTTATGTCTCAAATAAAAACTGAGGATAGAAGTGAATCAAATTTACAAAAATATCCATTTCCCTGTTGATAGTCAAAGAAAATGAACATGAAGTTTTCAGAAGAAGAAATCAAAAGTATTGATTCCTATAGGAAAATGTTATAAATCATTATTGATTAGAGAAGAGCAAATTGAAACAACTCTGAACTACCGCCTCACACCTAAGAGAAATAGAAAATGCTGGAGGGGATGAGGGAAAAATGGGCGCAATAGTGAACTGTGGGTGTAGTAGTTACCGAGTCCAACCATTCTGGAGAACAATTTGGAACTATGTCAAAGGGCTAGAAAACTATGCATACTCTTCCACTCAGGAAAACACAGAGTTAAAATAAAGGCCTTGAACAGAAGCTAATATGCTTCAGCTGAAGCTAAAAAAAAATGTAGGGATAGAAATCATTTGTATCAATCAGTGAAAATTTCGTTGTATCTCAAAGAGATCAAAGAAAAAGGGCAAAGGTTCTATATTACAATAATATTTATAGCAGCTTTTTGTGGTGGCAAAGAACTGGAAATTGAGGGGATGGCTGAACAAGTTGTGATATATGAATATGATGGAATTATTGTTGTACTTACTATAAGAAATGCTGAAGGATTGGTTGCAGAAAATCATGGCAAGATCTATTTGAACTTAAGTGAAGTGAAAAAAAAAACAAATCCTTATATACAGTAGTAGCAGTATTCTAATGATGATAAGCTGTGAAAGACTTGACTACTCTGATGAATACAATAATCCAGGAAAATTCCAAAGGGCTAATGACAAAAAAATAATATCAACTTCCAGAGAGATAACTGATGACTTCTGAGTGCTAATTGAAGCATAATTTTCCCACTTGCTTTATTTGTCTTGTTTTTTTTGAAATATGGCATATGTGGAAATATGTTTTGTATGATTTCACATATATAATTGATATATTTCTTGCCTTCTCAGTGGGTGGGAAAATTGGTGGGAGGAAGGAAAAGAATTTGGAACTCAGAATTATTTTTTAAATGTTAAAAATAAATCAATAAATTGTAATGGTTAAAAAATATTCTATCTTTAAAAAATGAAGAAAGTTAATGAGACTGGCAGTTACTGGTACTGCCTGGGGATCTTGAAAATTTGAAAATAAAGAGTTTCAATGATCTTTCTACAAAACTGCCTTTTTCTTCAGAATAGCTGCCCAGGAAAACAAGATTTTTATGGAATGCTCTTACTTCAGAATTCTTTATTCATCCTCACAGTATCTCTGTGAGAAAGATATTACTAATTCCATCCTATAAAAAGGACATATGATGTCTCAGGCAGTTTAGGTGTCTTGATCAAGGTCAACCAGTGTATCAGGGTCAGAAATGATGCAATCCTATTTTTATGACTCCAAAGCTAGTGTTGTCTTTGCTGGATTACAATAACCTTGTTCCTGCAAGCTAAATCCTTTAGTCTTTCATAGTAATATTTTCTTTCATCAGTGGGTTAAATTCTTCAGTAGTCTACCTACTTTCTCTGTCTAAGCTTTTCAGTTTTAATTATAGTTCCTATCACTTCCTTTGGCATAAAAACTACCTGTATTTCTTTTTGCCAGATTAGTCTCCATTGCATTTTCTGCTGATGTGGTAAGCACTTTACTATGGGCTCCTGTTTGCTCTCTGTTTATGCTAATGATAAATCCTACTCTCTTAACCTGCTACTTACGGTAGAATACAGTAGAGTTAATTATATTCCCTGCATAATGTAATTCTGGACTCCCTAGGATGGAAATAGCATCAAAATTTTCTATAATTTCATGTTTGCTATCTCATTACTTCTGAGGTTTAAACAGATTTAGTTTAGGTGACCTAGAGTTCAAAGTTTCCCTGAGTGAACTGAATGCATTATCTCTGCCACGTGCTCAGCTGTGATGTTCATAAACTGACAAGGAAGAAGGACAGCTGTCTCCCAAGGCTGAAAACCATTGACAACCATGCAAGATGCTTGTCAGCACTATCTCATATTAAGGTTTTTTTCTCCCTTTTGTTTTGATTTGTACTTGCCCTGCTTCTTTGTTCATGAAAGTCAAATTCACACAATAATCCTAAAGGGCCTTGAGGTTAACCAGGATCGTATTTGCTGTTGCTTGTACATTTCAGTTCTTTGACTAGAAAATGAAATAGCCAGGAATATGGGTGTTTTGTTGTTTTTTTCCTTGTGCAAGAATAGTAAGGTGTAAG